>OX940922.1:27598024-28198024 GCA_954870645.1 Agrotis clavis
TGTACGGACACACCCGACATCCTAATGACAATCTACTAAATGCTTTTTTGTATTCTAAACACAACTTAAACTCAACCCTGAATTGTGGCATTGCGAAATTTTCAACTTACAATTTTATGACTGCGAAACGCCTTTCATGTAGATACAAGAAATGACATGCTTAGACTATAGTGTTAAAGAATTTTTGAACGACTCCTTGTGATTACATGAATGAATAAATTAATTAAAATTGATTAAATTGGAAATTAATTAAATTGTAATTAAATAATGAATGGATATTAATAATGTAAATGATAAGTAGATTTGTTTAATTCTAAAATTGAAATAATTTATGTAATTGTTATTAAATGAAAATAATTGTACCTAACACATTTGCACGCCTTGAGAAAGGCAGACATGTCATGACTCACCCTTATTTAAGATCTTGCATGCATGTATTATTTTAATTCTGTATGTATACACATGTTTAAGCAAATAAAATTTTCTATTCTATTCTATAAGAAACTTGTTTATAGACATGAAGAGACCCTCCATTATAGCATATCTGGCGAAAATTGAGATGTGAAATATACGGAGGACAACTGACGTTACGAGCAAGAATCAGACCATCGGAGCAAAGACCTCTAAATAGCTTTCACGTGACCAAAACGTCGAACAATTTTCTTGGTTTTTAATAATTTCGTGAACGACAGACGAGTCGGTCCGTATGTATCCGGTCACTATGCTCCGCACGATTTCCTAAACAACTAAACAAGTTAGTATAAATATTTTGTAATATATTTACGAGTTACAATGGAGCAAAACATCAGCTCGCCGGTTGGGTCACCGCATTGTTTGTTGGAATTAGTTATCGCGCTATTGTGACGACCTCGAACCCAGGAATCATTGGCACGCTAATGATACCGGCCGGCCGATTACAAATGTAATCTTCCACGATGTGTCCAGATTAGCGGCGCGTTGCGAAACTATCGCACTCGAGCGAGCAGCGACCATCTCGAGGAATGCACTCAATTATAAACTAAACATTAAACTTGATTAAACACTGTGTCTAATGCTGAAGCAATGTGCAATCCATGAACGGACATTCGGCAAATTACCCGCGCTAATAGCGCGTATGATGAATTTACCAAGCAATTTAGGTAATCATACTCGTATATCTGAGTCTAATTTACATAAATAGTAGTGTCCAACCGAAACCATACTTTCAGGTCTGGTCCTTTTTTCGGCCAAAACAGAAACCGAAACTGTTTTTTTTAAGTGATCGCAAACTTTTCTGATGTGTGTAGGTATAATGTTCATTATTTTTTACCCGACTGCGCGACGCAAAGGAGGGTAATGTGTTTATCAAATAATAATCGATACACACATAAAGCAAATCATAAATTGAAATAGAAGCCCCGCGCAGCGGGGCTTCTATTTCTGTGAATCTCGGGGTGCCCTTGATCTCGGATTTAGTTACTAGTGCATATTATATTGTCAAACCATGTCTTTGTCGACGAATCGTTCTTCGGTGAAAGATTTTGTCGTCGGATCGCCTATGAATGAATCGTTGTGTCGGCATATCGTTCAGCGGAGAAACGTTCGTTGGAGTTATGTTTCAGAGTGATTATAAAACTATTTCCAGAATTCTAAACTACTGGGCTTGTTTCTTTCTTCTTATTATTAGTTTTTATTTTATTGATTTAGTCACGTATTTTTTTTAAATTAGTTTTTACGCAGTCGGGTTTTTTGTTTTTCTTTGATTTTCTAGCATGTCAAAATTGAGCGTAGGTATTTTGAGCTGACAAGGAATAGAATCTCAATTACTGTACTTACATCTGTTTTTTTTTTTTATGAAAGACAACAATTAACTTGTTATTGAGAGATCCCATTTTTTCAAGGTACCTCAGTGTGAGTCTGAGTTTCATACGATTCTGTCTCGTACATACTGTACTGTTGGTATTGGTACTAGAGAAAACGGTCATCGGTGTGCGTAACTTTGAAAATAGAGCAGTAAATCAGAAGGACCTAACAGCACAAAACTTTTTAAAAAATCTGCATAAGACAGCGTCATCCTGAAGCGCCGAACGACACACGACAATCCAAGCATATACCGAATTTTGGCCGGGCCGAAAGGTTCCATCAATATTTGGTCCATACCGAAACTGTGGCCGAAACACAATAAATCGGCCGAAACCGAACCTTCAATTGAACACTAGATATACAGGAAAAGAATTGGTATAATCATGGTATAATGAAGGTACGAGTAGAATGAGGTTTGTACGTAGACCATAAAATTACGCAAATGTCTAGGTAAAAGTTGTAGGCTGATGATGATGACTTATGAGATTCAGGCTTTTAGAGCATTTTCCATTTTGAGAACTTGTTCTTTTGCGAGTCTGTTGCCACTTTGCGAATTAGGCTTTCTACGCCTAAACCAAAAAATAGGGTACCGTCTGCCTCGAAAAGATTGGAAAAGACCTCTGTCATGCCCTGTTCAATTTGAAAGTGTGTACAGTCACGAGCAATAACACATATACACTTAGCAGAATTCAAAAGCGATTTTCTCCTACCATTAATGATTTACCTTTTTCGTTTTCATGAACCTTCTATTTTGGTCCTATATTAAAGTAGAAACCAATATTTCGTGAGAAAATCGCGTTTGAATTTTGTTAAGTGTATACATTTTATTGCTCGTGACTGTACCTAATCTTACACAGTAGGGCAGGGTAATACAAAAGTTAGGGCCGCAACTTGTGTATTCAGTACCCACCAGCTGCATGCTCACAGGATACTGTTATGTATGTAGCCCGTCTGGCCGGAGCACCACGCGGGCACAGGCGGGGGGCACGCCGGTGCTTTTTGCAGCAGCACACAGTACATGCACTACGTACAGAACATACGATGAGCGCCTTGTTGGGATGCGCGCACGCAAGGGTCCCATTCACTGCGCAATTGTCAATTGATGGGCAAAAACACGATTCACGAGCATCAGGGATACCATCGGCAAGTGCAATAAACTGAATTTATAATAAAATTTACATGTTTCTTTTTTGAGGATACAAAAAAAGTAGATAGGACAACACAATCCACAAAAAATATAATGAAGAAAAGCAACTGGTTTGGTGAGACGGGATAGAGCTTTCATAATGACTACTATGACCCGAGCGTCACCACACCCTAATTTTGTGACAAGTTTATCGAGGCAGTGTCGACGTGGTAAAAACTTTTATATGTTGATGACAATAAATACACTGAAGACAAATCGCGGAATTAATATTGATCGCTGTGATAAGTATTTGCCAACTGCGTGTGCCAGCCCTGTTAGCAGCGCATCCGGTAGTCTTCTCCTCGTGAGCCAGGCTTCGGAGAAATGCCCACCAATTAATTTATCCACTTTTGGAGATATGTTTTATTCATAATATAAACGACACACGACGTACGTATACGCTGCGATTCAATGCAATAAGATTTATTTAGGATTATTAGGATAAGCCTTGTTTATGGAGTTCATCTTTTATGCAAACGGGGCTGAAATGTGATTACGCCAAAATAACTTTAAGGTCAAACAAGTCAACATTTTTTCCATAGAAACTTCGTTGGGGTTTTACTCCACTATTTGACAAGGTACATCCAAAATTAAACATGGTATCGTTTTGTCTCATTATTAATTTTGTCTGTACGGTAGCAGAATTGTAAAATATGAAGCTATTAAAAAGTTACGATCTTCTAAAGATTCGTTTTTTTTTTGCTAATTTTAACACAAATTTAGGTGTAAATTAGAAGCTAAAGAAGCATCAAATTTCCAAAACGAAGTCCGTACCGACACTGCAAATTTATCGAAGAATTTATTTTTCATAAAACCTCTTCTTCCAAAGGCTTTTTCGTATTTTTTTACGCGCGCCTTTTACTCTGAACTAGCTGTGCCCGCGACTTCGTTCGCGTGGATGTCGGAATTAAACAATGTATTTTTTAGTGCGAAGCGCTTAATTCTCGCCACGTTTTTTATAAATCATATCGTTTTCATAATATAATCCCTGTATTTAGAATTTATTTTTCAAGAATATTTGAGGTGATTATAATAAACGCCCTCTGTCGCTCAGATTCAGAAGAATTGCTGCTGCATTAGAGCACCCATTCTATCTCATTCCATCCTACTCCATCCCCCTCCATCCCACTCCATCCTACTCCATCCCACTCCATCTAACTCCATCCCACTCCATCCGACTCCATCCCATTCCATCCCACTCAGTCCCACTCCATCCTACTCAATCCCACTCCATCCCACTCCAGCCCATTTCATCCTACTCCATCCCACTACATCCCACTCCATCCTAATCCATCCCACTCCATCCCACTGCATCCCGATCCATCCCACTCAGTCCTACTCCATCCTAATCCATCCCACTCAGTCCCACTCCATCCCACTACAACCCACTCCAACCCACTCCATCCCACTCCAACCCACTCCAATCCACTCCATCCCACTCCAACCCACTCCATCCCACTACATCCCACTACATCCCACTCCATCCCACTCCATCCCACTCCATCCCACTCAATCCCACTCCATCCCCCTCCATCCCACTACATCCCACTCTATCCTAATCCATCCCACTCCATCCGATTCCATCCCACTCCATCCTACTCCATCCCACTCCATCCCACTCCATCCCACTCCATCCCACTCCATCCCACCCTATCCCACTCCATCCCACTCCATCCCACTCCATCTCACTACATCGCACTCCATTCTAATCCATTATCCCACTCCATCCGATTCTATCCCACTCCATCCCACTCCCTCCCACTCCATCCCACTCCCTCCCACTCCATCCCACTCCATCCTACTCCATCCCACTCCACATCCCACTCATTCCCATTCTAGTGTGAGTCTAATAAAAACCTTTTCTTTCTTTCCATTCCATCCCAAACCATCCCATTCTATTCCATTACACTCTACTCTACTCTACTCCACTCCAAACCACTCCACTCCAGTCCACACCATATTTGAATAGGTATGTAGTTTTTCTATTCCAAGCTAGATCGCGCTACTGAACTGCGCGTCTCGGTGTAAACTGACCGTAATTTTACTTCTGGGTCTGGAACACTTTAAATTCAAATATCTTTTGATAGACTTAACCGATTGCAATGAAACAAAAACTAAATTAGTCCTCAAGTTACGCTCGATCGTTGTGTAAGGTTATCTACATTGCCTTCGTACATTTTACGTGATGGAGCCACAAATAAACAGACAAACCGACAAACCGACAAACCGACAAACAGACAAACAGACAAACAGACAAAAATTCTAAAAATGCTGGAAATGGGTTCTGTTGGTTGTCCTTCAACACCCTAGCTATTTTTTTTGGATTTTATTTTGATGTACAAAAACGATTTTTCTACAGTTTTATTATATGTGTCGGAGAATCAACACAGAAACACAACAATTTAGAATAACGCCATCTATATCGTTGCTGCGGAATCACAATTTATAATCTCAATTGATTATTGTTAATTTAGAATAACGCCATCTATCTCTCATTGAAGGAACTATGTAGTTAAATTTGACAGATAATGCTTGGGAACTCAAGTTATTGATGAATAGACTTGGGGAAGGTTAGCATGGGGAGCATTGGCAACACCGAGCGAATAGTCGAGTCAAAATGTCGATCGGAAGTTTAATCAGCTATTCGACGTTGACAGGTAGTGACATTGACAGATGTTGGCTAACCTGTGTGGGGTAGGCCACATAAGCGGTGACAGTTGAGTGAAGAGGGGACTTTGAATCGATCCGGCAAGCTGGGTAGACATTTTGGTTGCTCCGCCATGTTAAACTTCCCGGGTTCCTAAGATTTAATCGAGCTATATCTCGGACATCCTTGATTATTTTATATTCAGTGTGTGTTAGCAAGTAATTAAAAGTGTTAACAAAGATTTTGTGAGGATTATTTTCGATATACCAACCCCTCTGATAACGATTCTCCGTTATCAGAAGTGGGATTGGACCACGACGACCCACGTGTTCGAAATAAAAACGCTAACGACGAAAAATGGATGTGTTTGTTGGAAACGTAATTTTCTGATGCTGATTCAAGCCGTGAAAACACCTACCACGTCGTCACATGGTTTTCGTTTACCGGATTTCGATCCTGAAAAACAAGATGTGGATGCACGTGGTTGGGTGACGACTACAGTGACGTGCTTTCGGACCAAGACCAACATGGTGGGTGCCCCGCTTATGCTCGCTATGAGCCGCACCTTGAAGAGAGGAGCTTCTACCTGGCTGCCTACCGTGTCGTTTCCTGGGATGACGTGAAGAGAGATGAGATGAAGAGAAAGCGAATAGTTTTGTGAAACCGTGTTTTACCTGCTGCAAGCCGGGTCATAAATCCGTGTACTGCTACTGCAAAGACGTGAAACAGGATACTCAAGCTACGCCGAAGCACCACAACCGCAGCAATGGCAACGAGAGGGGTTCATCGACAACTGCGAAGCCTCATGCATCCAGGATCACCTGCTTCCACTGCCACGGCGCAATGAGAGGAGCAGCGCCGACTCCGGGAAAAGAGGGTAGACCTGTGCCTCCTGAACGCGTCGACTGTGACCCTATCCGGTGAGCAATTTTCATTTTGTTTACGACTCTGGTGCCTTGTGTTCTTTACTAAAGTCTGTAGCCTATAGATTTTGACTTTGATGGAGATCTGTGACATTAGTATTGAGATTTGTTTTCATGTGTTGCCTGATTGTAGCGGGCACTTGATGAATTGCTGAGAATGCCTGAGGATCAAGTACCATTTTCAAGTAGAGGTGTTTTAAGTTGAATGAGTGTGGAATCTTAGTCGGCTGGTCAGACCGTACCAGTAGCCATTTCGTAGTCGTAGTCCGTATCTTATTGACACCCCGGTGTCCATAGACTCGCGGTGTGCGGGTGTCACTGGCGGAGGTCGTGTATTGTGCGTTCATGGTGAACAGTGTGAAACAAACAGAGGTTTGTTGGTGGGGCTAGTGTTAGCCATAGGCCACGAATTTGATCCCTGCTTTTTGATGATTAGTTTCTTGCATTGTAAATTGTAATGGTACAATTGCAAAGGTACTTGGTTGCTCTACGATTTTCGGTCAGTCTTAATTGTTTTTTTTTATAATCTGTAACGTTATAAGAAAAACAAAGTGACGTGTTGAACAAACCTACTTTGGGAATTATTTTGTTAAAGATAAAGCTAAACTTGTAAAGTTTGATGTTGGTGATTTAGTTCTTATCAAATGAGGAAGGAAATCAAGTTTAACTCCATCCAAAATACAAAGGTCCTTTTAAAGTTATCGAATTGCTCGAAGGTGATCGCTATGTTTTAAAATCTTTAACTGACAACAGAATAGACAAGTATGCTCATGATCACATAAGAAGGATGCCACAAGGTCATGTCAGCGACTTAGACGTAATTAGTGAAGAATTGGATCTAGATTGATGCGGGTGAAGGCCCATCAACTCGTTCCGACTAACGTTAGTGCACAGAGTAATGTCTTAAGCAGACGATTTACCGGAGAGAAGGCCTGGTAACATGCGTCCTGTTTAGAGCTTATCAGAGTGAAGGACTGATACTGACTCTTTGGTGCTACTTGGTGCATTGATATTGTGATTTAGTTTAGATCATTTGAATTTTCTAAACCTTGTTGTATGGCTTCAAATGCAAGTCCCTTGTTTAAGGTCAAAGTATGAGCACTGCAATATTTTAATGAGTTTCCTATTATTTGAATGAGTATGGGTGCTGTTCGACATGTCAGCTTTTAGAGAAAGAGTTTGTTGTGATTTTTATTAGACCCTGTAATTATTTTGAAGAGAATACCTTTTCCATTTGGGTCAGGAATGGCCGAACGAGTAGAATGGTTACTGTTCGAGAATTTTCTTTCATTCCAGGTTCCTCACACGAGGACGTGATGTCTCACACGAGGAGGTGATGTCTCACACGAGGACGTGTGAATTGTCAGAATGGCCGTGTCGGAGAATCAACACAGAAACACAACAATTTAGAATAACGCCATCTATATCGTTGCTGCGGAATCACAATTTATAATCTCAATTGATTATTGTTAATTTAGAATAACGCCATCTATCTCTCATTGAAGGAACTATGTAGTTAAATTTGACAGATAATGCTTGGGAACTCAAGTTATTGATGAATAGACTTGGGGAAGGTTAGCATGGGGAGCATTGGCAACACCGAGCGAATAGTCGAGTCAAAATGTCGATCGGAAGTTTAATCAGCTATTCGACGTTGACAGGTAGTGACATTGACAGATGTTGGCTAACCTGTGTGGGGTAGGCCACATAAGCGGTGACAGTTGAGTGAAGAGGGGACTTTGAATCGGTCCGGCAAGCTGGGTAGACATTTTGGTTGCTCCGCCATGTTAAACTTCCCGGGTTCCTAAGATTTAATCGAGCTATATCTCGGACATCCTTGATTATTTTATATTCAGTGTGTGTTAGCAAGTAATTAAAAGTGTTAACAAAGATTTTGTGAGGATTATTTTCGATATACCAACCCCTCTGATAACGATTCTCCGTTATATGTATAGATGATCGTGCATCTCACTGAATAATGTTTTCCCCTGTTTTCGCCACGGGGGATGACGCTCGCGCACACATGTACAATATAGCTCGATTTCCGGTGAAATATCATGGTTTTTGACCATGCCTGCCAGTGAGTTCGAGCTCGCGACTAGCGCCGCCTTAAGTACTAGAAACTTAAAAACCTGATCGTAGGATTTCAACAGAAGTTTGTAGCTATCATTTCGTATTTTGTTACCTTTAATGATTTTAATATTTCTTAAAAAAAAAAAATTATAGCTGCTAATATTTTTGTTAAATTTACGATTGTATTTTTTAAAATATTATGTTTAAATTTTAATTTTCGCTAAATATCAGAATTAGAAAAAATCTGATAATTTGGTTTTCACCCATATTTACACACATCAAAAGTGTCTAGGGATCAACATATATTTTTGCAATAACTTTTCTCCTGATTGATATTAATTAAAATGTTCTTTAAGGATTCATCAAATAAAGTGTTATCGTTTGTCACAGTAACGATAAACCAAGTCACCTTTGCATTCATAAAGAAATTTGCCATTTTCCTAATAAAGGGATTTTTGACATTTGAACCACTAACATTAAAGTTCGATAAAAAGACTGAAATAACAGTTTTCTTTAAAATTTTATTGGGTAACTTAAACAATTAATAATCCGTGTTTCTACCGCGAACACTAACAACACAAGAACATCGGTTTGGCATACTCAAAATGAGTTCATCCAAATCACGCTGTGGAATGGCCGCCCATGTTCGTTGCAACAACAAAAAAAGGTCTTCTTGCGACTGGATACCCTCCATATTCGGCAGAGCTCTTCTCTGTAGCATATCCCATGCATGCTCAATCGGGTTCAAGTCTGGCGACTGAGCAGGCCAGGGCAGGACATTGATGTTAGCTGCGGCGAGAGTCTGTCTTACAACTCTTGCGGTGTGCGGTCGTGCATTATCATGCATTAACTGAAATAAGGGACCGATTTGCACTTGTAGAGGAACGATGACGTCTGATACAATCGTCTCAGCATAAATTTGAGCGTTGAGGTTGCCTGTGATCCAAATCAACTCAGTTCTTCCGCCGATCCAAATACCCGCCCATACCATGATGGTTCCACCAATATAAGGATGGACTTCCTGGCAGGATTTTAATCGCTGTTGGCGTCCAGGGGTTCTCCAGTGTCGTATACGTCTTGTATCCGGTCTCATACCAAAACGAGACTCAACAGAAAAGCACACGAAACGCCATTGTTCTTCTGCCCAATTTCTGTGTTCAAGAGCCCATTGATATCGAATCCTACGATTGTGCATTGCTATAGGTGGTACCCGTAGCGGTCTTCGGGAATGAAGGTTCACTTCATGCAAGCGGTTTCTGACTGTTTGGTCGCTAATTAAGTTCCCTGAAGAGTGATGAAGCCTCACGGCTAACATCATGGCGGTTATTGTTGGAGCTCTTCGAGTTAAGATTTGAATGTATCGGTCTTGTCTCCGTGTGGTGCAGCGATACCGTCCTCCATGGCGCTCAGCCACGGTACCAGTGCTTCGGTAACGTGTCCAAAGTCGACTGATAACACTCTGACTTGTATTCAGAGCTAAAGCCACAGTACGTTGCCGGGAACCAGCTTCTATCATTCCCACGGCTCTGAGCATTTCTTCCCTGCTTAAATGACGTCGCCGCTCCATAATAACGTTGGTTTTAATCAGTAGTAGGGAAACAGTAGCACTAATAATGTCTTCAATGCGTTGTATGTTTTTATAGGGAAAATATTGACAGCTGATTTTCATCTTTTACTCGAATTTGATTTACAGTTCCTGATTCAAATTATGAAATGCACCAAAAAGGATCCATATAAATTTATAAAATCATAAATTTATTACAAAGCCACATCTCAATCTCAAGAAATCCGCATAAAAATGCTTGATCCCTAGACACTTTTGATGTGTGTATTATCCTACTAATATTATAAAGGCGAAAGTTTGTAAGTATGGATGTATGGATGTTTGTTACTCTTTCACGCAAAAACCACTGAACGGATTTGGCTAAAATTTGGTATACAGATAGTTTATAACCTGGATTAACACATAGGATAGTTTTTATCCCGATTTTATGTTCCCGTGGGATAATTTTCGAGTTGCAGCGGGTGAAACCGCTGGCAACAGCTAGTGTGTCATAATGTGTCCTGCCTCAGTAGATTGGTGCAGATGGAACACCTGCTGCATCATCGGTAGTACTGCAGGACGTAGCAGGAAGTTCGTTCCTGCCGGCGCATTCATGCACTGGTTGCTTGGTCAATATGGGGCCTAGCGCGAGCAGTGGAGGCGCTCGTGATTGTCGGCGACATCAGCATTGTGAATCCACTTAGGTTCTTTCAGTTTCCACTAATCAGACACCACAAGTAAGTATGTAATTGCAGGTCTTGTTAATTTCTTAGTAGAAGTTAAGTTGCACTGCCTCACTGATTGACGATCGCCGTTGTCAAGATTTTTCATTTTTTTTTTCTCTGAGCGCGAGCCCCTTTAGGTGCGATGCCGGGGGCTAGGGTCCGCTGCGCCCGCCTACCTACGCTACTGACTGCTTTCGTTTCGTTTGCAACTCGCCAGGTTTCGTCATACAAAAAAGGTTAAGTCTATAACTGTGAGGTACTGGATGGTACCATCCAAATAAAATAGAGGAACCTCGACAGTGCACAACAAACGCTCCACGTCTAATAATGAGGCTATTTACAAGCATGATGTCACATAGTTTAAGACAACATAGAGGCTGGCCGAGCGCGCTCCGTAGCGTACGCGCCGGCGCGGCCGGGCGGCCTGCGCGCGCGCATTCACCTGAACAAACACGACGCAACACACCCTGATAACTGTCAAGGACAAGCTTCAATATTATTACCAAGTACTTGTGCTTTTTACACATTTACATGTACAATCGACAAAGTTGAATCATGACCCACCATAAGCTTATTTTCTTACAGACTTTCAAATACAATTAGGTCCACATTCGCGTAAATGTACATATCCATGGTAACGACTTTGATCCTTGTCAATTTGACGGATTCAAACCATTTTTTGTCAAAATGGGTCATGATTCAACTTTGTCGATAGTACATGATATCTAAATACACGATCCTTCGACAAACGCGGTTTCAAATGTGTTGTATGGGTGGATTGATATTATATTTTTATAAAATCGAAATTAACAAGCAGATGTTTAAAATCACAAATGACCAAGCCAAGTTTACAAACATACTGAAAACGAATGACCAGCGAGTGATTGTTAGATGGTTAGATGAAGTTGTAAGTAAAAGTTCAGTTGTCATCATATGAATTTATTCAGGTAGTAAAGAAATCAGTGCCGAATAATCAAGTCCTTTGTTACAAACAATTTGTATGTCACTATCTAAAATTTTAATAAGAGTAAAATATACATTCAGCTAATTCGCAAAGGGTTTGACGCAGAGTTGGTATTTATTGTTGTAAGTAGATAGGAGAGCGGATAAAGGGTATGTATGATGATCCCACGATTGTTCACTCGGCTGTGCTTTTTGCTCGGCATGATCGACGACCATTCCGCCGAAAGTTATTCGTAGATGGTAGTAAATCATGCGTTTTTATGTGCGACTGTTAGTCACTTTGTGTTGTCGGATATGAGCCAGAATCGATGGATTATCAACGAGGCTAGTGTGGGGTTATATTGAGGGGTTTATAAAAAAGGCAATATTAAACCTGATCTTTTGATGTCCCTTAGCTAAGAAAATACTGGCGAATCTTGCTCAGTTTGAACGTTCAGTGGCAGTAAAAACAAAAAAGCAACCATTGACCGTGCTAAATCACATTTCTTTACATCACAAAGAAAATAAATTTTCCATTGTTTTTGTAACTGCAACTTTCAGAAATCAACATGCAAGAAGTCCTATAATAGAACACACAACTCTCACCCATATACACCATCAGATCCTCGCAGAACAGACTCGTGTTAGCAGCACATACTACAAAGTTCCAACTAGCTGTAGAGGTACAGTCGGCTCCGCGGCATGCCGGCTACTGCACCGCGAGAGGCGCTCGATACACCCCGAAGTGCGGGTTATCGCCGCTCGATAGCGAATTAATATCAAAACATAATACATTCACTCGATAACACTTGTTTACCATGCACTAGGATTTATTTTTGACTACCTGGATCAAATATTGAAGCACACCAAAGAACAGATAGCTGGACTGTTTACAAGATGCCATGACTAAAAATTTGCCAAAAAGACAGCATGCTGCACCCACAACCAGCATTAGTTTGAATCAAGGCAAGGGGATAATATTGTTACCTGGACTAAATATATGATCTAAATCTTCTTCCCAACACTTAGGCAAATTTGACTCATTAAGCCCGGTGGAACCATATTAAACAGATTTAATTAGATACCTGATGATCCAGTAGTGGGTTTAGTAAGACACTGTATGTGTATTGAATGAAACATCGATTATCGAGTACAGTACATAACAATTTGCTAGAAGTTTCTTACTATCACAACTTGTTATGTTTAGTGCACATTATGTACAGTCATTATTATTTTTATTTGATAACTTTTCCAAGGTTATGTTGGCAAAGGCTATAATGCTAGAACTTATGTTCATTTTTTTTTTCATTATCTGTGAATCCTTCGACCACTAATCTACTATTATTGATCGAAGGATCGAAGTGCTAGACTTGCCCAGATTGATGATTCGCAATTCGCTCACCTGTTATTACATGATAACTAAATACTTCTTTCTGATTACCTCTAGGGAATACAAAAATGAATGGTGTGTTAACTGGATAACTAAATTTTAACAAGTTTTAGAGAGTTTGAAAGAAAGCGAAGGAAAGGTGTCACCGTCAAGAGCAGCCCTGTTCTTGCATTGACTATGCTTCAGACTCAGCCTTCAGACTTCAGACTGTTGCATATTGTTACTAGCAGTTTATGGTACGTAACCACCATGTTGCTAGTCTCTATGTCCTACTTAGATTTAGGTGTAAAAGAGCACAAACAACTCGTTTTTAAGTGCCGTAACTGGCTATACCTAGGCTGAACCGGTTAGAAAAAGAAAGACCTAGATCTAATCGATTGAGACCTGTAATACATGGCTTTAGTACCAACTTATAAGATTCATATAGTACTGGCAAACACTGGTGGCTTAGCGTCTAAAAAAGGTTGGCTTTGGATTTAAACATGATGGCATAAGAAAACGTTTTCTACCCTAAAGATAAAAGTTTAAAATCTTAATTTATGAAAATCGGAAAAAAATAGGCCCTAAAGGAAAACATAATGAAGTCCAAAGTGATTGATTCAACAAATCAATTCAGCCCGTATGTAGGTACAGTCAGCATCACAAGTTGCTGACCACATTCAGATTTTCGAAATCGCTGTACACCATATTATTATGTACCTATTATCACGGTGTACAGCGATTTTGAAAATCTGAATGTGGTCAGCAACTTTTGATGCTGACTGTACCAGCCTAGTGCAACACAAACACACAAAGAAGAAGCTCTTTGAGATGAAGCAGTCCATAATCCATCACGTAGACTTAGATGTCTCAAGTCTTTCAAGTTTTGGTTCTAGGACGTAGCGGTAGCCTCACAAATGTAACAATGTCTTCTTTCACGGTTGTGAGGACGGAGGACGGTGGTTGGTTGGACCACTGAGATACCACTGCTCGGTTTCGATTGCCGAGTGAAAAACATGGATTTTTGCCGTGAAAACTTTAAATACGTGTCGAAGTTTTTTCAAAACTGGAACCGACGGCCTCGTTACATTTGGAATTTATTGATACTGGAATGTAACCTATTTATACATAATATCTAAACATCAGTATCTCAAAATAAAGAAAATTGGTATTTTTGACACATTCAAAAGCTTGCATTAATGTATGTTGAAAGTAAATAAGTAGAATACGTACAGACGCCATAGCACATCAACCTACCCCAATTCTGTGAAATTTTCCCATTCGAGTATGAACCTTGTACTTTTGTTATAAACACGAAAATCTATTAAAGATGCGACCACGGCTCTACCTTGACAATTTAAAGATCTATCCAACGACATTCCACAAGAAGGGGTACGCTACGCCAAAAAATGGTAATATAGATTTTTTACTATAAAAAATACATAACTGATCTTTACAACGACGATATAATACTAGACTCGTAATAACAGGCGACCGATGTCTGCCAACACATTAGGCAAAAAAGTCTTATAACCGTCTCATTTCGACCAATCCTGTGAGCCGTAAACATACGTTGAGACAGAACAGACCTTGAGTTAGCCAATCACAACGCAGTACCCCGCCCCCCTCGCTTACGTATTACCTCAGCGAGTTGGCAGAATAGTTTTGTTCGTTAGATCGTGCAATGAGTAGTCTAGTATTATATCGTCGTTGGATCTTTATATTCATGCCAACAGCTTTCTAATACAAAACGTGTCTAAAAAATTCTGCAGATAGACAGACAGAAGTACGGACATGGCGAAACTTTAAGGGGTTCTCATTGACTACGGTACCCTAATTTAACTCAATGTGAAGCTTGGATGGGGTCAAGTGTTTCAGGTCCTGTCCTTCGCTAGAAGCAAGGCAAGCTGGCTGGGGAACAATGTAAAACATCTGTTTTAAAAACCTGCTTGGTTGACCTAATGTTTGGTGACTTTTGATCGAGCATTGTTTAACAGGTCAAAGTCAGAACAGCTTGAACTTGGGAAACAACAAAGCATTTTTAAATTAAAAAGATTTAGCAATGTAAACTAAACATAATATCTAATATCTGCCTTTTTATCATCCAGGTCTCTCACGTCCGATCGACACTATACAGTAGTTATTACATAGTACCATTTTACTTAAAATCATTGTTTAAAAATCTGAGCGATGATATTAGTAATGCTTGAAAGCTGTATTTTTTTTTCTTGTCTTGTCTTTAAAAACATTGCCCCACACTAAGAATTTCCCGTGTCGTGGGTGCGTTTGAGAATATGGAAACTCGCATACACAAACACCCAGACCCGGAACAACTATTTGTGGGTCATACAAATATTTTTGTCGGCGCGGGAATCGAAACCACAACACGTTGCGCAGCAGTCGATCGCTCAACCACTGCGCCACCGTGCCGTCATTATTCTTGCTCACATATCTCATTAGCCTGGATAGGGCGAATCATAAAATAATATAATATATAATGCAATAAAGAAGTCGGCCAACGCTAACTCGTATTAGGTCACTTGACCAGGACATGGCTGATACTAGCTAACAATGTTGGCACAGCACTTTGCGTCGTTATCAGCCGCGTGGAAAAATTTAATAACCCGGCCAGATACGGGCATCGCACGTACGTATGTGTGCCTCAAATCTAATTATGTTATTAGTTGTGTGTAGCGTGCGTTCTCGTGTTGTGCACCACGGGGATCACAGCAGAATGTCCACTTTGTACAATGCAACACACAAACGCGTGCAATACAGGTAACAAGTCATCAAAAGAATACCTAAGTAAGAATCGGTGTATACAGAAGCATTACTTTCAGACCACTGGCCAGCAGCTATATTGCTTTTTAAATATGCTTTATAAAGAATCGTGAGCGTTTTTTCAAGAGTGCAAACGAAGCTATATTCGGGCAAGATATCTCATCTGATGGAATTTCAAGGCCGTTGAACAGGTGGGGCGATACCTAACAGCTCAGCAGGAATGAACGTTGATGACAATGAAATGACTGGCAGATGACCAGCGAAGTGTACGTGTTGTACAGGTGCACCTCAGATATCCCTTCAGGGAAATAGATGCGTGATTATGTTCTTCGTCTATCGCGTGCTAACTGTTGTAGAACTTCTGTATTTCGCTACTGATGACGATGAAGATCCGCAGACTGCGTGCCGGCCTCGCAGTAAATATCGCCTTCAATACTGACGACATCATTGGGGACACGTTGCTAAACTAGCTCTTGTTACAGCCGGCCATTACACCTCACTGCTTAGTACTTAGCAGCGCCGGTCGAAGACTAAGTAAGATACAGGAAAATGCATCAACAGCAGAACTATTTTGAAACTGAAACTCAAACTCCCGGAATTATTTACTCTTTTACCCCAAAATATATAACCAGATTGATACACAGGTATGGCTGAAATCCTGACCTTTATAGCATCAGATGTGTGTCTTAAAATCCGAGCTAATGTGCCTGAATCCTAGCCAGGACTGTTCCACCCAGGATGTTAAATACGACGGCTAACTGCACACTTTACAATATCTCTACTAGAAAAAATCAACTTGTGCATAAGATCTGAAATGTACTAGTAGTAAGAACATACAACATACAGTTAGGTGGATTCGGAGATCCAGAAGCATCTAAAATGCTTAATCTCGAGCAGTTCTCGAGCACCCAGCTTTGAGCCGATAATGTAAATAGACAACATGATTATCAAAGACGACACCGGTACAACACCACTGATTTGATTCACACGTTGTCGAAGCTATCTCACCAATAACACGGCTTATCAGCAAGATAAGATAGCCGATGGTTAATGGCTAGGTGGTCCGATGACAATCGTTATGTAACACGAAATTAATTTACGTCCTTTTGAAGAAGCCGCCGTTTGAGAAAGTACCATTGGTTTATAACCAAGTGCTGTCATTCGAAAAACATTGACGAACTTGAATTTGACCACTATTTAATTTCAGCTCATTACACACTTCTATTTCCTCCTAAACATATGAGAATTACCTTAACCGTGAATAATGTTAACCTACCACATCTTAACCATAGTGTAAGAATCTACAGTTAGTAATACTAAACTTGAGACTTTACCTAAATGAAACTTAAGCAAGAACAGATATAAAAATAGTGAAGAAAGTAAATAATACTAACTCTTACAATAACAGTGCTAAGATACCACAAACGTAATTAAATGTAATCATGTGTCTCATGTTTACATCGAACGTGGAAACGGATGTGACTAAAGACAGCTTGTAAACTAAACCCATTAGCTGAACACTAACAATAATAAGAGCCAGCGACAGATATTAATATTATTTCAAACCTTCAGCGTATAATTGCAGAGTTGCATGACCGCGGCGGCCATTAAGGAATTGCATTTAAAGTAAAACAAACATCCAACATGTATACAACTAGAAGCGTATAATTTTTTTGGCTTTTTTTCTTTTTGGACATTATGAAATTACTGTAAAAGATGGCATGACGCTTTTGACCAGAAGTGCGATTGTTCAGGAAAAAAATATAGTTGGGAATGGAACAAGTACATCATCAAATATTAGCTGTTGACGAACAAGTTAAGATTCTAAAACATAGTAACTATCAACGATCTTCCTACTAAGCCTCGCGAGTTACAATATCACGAAGTGTATAGGTATTCAAAATATAAATTGGTAGTGGAGTGGTTTTGGAGGTAGGAGAAATCCTCAAATGACTTCTCACTCTTTTTCTGGGTGGAGCTGAGGGGAGTGTCAAGACTCGTACTGATTAAGACTCACCCTGTTCTTTCAAATGCCCTATGCGATCCAGAGACGTGGTAACTATTTTAAACATTCCTGCAACCCGGGCAGATGTTTGGCGTTTTTGGGCCTCGTCAGTTCAGATAAACTGATAGCTGTTTGGAGGCATAAAGCGGCAAAAACCCGGTCCTGGTCTTTATAGGACGGTGAGCCATTGGTTGCCCATTGGTCAAATCGCCCCGCGATCTCCAACGTAGTGAATTAGGCTGACAACGCTGAAAGCAAGCTGATAATTAATTACAAAAAAAAAACATTGACGCGACCTACGTCTACTGAAGTACAATGTTTGTTGACAATACCACTTATTGAACACACCCTAAATTATCATCTCTTATTTATTTTATCTCAAGTGAAACGTCACAGAGTACACGATATCAGCAAATCTGCGGGCATCATGCTAACCGGATGATTATCACTCGTGGCTTTAGTAGCGGCAGACTTTGGCACATCCAATTATGATGGACTTCCTAATACGTGCACATAATACAGAGACAGATGTTACGTAACGTGTCAATTCATCAATCACAATATTTCGACAAGTATGTGTAATACTGCTACTCTGCCAGCCAGGGAGACGTGGGCGATTTGAAACTATATGAATATCTTTTAGTTTTATCTGCAACTTTCCACTAAAAAGGACTGGGTTTAGGCTTTCATACATTGCGGATCGAGAAAGGGCTTTTATAGGCACAAAATGGAAGCATACATTGTTTCAGTTTGAGAGACAATATTAAGAAGGTTCAGAATTTGTTTATAATGATTTCGTGTCACAGAAAAGAACATCGGAACACTCTCTACAAAATAGTTCGAAAAATATCATTGTCTACTTGTCATATTCTGAGTATTAATTAGAGGTAAAATGCAAACCCCCTGCTTTCTACTCGTACTATACCGGGAGTTCAATATCCAGAGCAGTAACGCCATTCACTCGCTCAAGTCTTGTAAATAATTATTTCATGCTGCCAATCAATACTTAAGTTGCTCGACGAAATTTGCTCAAATTGATAGCTTTATTGTTTATAATTATAGCTTATTATATCATACAGCAATCCGTTATTATATTGCGATATCTTCTTAGCTTTCGAAATGTGGAGACATGGACGGAACATCGATTACAAGATGTTATAAAAACACGAAACACGAGAAATGTTCATGTTTAGATTTGTTCTTTGTTCCAATTCCATTTCTGTATGTTGAAGTGAACGTCTAAACAATGATCAATAGTGAATGATACTTAGAGAATACGGCACGTCGTGCAATAGCCATAGCCATGAAGAGTAGACCCCAAGATGGGAATCAGTCAAAATTATTTGCTATAAATCACATCCATACTTGTTTTTATGGGGGTATTCAAGACAAAGGACCTCCGGATAGTAAGCCAAATGTTACAAGACAAAACATTGAAAGGGAAGGAAATCACACTGTTAGATTAGTAGGTATCTAACCTAGATCCATTAAACCTACATTACCTTTAAACTCATTTCTGATCTAACCATTGCTAGACTTTCCTAGATCTTCATAAACCTAGACCACCAATAGTTAATACATTACCGGGTCTTAACACTTACGACTATTGGGCAACTTCCTAAATACAATTGTTTGTGTTCAGCACTGTTACAATTTGTCCAGAACCACACCTTTTCCACTTCCTAATTTCAGAATATTAATAAAAATGGTTTGACCTTCGACAAATGGAGTTCTAAGGAGAAAAAAGTCAAAAACCAACAGTAATTAGTGTGCCCTGAGGTTCAATTTGTTTTTAAAATGATTACGACTCATCAATCTGGCTTATAGCATAATAGGGGTATGGCATGGATGAAATAGACACAAAAAAACTACAACCTATGAATATACTATTGGAATCAATCCATGATGTCATTAAAAAATGTTTAGTAGGCCTATTTCATCATTCCTTTGTGCCGGTTGTTACTATCGTGCTATGGACAGGTACGGCTACGTTGGGAAAATCAGAAAGGTTATCCGGAATTTAGTGCGTCTGAAAGTGATTTCAATATTAGCAAGCAATCCAACTCTTAATACATATCATCGTAATATCTCAATTTACCTAGGATAACGTCGATAAAAGTTCAAGGTCGCCTCTCAAGGTCATCCCAAACATTAACAAAGAAATGGGCTTTTATCACACTCAGGCCCCTTCACAGGCTGTTACAGTACAGCACTGTTCTCGACGCATAGCGGAAATCTACAAAATGTGAACTGATAACTCATTGACAATCATCGTACGATCCCCATGAGTTTCTGGTAAATTCAACAGAAAATAAACAATCCGAGCCGCACCTGGGTGGGTCAGTATGCTAATAAGATTCTAATAATACTACCTACTATTAACATACACACAAGGTAACTATCCACCTACATTGTATACTGTTTTTATTCCATGACATTATCACCTGAACGTTATCAAATACAGATTCCTATTCGTGTGACGGATTGCAAAATCGATTTTCAATTATTCAGGAGAAACGTGTCAGCCGGCAGTGGCTCGGCGTTAAACTGGGTGTTGTTTAGTGAAAATGTGAGAGCTTTGCCGGCCGGCGAGTGTCGGAGGTGTCTCGAGTGTCAGTGTCGGGAGTGTCGCTGATGTGGCCAGGGAGCGGACCGAGACAGAGTGGACTCACCGGGCTCGGCGCGCTCGGCCTCGTCGTCGGACTCGGTGCCGGAGTCGCGCTCCTCCACCTGCAACAACAAGCAGCGGCTGAGTGCGTGCGGCCCAGCGCTGGGCGTGGGAGCCGGCCGGTCGGCTCCTTTGTTCTGCGGCGGCCATTTTCTGGTAGCGGAATGACCTTCGCAGCGCTCGGTCGCGCCGACACCCACCTTCTCGGAAACGCTCTCCTCATTCAACGAATGCGTTCGCAGCTTGTGAGTCAGGAACTTGAGCATTATTGAGCGTCGCTCGCTCTCGCCTCGTCGCTCACAGTCCGAGCTCACTGCGCACTAGTGTCTCTGTCCCCAGAGCCTCACCGCACGAGATCCTACAGCCCTCACGCCTATGGGAAACGTTCCAAAAACATTTTAAACCTCAATAACATATCCGCATATCGCTCGCACGCGACCGCACCCGACCGTCTGCCTCGAGCACCGGACTACTACTAGTTTAGTTAGAGTAGCCTTGCGTACGACGCAGTCAGCTGAAGTGGGCACGACTCATTAATACCGAAAGGGCCTAAGAGCGATCGTGCTAAATACTGCGCCCCGGAACGAAACTCGCGATCGAAACGATAGATAGAAACATCCCACGGATTACTTATCGTTTCATGGTTAAAAATCTCGTTTAAATATAGCGTAAAACATTTTCGAGTGGCACTCCAAATGGACTCGCCCGGCAACCCATTGATGACAAAGAACCGGAACACGCAGAGATCGGACGCGATTGGACAAAACATTACAGAATAGGATCGAAATTTAATGCAACACACTCCGTCTCGCTCGCACAGAAGCCGGAGCGGAGCGGCGCGCGCGTGCGAGCGAGACGGAGCGCACACACGCCGCCAGTTATATAATACTGGCCTGATAATAAATCGCTGATAAAAAAGTTGCGCATGTTAGCACACTGTGGACATTCCGGTCACATACTACACACTAGCACCGGCATAATATTTACTCTGCTAATATTTGTAATTCAACTACGGGTCTAGTTCATAATAATTATATTCCGGAATCCACACTAATTCGACAGCTACCTACTTGCGTAAACACCACTCAGCCTTATATTCACATTCTTATTTGTATGTAGCACATTCTGGTCAGTGCTGTATTTGTCTTTCCCCATGAACTTCAAACAACATCATGTTGAATATATCTATTTTTTTATTTATATTTGATTTGATTAAAAGTTACAACGCTGGGTTTTAACATCAGCCATTTTATTAAAATTTGCTTTTAACGATAAATATTCAATACAGTTTTATGGGATGTTGAATTCAGGCAGCCTATTATTTTTAATGCCCTACAAGAACTACTGTTTGTAGTTATTTCAACTTCGCAGTATCAGTTATGCTTTGTCTCCATACTTACGGCGCCGGTCTCATCCGCACTAAGGAGTCGGTCGGCAGTGACCAGCCGACGCCATGTCTGTTACCTGGCACGCGCCGTCTCGCTCGCGCACGCACGCTGTCTCGCTCGCACGCCGGTTCCGCGCCACTTTTCAAATTGCAAACCTACGTATTGTTGATAGTCTTCTTTTGGAAACAAACGTTTTAGGAAAATCTTGCTTGATATTATGGAAAAAAATATTGGATTGTATTTAAAAGTACTTCAATTTATTCCCATTTTATTTACCTAATTTTGCCTGTGTTCCACCAAATATACTGAATGTGCACCAAAATATGTTCATTAAAATATGTCATAACGAGGTGTAATAAAAAAAATCTACCTAAGCAGGGTCGACGAAGCTTCACAGTGGCTTCTATTTTTGTGTACAAGGTTTAAAGGAACCTAACCAAACCGAACTTCGGGGCGTCGGTGTCCCTGAAATCTTGCTAAAGCGAGTTTTAGATTTGGTGCACATTCAGTATAATTTGGTATACAAAAAGAATTATTGATGCGCATTTAAATTTTAGCCAAAAATATTTACTACTTTGATTTTCAGACATAATATTTTCTACAATTCACCGATTTAAGTTTTATCAGCAGTCAGGAAGTGCTCTTGAAAAAGCGATCGTGTATTTTTATAACAGCGAAAATAATTCAATACCGAAGTTGTAATAATTAATGTATTGGCATGATAAGTTTGGTACGGTTTTAAATTAATTAGGCATCCGTTGACCTTCACCTTCAGACAATGATTGTCACTAATTTGGTCCGATGATTTAATCTCAGTTTTATTTCGGAGCCCTGCCAAAGCACATTATTGAAATATTGTGAGCTTAAATAATTTTTAACAATACTATTGTCTTAGTTTTTCTATGCTTACCGTTGTTATTATAAAGATGATATCTTATCTTGTAGCTTACATTTTACTTTTTATTGACTCAGTAACCGAAATAATTCTATTAACAAGTTTTATTATCTATATCGGTGTAGATAAAAAAACGCAGCACAAGACGTAGAAATAAGAAAATAATGCAAAATGACAACATAATATTTATTTTTTATCAAAGTTACGACAAAATTGACAATATCATTGGATTCGTTGGTTCACACAAGGCCTTTTCTCGCCAGGAGCCAGCTAAACACGCCGTAACGGACTATGATAGGATAGTTTACCACACACATTTTTTAATTACATGGTAGATATTCTAGAAAATGGAGTTTCACCACAAAACAATATATTATTGATTTTATTTATAGTTAGCCGCAGTCATGGTTTTCTTGTGTGGAACTATTTTGTATTATATCTGGCTAAAGAGATCAAGAACAAAGAATTGCAACCCAACGAGATAATCCATGAGGTACTAAATACTATCAACAACTAGCAGTATTACATATACATAAGAGCTTACTACATACACTAAAATCTAAGTAATATATATCTCTGTTACATAGTTACAATAATTGTAAAAATAACAACTAAAACAACAATCACTTATTATGCAGGTTTGAACACTGGTTTACGTGCTTACTTATTCTTTTTAGGGCTGATTTTTCAATACTCTGGTAACTTTTATCTGAGGAATTAAAATGGCGGTTTGACAGCTTATCTATAGAAAATATGTCAAATCGCTATTTTTATTCCTCAGATAAAGTTATCTGACCATTGAAAAATCAGCCCTTAAACAACTAATTTTATCTTATATGAACAAATGCAATCGAGATATTCAAAAACAAAACTAATTCATAACATAGATTTAAATACATATCGATTCAAATATATATATTTCGTCTGTTATCAAAAGGAATTGTTTTATATTTATTTTAAAAATAATTAAAACTCTGAATAATTTATAAATGTTTGTTATCATTATCACTAAATAGGTACGCGAATAGATATAACAACATAACGACAAAAACAACAACGGGTCAACAATATCCAGCATCTACAACTACATATTATTATATACATACTACTACACACATGTACTAAGCATGTTTCAATTAAGCAGACAACTGTAATATTTTATTAAAACCGGCAAGATCTGTATCAATATAAAATACCTAATTACTATCTAGTACTTATGAACATAAGTCAGATTGTCCTAGTGGGCATTATAATATCATGGTTCCTCTCTCTGGAGCCCTAACCTCCGGCAGCTTGGTGTTCCCGATGCTGATGGGCCACTATTTTTTGTATTTTTAAATGTTTTTATTAAATATGTTTAATAACACATTTTTTTAAATGTAACAAATATGTGTAATAAAAAGTGAACAAAGATAATGTTATCAATGCAATACAATGCTGATATAGCACACGCTTGTCAATGATTACGATTTTTGTTTGTTTCAAGTACTTTGGAGTACAAAGAGTGCAATTTATTACGATATCCGGTATATAATTAGGGTTCCCTTGAACTTTCATGCAAGGCGATTTTAAATTAGACGATAACGGTATCGACACGCCACTGAAATATCGTCCGCTCGGATGACAACGATATCGGCACGGTATCGGTTGATTAAGGGATGTGGTATTAAGGAAAATTAGAAGATTGTTGTACTCTGAGCCAAATTAACATAAATATCAAGAACTTTAATAATATAAGTCACATATCTATAGATTATCGTCTCAGTAAAACTTCTTCAAATCACACCGCAGTTGTCGTTCCGCCGATTTCGGCACGAAAATCATGTTGATGACGATATCGGTGACGATAAAGAGACAGTGTGAAAGCATTCTCTAAAAAAATTATGAAATTAGCAGTCCCACCGATATCTTGTCGGTAGCGTTATCGTAAAAGCATCAGAAGCTATAAGTTTACCAAAAAACGGTTCTCGAACATATTACATCGATTTAACATGAATTAATGTTTTGACTAACAATTTGGTCCCTTAACTACCTTGCAACTCGCTCTGGGCCCGCGGTGTGGATAATGGCCGGTTCCTTTCCACAACAGAAAGCGGTATGCCTCAGCAGTGAAAATATTGGCCGTTATGTTAATCAGCACATCTAACACGGGTGATAATTATACCACTTCTTAATTCATAATATATCAAAACCGTACACAAGACATCTCCTATTACCATAACATTTAACTTTAAAATCAGTTGTATTGATAATCTTAATTAGTAGCCGCCATTTCGATGTAATGTTTACTATTACAAGTATATTTACATATTTATGTAACCATGTATTATGTACTTTATAGGTACTTATATGAATATGCAAGTATTATTTTAAGGATAAAAAAAATATACAAGGACATTATTATAATTATGTATAGGCATGTCATGTCAGTTTTCAGTAGAAATTGTCATCAACACTTAGTCATTAAGAAATATTTGTACAGTGTAGGTATATTAGCCGTAATTTAGTATTCTGTTATGGTAAAGGAATTACCATATAAATATTCATAACTAGACAATATATAATATATTATCATAGCGTGGTGTTTATTATGTGCGTTATAAACCGGCTCGGCAGGATCAGCGTCACGACGAGACAAGCCATTGGTCACAATCAACAGTCGTCCTTGGATACTACTTGTATGTTCACTTAGCATTACATAACATATTGTTTGGTAAAATTAATATACATTATCTAAAGAACGTTAGTTATCTGTTCGGATTGGTTAGTACTGACAGAAGGCTCATGATGATGTACTGACGTTCTATTCTAAGTAGACGCTTTGCTTATATTATAAGAACTTATCGCTAAAGGAGATTCGACGCACAGCGTCTAAATTGTAGACATCACGTGTCATGGATATACTAACAAATTGATAAAATGTGAGAATATCACAATTATTATTTTATAGACGTACTTCTTATTTCATAATCGCAAAGTAGAACCTCTTACCTCCTATACTAAAACGACTAGGAATAAGTGTTTTACAAATTGCAAAAAATGGACTGAAACTGACAGAAATATTGTTGACTAATAATTTACTTATGTGAATATTGTTGCGATTAACAAAAGTATTTAATGAATTTTTATAATCCTAAAAACATGATTTTCACAATTATGATGTTGTTCGGATACATTGATGTAAAAGAAGTGTTTTTTTTTTATAAAATTGAATAACTTCCAATTTCTGTGTGTCAGATTGGGTCGAACCGCATCAGAAATCTAAATGAGTTTGGCAAACGTATTAAGTTTGCGATGTCTACGAAGTACTTTAATAATGTGTCAGGAAGGATTCTGGAAGAAGACGGCCGTTTTTCAGTGACGGCTAGTGATATTCACGTGTGTTCGTGGATCGATTAAATATAGAGTTCAGTTAGTACTCGCCATCATAACAAATGAACTGTAGTTAACTAAGTGAGCGAGCTTGCTCACGATGCGATCGGTGCGGTTTGCAATTTCTACTAATTAAAAGTGAAAATTGTCCTTTATTGCTACTTACGATATTATGATGCAATTTGAATTGACTTACGTCGTCGTGGCGAGTGTGTTTACAACCGTCGTAGTGATGAGGACGATTTTCAGTTGTGGTAAATCGGTCATTGCGTAACATCGCGTCATCGACTAGCTTGCTAATAAGAACCGCTCATCACCTTGTGGGTGTTGTACCCGGGCGGCGGTGGTCAGTTGATGAAGATCTCGTCCATGAGGTAGTCGGGGTGGTGCTGCACGTGCAGCCGCAGCGCGAGGCTGGCCCGCTCCAGCGGCTGCAGCGCGCGCGCGGCGGGCGGCGGGCCGGCCAGGTCGGCGGCCAGCGCGCGCGCGGCGCCCGGCAGCACGTACCGCCGGTACGACACCACGCTAGGGAGGATGTCCGTCTCCAGACCTTGGAAACTAAAACATCAACGAATACTACATTATTTACGGATCGCTCAATGCGCAGCACTTCTGCCGCCCGGTTCTCGCTGACCGGCTCCGTTTGCGAAATCGATGTACGGTAAACATAATAGCCGACAATAAAAGAGCGCAACAATTTAAACATAGACTTGAAATTAAGAGATGTGTCACAACTAGATTTCATTTGAATTAGCTCCTTTTCAAGTTACAATACATCTTTTACAATACATCATTCTAAAAATGATTCTAGGTCGTCATAAATTCTTTATTTTTATAAAAGAGAATGGGCATCCTGGGACCACCTTCCAATAGCAATGAGATGTATGTCGTTGGATAGGTCTTTTCATTTGGAACAACTATTGTTCAGACAGTTTTTTTGTGATAGCTGTCCGTTCGGAGTTATGAGACTTATTAGGCCAGAGAAACAAACATTTTTAAAAACCTTTTTTTTAACATGTTTAGTATTTTATGCTTTAGTCTCGTACACTTTGATCTTCGGGACGCGTCTGGAGGCGACGTAGGCCCTGGCATTATTTTTTTTTTCGTTTTATATTCTCTTCCTTCCAATGAGTGAATACACTCGGTGAATCGGTAGGGACTGTTAGACTATAGTACGGAATAAAATCCACGGTACGTGTTATTAGTAAACGGGATAACATGTCTGGATACACGTATGACTCAGAAGAAAACTTGCTAATATACTGGTTATTCTCGAAAGCCTTTGACAGGTCTTAGTGAACGATCAATCAGAGTAGTCGTTGGTGGCTGATTCTCTGAGCTTATGTATATTGATTCCGGAGTTCAATAGGATTCTGCCATGTTTTCTCTCCAACTCATATTCTGCTGCACATTTCTAACACGCGAGGCGGGGTGCGTGAGGGAGAAGACAGCTTCCACCTCACAACCCAGCCGCCGCGAGAGATGCCCACGGCATCCGAAGTCGCGAGGCGATTTTCGGCCACACCGTAGGCGCGGGCCTATATCGCACCGTATGCCCCGCTTTTAGAGAGACTCATGTCTCGCCGGAGGTGACTCGCATCGTATTCCACGCGCGCCTCAAAAAGCTGCCAGCTATCTGAGAGTGGGGCACTGTCAGATTGCTGCCAGCTCTTTAGAGAGCTAAAGCTTGCCGGGGTCACGGGACTGTCCCATCAAGAAACCGTGACCCTGGAATGTAAAGGGTTATTGAAGGATCATCGTGTAGTCAGTACAAGCCTGACAATCCCTCTCGCCCCGCTCTGGGTAGGACTCACTTGATGATTTTACCACGGTAAAAAAGTCTCCCAGTGAGTGAACAAGAAACTTGTCTCTTTTAGCGCCACCAACTAGTCGGTAGTGTAGGTCGAAACTACATCCTTTATGGATTTATTTCGACCAACTCCACTTTTCCGGGTACATTGTTGAGCTTCTGGGCATGGAGTTGATATCCAGTGTCAACTTCGGTGCCAATATTGGGCACAAAGCCGAAACTGTGGTCAAAAGACTGGGTATCATAAATGAAGTGATACTTTACGCCTTTTTTTTTAACGTGGTAAAATCATCAAATGAGACCTCCCACCCCGGGCAGGGCGGGAGGTACTGTCAGACTTGCTGACTAAAATCCACGGTGTCCTTCAATAGTCCTTTATGTTCCGGGGTCACGGTGATGGAATAAGTCCCGCGCGTGGGACACAACGCGCCGTCGACCCGGGCATGGTCCATGGTCGAGCAGCGAGTTGCCCTTTACTCGCTGCCCGCATGCCCGCGCCTACGGTGACCGGAGATCGTCTGCTGACGTCAGACGCTGCGGGCGTTTACCACTGCGGTTGGGGCGGAGGGAGGACGCTGTCCTCTCTCTCAAGCGGCCCGCTTCCTCCTTCACGAGCATTACTGCTTCGCAGAAGGAGGCGACCGCTTCCCACTCCGTCTCGCCCCGCAGCATGGCCGCAACCAATGCCGGGCGCGAGAGGTCTCCGCCTATCGCCGCCGTGAGGACACGTCGGTGCTCTGCCCAAGCGGGGCAGTCTTGCACCGTATGCTCTACTGTGTCCTCCGGGCGATCATCGCAGTGGTCCTTCCCTAACAGACTCAGGAACCTCCCGAAACTTCCGTGTCCGGTGAGGACCTGCGTCATCCGATTGGTCAGGACGCCGTGACGTCTCTCCAGCCACTCTTCAAAGAGGGGTCTTACCACCGCAATTGCGGCGTGCCCGATACTTTACGCCTGCATAGTTTTTGAGCAAGTCCAATTCTGCATGGTCTATCGCAGCAACCTAACCCAACTTAACCTGTGGGATGGCTCAGTTAAATACAAACTTCTGCACTTGACCCAGTGGAACGCAGAGCTCCTTAGATTCATTGGCGACGTGAAACTGGTGGAAGCTAAACTTCACAACTTAGCTCATCTCATCGTCGCAAGGTTGCCCGCTTTTGTTTTATTTTTATATTGGGTTCGCTCTTGCTAAAGATGAGATCTAAAATGGAGCGAGTTCATGGATTCCACAACCTCACTCCACTGGCCCAAATGCAGTGCATCAAAACTGAAAAATGTCCAGCATCGGACATTTAAATGAACTGCAAGTCTCCATCCATCCCTACTTGCCATTCCATTAATTCGCACTAACTGATTTCAAATATTCTTCTTATTGCGCATGACAAAATAGTAGAACTGACTACCTGCATCTGCGTTCCCGAAGGCTTAATACAACTCGAATTTCTTCAAGGAAGAGTGAATAGACTTCTTCTGGGTAAACTAGTAGACTTTATCTAAGCCACCTCTGATTTCGAAAAGACACGGGAGCAAACCCAAGTTAAATATAAAAGTTGGCTGCATAGATATTGTTATCTGATATCATGGAAAAAATATTTTTTTGTCCCGAAAGTCCCGAAAATTCCGGGACTTCCCGGTTCCTTGGAGGCCTGTCCTGAAGTTCCCGGTCCTTCCAACACGAACCGGTTCTCAATTCCCTAATGGTTAAAACACGTAGATCTGTAGACAGCCTTAAACACTTGTTTTTAATGTAACTTAAAAGTCTTATAACTCAGAACGGACAATTGTAACAACAAAGGTTTCTTAGCAACTATTGTTGCAAATTAAAAGCCCTATCCAACGACATATATTTTATTGCTATTGGAGGGTGGTCCCAAGTTTCATATATTTTTGCCCATTCTCTTTTATACAAACAAATTGCCTGATTGATACTCTAAACATTATCGAATAATATGAATAAGCAAGAATCTATACATACCAGTAGAAGCAAGCGATGAGATGAAAAAAGGAAAACAGGCAAGCTGACAAGAAGAAACCTAATATCCACGGTTGACATTAATAAAAGAAGTTGTTTCAAAACACATGTTGAAAATAATTTAAATTTAAACATAGTTTATTATCATACGTTTTAACTACTCTTCATGACGCATGGATAAATATAAAATTAAAATAATATTTAGGTGTCTTAGCCTGCCTGACATAAAACCATTTGAGTCGTGTTACTGCAATGCTAATGCTATGTTACATTTTTGAGCTTTTATTAGAATTTTAATTAAATTAGATCATCGGTGACTCAATGGCACTATACTTAAAAGTAACCTTGTAAAGACAATGCCCCTTAAGAAAACTTCGGGTATACGAGTATTTTCATAAGATTTAGTGCCTACCTTAAACACCATTAGCTCAGATTTTCTAGAGTTGTATCTAAGGCCATGGGCCTCCACCAACGACGATATAATACTAGACTACGCATTGCACGATCTAACGAACAATAGTAGATTAGTAGCCAAGGGCTGTAAGGTATCAATTGCAGCCCGAGATATTTAGGCGCACGAGCGCAGCGAGGGCGCCTATAGTTCGAGGGTGCAATTGATGCTTACACCCGAGCTAACTACTCTGCTTTACATCTCGATTGTGAGGTAAGTAGAAAAAACCGGCATTGCAAGAATAAAACATTTTATTAGTCAATTGCTGCTTCAGCTTCCATTTTCATTGATTCGGGAGTGCAGCTTAATTAAATCTTCATCACTTGCAGTACTCATGTTTTTTTCTAATTATAAAAAAGTCCCAAAAACAAACAATATAATATATATTTAAAGTAAAAGTTTTCTATTCCCGCCTTTTTTCATCTTTTTTTTTTTAAGGACGGGATTTGAGCTTCGCCGTTCGATATTTAAAATTGATGACTATTAAACTCGAAGACAAGGCTGAATAGCGAAGCGACCTCTTTTGTCATTAGGCTGAATGCATGATGTCTATTGCCAATATGATGGTTAGATGTCTGCGAACTTTTTTTTTAATTACTTACCGCCCTAGGGCCTTTTCTAGCTACATTAATACCCTAGAGCGCTAATTGGTTACTTACAAGCCCCATTTGGGGGTAATAAGGACCTACTTACCGAACATGAGAGATGTAAAACTATTCTGCCAACTCGATGAGGTACTACGTAAGCGAGGGGGACGGGGTACTGCGTTGTGATTGGCTAACTCAAGGTCTGTTCTGTCTCAACGTATGTTAACGGCTCACAGGATTGGTCGAAATGAGACGGATATAAGACTTTTTTGCCTAATGTGTTGGCAGACATCGGTCGCCTGTTATTAGGAGTCTAGTATTATATCGTCGTTGGCCTCCACATAGGATTCACAGATATATAGAAGCTGTCTTAAATAGTCAAATATATACAAATCATTACGGTACTGGTAACAAGGACTAGCAGGCTCCATTGTTATCTTCGATCATGTAAGTGGAGATCAATGGGTGAGGTTCATGATATAATATGGACAAGCGTGACAGATACTGTTATGATGTTTAGGGAATATATAATTTTCTATTTTATATTTCATTGTGGAATAAGTGATTAAGCAGAGATAGGTTGCTTTAATAGTAAATGTAGACTCACGTGGCGAAATAATATTTGTGATAGTCCTGGTGGGTGTCGGCGGTCTCAGCGATCTGTCGCAGCGCCATCTTGAGCAGCTGGTCGCCGTAGTGCGGCGCGCGGTACACGGCGCGGCGACCCAGCAGCGGGGCGCGCACTGCGGGGAGGGGGACGGTCAGAACACGCCCACAGGTTTACGATACAATAGGCTAGTTTACACCATAAATTGCAATTATGGTTTACGCAACAAAATTGAAAATGCGGGTCAAATAATATTCTAACTGACGGACTACCTAATTGATTTTATTCTCTTCTAAAATAGCCAATTATTTATCAAAATAGAATTATACAGCTTAGGTACCAGGATCGCATCAGGGGGGGTCAGGAATATCCTGACACTGTGCAATAAAACCTTGTACAGTCGAAGCTGGTGTTGGCCTCGGTGGACCTGTCTATGTTCTTCAGGGTAGCCAGGACCTATAAAATACCGGGAAATACCATGTGCCCCGCCTGTGTGACAAGTCTTCCAGAGGGCACCACCAGCCAGTCCGATCTGCCAACGTCCCCGTCGTGCTCCCCGGGCAATGCTGCGCCTATTCACGAGTGTCACACGTTTTTCTCATAACCTCGAGGCGTAATAGCAGACTGGAGAAGGGCAAAAGGCGAGCCTTCGGCGCCTTAAAACCGAACCCCTGTACAGAATAGGACACAGTAGCCTTGCGACTTAATCAACCCCTAAAAGAACTGGTGTGGAAGGCAAGGGGAAACCACCACACTAAATTCCCACGAAAGTCGTCATGAAGGTACAAAGTAAGAAAATGAAGTGGCCATGCAATCCGCTTAGCAACCGGCGCCGCTCTGCGTCCGGGGCAGACGGTGTGAAATTGGTTGACGGCCATGATGGTGTAGGAAACTAGGCATCTCATGGAAATGAGACTACTGAAATCTCTCTCCCAATGAAGATGCGGCACGTCCAACGGATAGGTACGTGGAATGTGCGCGGTCTACCGCAACCAGGAAAATTGGACATTCTGGAAAATGAGATCACACGCTGCAAGTTAAATCTCGTTGGTCTAAACGAAACACATTGGAGAGGCAACGGTCATTTTTATACTAAATTGCACGTTGTCTACTTTTCCGGTAACACTGAAAACAGCCGTAACGGAGTGGCTGTCGTCGTACCTAAACCTGTGTGATGGGATATGAACTGGTAAGTGAAACTGATGGCAAAGCCGGTCAATTTGAACATCATACAGATATACGCGCCAACCAGTACAACAAGTGACACTGATTTAGAATGTTTCTACACCGAACTGGAAACAGCTATAGCCAAAATACCAAAAAGGGAACTCCTCGTTATTATGGGCGATCTAAACGCAAAAATAGGACGCACACGCCGATCAACTTAGTTCATGCGCGGGAAAGTTTGGTTTGGGACAGCGTTATGTGAGAGGAGAACGCCTCATACAATTTGCCGCTGAAAACAGCTTAGTGATATCGAACAGCTTCTTCCAAAACCATCCAAGAAGACTTTACACAAGGACTTCACCTGATGGTAAATATCGGAACCAAATCGATTACATCATGATTAGTTCCAGATGGAAAACCTCCGTGAAGAACGTCCTCACTTTTCCCGGGGCCAACTGCGGTTCAGACCACCAACTCTTTGTAGCAAAAATACAGCTAAAACTCAAAGCTGCAAGAAAGGTCGAAAAGCAGAGAAGAATTCAGCCTATAGACGAACCCAAGTTCATAAAGGTAATCGAGCAGAATTGGTATCAATGGAGTACCTTAGATTTCCAATCTGCAACTCCGGATCAACTGTGGAATCAGGCTAGAAAGCTTTTCGAAACCGCCGTGATTACATCCAAGCCCTCGGTTTCAATTCGTAAACACCAGCATTGGATGAGTGATGAAACCTTCGCCCTTGTGGAAGAAAGAAGAACTTTAAAGAGCCAGCATTAAAAGATTGAATAAAGATCTGTTCGTATTCAGGAAGCATGTAGGCGAGATCGCAATAACCACCTTCAAAGTGTGTGTGCCCAAGTCGAAGTTCATGCTAAGACACGAAACACTGGACTTACATCAGAAAATAAGATCTATCACCAAGACTCTCTCATCTAAAACTTGGGCTATACAGAACTCACAAGGCGAAGTCCTGACTGATATAAGTGCAATATCTGACGCCTGGAAAGAATACTGTCAGTCACTTTTCAAAGACCCACTCGCACACACTTATCAATCGACTGTCCCCAAGAACGAAGGACGAGAGCCAAGTTTCCTCAAAGATGAAGTTCGAGCCGCTATCAAGCACCTCAGGAAAGCCATAGGAAGGGATGCCATACCCATAGAAACCATCAAGGCATCGGGCGAATACGGTGTCGAAGTATTCCACGCTTTGTGTAACAAGGTTTGGGAAACAGGATCTTGGCCTCAGGAATGGGCACACACTGTTTTTGTTCCTTTGCACAAAAAAGGATCAACAAAGATATGCAGTAACTATCGCCTAATTGCTCTAATTTCACACGCAAGCAAAATTCTACTGCATATTCTGAAAGAAAGACTGAAGTCGTTTCTATCCAATGAAATCGCTCCAGAGCAGGCCGGTTTTGTAAAAGGGAAGGGTACTCGCGAACAGATTTTAAGCGTGCGCCAAATCATCGAAAAGTCTAGAGAGTTCAACAAGCCGACATACATTTGCTTTGTTGACTTTTCTAAAGCGTTTGATTCGGTGAAATGGCCAGTACTGTGGGAAACTCTTCTAGCCATGGGGACACCTAAACACCTGGTCCACCTGCTCAAAAGATTATATGAAGAGGGTACGGCTTCAGTAAAAGCAGAGGATGTATTCTCCAGCAATTTACACACCAGCGCAGGAGTTCGACAGGGCTGCATAATTTCACCTCTGCTGTTTAACATTTACACCGAACTTGTTATGAGAATAGCACTGGAAGACTGGCCTGATGGGATCACGATCGGAGGCCATAAAATATCAAACTTGCGATACGCCGATGAACCCACCCTCTTTGCAACAACGGTCGACAATATGAGCAATCTTCTTCGCAAAGTGGAGCAAGCTTGCCATGATTTCGGCCTGAAAATTAATCACAGCAAGACGAAGATGATGATTGTTGATCGTGCAAATAACAACTTGCCAGAAGTGACTAATATCGCGAGTTGCGACGTTGTTCCAGTCTATATCTACCTTGGTGCACTAATTTCTAACAACGGTGGATGCGCAGATGAAATCAAGCGACGAATGGCTATCACGAGGTCAGCCATGGACAGGCTCGGGAAAATATGGAGAAACAGAAACATAACAAAAGCCACAAAAGTACGACTCGTTAGGGCATTAGTGTTTCCCATATTTCTCTACAGGGCGGAGACATGGACACTTAGGGAAAGTGAGAAAAAGAAGATAGACGGTTTGGAAATGTGGTGCTGGAGGAGAATGCTTGGCATATGATGGAACCAATTCCGAACAAAATGTTTCCATATTAAGCGAACTCGGCGTCAAAGAGCGTCTATCTTCCATCGTTCAGGGGTGCGTTTAAAGCAGCCGGCGATATTTCACCGGATGAAAATTAAACTAGCGAGGGTTCGCTGAACGGAGTCATAAGTTTCTGCCAATGTTAGCTGTCAAATTCAATTGACAGCTCAGTATATTAAACAAATAATTAATTTGCCGGTCTAATATTAATTAAATCCATAATCCACAAATAATATTCACTCTCTAAAATAAAAATATTCGTTTTTAAGACGCGAAACGAGCAAAACAACAAAACTTAATGTCAATCTGACAGCAGGATAAAATTTTGCGAGGTAAACAGGTCGCAAAAATTTATTCTATTCAGTAAAAACTTATACATACCAGCGGACGACCGTTAACGGGGCAGATTAAATTTTAGTTAGTTTCATTTTTCACCTCTCGGTGTGCTTGAACGGGGTGTTTGACATTTAGTCAGTATAAATTTAAACTGGATAATTGATTCAAACGCAGCCCTGAGTCGAATCCTCGCTTACTTCGGACATGTTTCTCGGCGAGGAGACTCGTCTGTGGAACGCCTTGTGGTACAGGGCAAAGTGAATGGCACCAGAGCTCGAGGCCGATCACCAATGCGCTGGACAGACCAGATCAAGGCTGCATTGAATGGTCCCCTACACGAATGTACAACCTTAGAAGAACCAGGATCGCGTGGCGACTTGGGGATTTTGGGGTGAAACATCTTAAAATTAATGTCCTCACTCTGGATGGAGGCAAAAGGACCGTCATACTCTTACTTATTAAAAACTACCGAGTTACTTCACATCCCCTTTACGATTCAGGGTCATTATTACTGCGTAGACAGTCCAGTGACATTGGTAAGCGTTTGACCATAGTGGTCCCGTCATTTTGCTGACAGGAGTTAAGGGTCCTAGACCGGATAGCGATCAACACATTGTTCGCTGTTCGCAAAGCCGCGCCTCTAATATCCGGAAACCTACACGATCCCCGAGACCCGTGCGGTTGTCCTCTACCCTACGCATTCCGCCTTTCACTTCACTAACATTACTGATTCGCAAAAGAAGGTTAAGTACTGCCTCCGATTCCTTATCGCTCCATAATATTCCCCTACCCAGTGCCGGACACGAGAGGTCGTCCCTATCGCGGTTGTAAGGACACAGCCGTGCCCAGCCCACACGGCACACATCTCCTCCGTATGCGAGCTCCGAGCACTGACGCGATCATCTTGGCTGGTAGCCACCTCATAGAAGATGGTCCCGCAAAGGGCAAGTAACAGCACGACCGCCGCGTAGACTTTCGAGCCGCTTGAGGCAAGCTCCGGTCAGGTTCAACCTTGGAGACAAACGTTGGAAGTGCTCGTTGAAGTTCCACCGTCGAGGATGAAGCCCAGCTTGGGGTGGCTATGTACAATTGTACTCACATCGCAGGCCGCCCTCGTCCTCTGCCAGCTGGTCCTGGTACAGCGCGGCCATGGCTGGCGCCTGCAGCAGCAGCACGCGCACGCCGGGCCGCGCCAGCAGCGCTCGCACCCACGTGTGCGGGGCCGCGCCGCACATGGCCATCACTTGCGGGGAGAACATGTCGTACACCTGCAAGGGAACGAACGAATGTCACAGATCAGGAGAACAATAATTTATCATCATGACTGTCATGTCTATTGTACCTAGGTAACCAAGTTTCGCTCTTAAAATAATAGTAGATTAGTAGCCAAGGGTTGTAAGGTATCAATTGCAGCCCGAGATATTTAGGCGCACGAGCGCAGCGAGGGCGCCTATAGTTCGAGGGTGCAATTGATGCTTACACCCGAGCTAACTACTCTGCTTTACATCTCGATTGTGAGGTAAGTAGAAAAAACCGGCATTGCAAGAATAAAACATTTTATTAGTTAATTGCTGCTTCAGCTTCCATTTTCATTGAATCGGGAGTGCAGCTTAATTAAATCTTCATCACTTGCAGTACTCATGTTTTTTTCCTAATTATCACGTAATTATAAAAAAGTCCCAAAAACAAACAATATAATAATTATATTATATATTTAAAGTAAAAGTTTTCTATTCCCGCCTTTTTTCATCTTTTTTTTTTTAAGAACGGGATTTGAGCTTCGCCGTTCGATATTTAAAATTGATGACTATTAAACTCGAAGACAAGGCTGAATAGCGAAGCGACCTCTTTTGTCATTAGGCTGAATGCATGATGTCTATTGCCAATATGATGGTTAGAAGTCCGCAAACTTTTTTTTTAATTACTTACCGCCCTAGGGCTTTTCTAGCTACATTAATACCCTAGAGCGCTAATTGGTTACTTACAAGCCCCATTTGGGGGTAATAAGGACCTACTTACCGAACATGAGAGATGTAAAGATTTCTTAACGCCCCATCTCACAAAATTTTGATGTTGTTGGTTTAGTTGAAGTATCTGAAGTTTAGCATGATACATCTCTTATAAAGCAAACATGTTCAGTCACGCTTGCACCACAGCGTTTTACAGTATTTATAGATAGAAATTCTCTTAAAAATTAACGAAGGTCATGCGATATTTTTTTTTAAATACTTCACCAACACACACACAACTTAGTCGGCTATTAAAATAAAACTATGGTGTAAACATTTTCGTGCTTTTCAAAACCTAAAGGGGTTTGAACTTTTTTGTATGGGCCGTGTACCAAGTGCCATCCGCCATTTTGATTTTTTTTCAAAACGGCGTACACGAATGAAACATTAATAAATCGATAGATCACATCAATACAAACATAAAATTTAAGGGGCAAAACCTCGTAAACCGTCACGTTTCCGAGTTATGAGCTGTCAAACAAGTACAAGTAGTGACATACTTTTTCTTATTTTTTTAATATTTTGATGTTTACTGATAACAACCACAAAAAAGTGTAAAATAATCTACAAAATAACTTTTCTTTCGGAAGTCGGTGCCTTTGTTTTTTTTTCTTTTCATTGTCTTTTTAGCCACCGACTTCCGAAAGAAAAGTTATTTTGTAGATTATTTTACACTTTTTTGTGGTTGTTTTTGAAGGCGGTTACATTTTTTTTGAAAAAGTTTTTATTTTACTCTTTTTAGTTTAAATATTCAACCCGAATTCTTGTCAAGAACATTATTCTCTTACATGTGCACTAGAATTTTGTAATTCTTCGCACCGGTACTTACATCACTCATGTACACAATAAGCTAATAAAATTCCATATCTCAAAAATTACTGAACCGATTTTGATGAAACTTGCAGTATTCTTTAAGTTAAATGATACCTAGTACAACAAAAAAAGAATTACTTAAATCGGACTTGTAGTTCCGGAGATATGCGAACACAAAGTAAATCAATCGATGCCTACTCCTTACTGTTAAGGAGTTGTACCTTCCATCATCAGGTCGTCCACCTGAGATGATGATTATCAGATGCAAATGCTTGAACAGCTTTAGAAAATATATGAAAATGGTCCTATGTGCCTATAAAATTTGAAGGTTGCCTTCGATTTCCCTAGGATCCCATCATCAGATCCTGATCTGGTGATCATGGGACCAATTGGAAAGTATACCCTTTAAAACAAAAGAAAAATTTTCCAAATCGGTCCAGGCGTCTTCGAGAAATCGGGGAACATACATATAAAAAATAAAAAAAGATTCCGACGAATTGAGAACCTCCTCCTTTTTTTGAAGTCTGTTAAAAAAGGATACTTCCGCAATAAAACTAGTTGAATATTAGTTTTTCCACGCATTTTAAATGCTGAAATTGCGTTAAACGAAATAATCCTATCTAAAAGCATTTGAAATGAGTGAAAAACTAATATTCAATTACTTTTATTGTGGAAATAACCTTTTTGAACAATAAACATCAAAATTGCTAATTGTAGATTTTTGACAGCTCATTACTCGGAAACGTTTACGAGGTTTTACCGCTTACATTTTATGTTTGTATTGATGTGATCTATCGATTTATGAATGTTTCATTCGTGTACGCCGTTTTGAAAAAAAAAAACAAAATGGCGGATAAGGAACTGGTACAAAAGGCACAAGCCCTTTATTGACCATGAACTTCTTGGATCAGTCATTTTTAGGGTTTCTTACCAGAATGTAAAACGGCACTACGCTACCGCTATAACGCAAATATGAAAAAAAAATAAGGGGCATTCAACAGATACGATTTTTGTCGTTCTTATAGATATCACGGAACCCTTCGTGCGCGATCCGACTGGTATTGGGCCGGTTTTTCTTCTTAACTACTTCAATGGTATTTCAATATACAGGAAACACGTGCAGGAAAGACATATTTTTCCGCAAACAATGAGTTTTACTCAGCAAATGCTAGAGATGTAAAATACTGCAATTAATATTATTGTAATTATCAGGGGTCAACCGTCCAAATAAGGAAAAATAGAACAAGTAAACTGTGCCATAAATATACAGGGTGTATGGTTCAAATCTAATAAGGGTATGGGCGAGGTCATTCCCAATTTTTTTTAACCTCTGGGTATATCCAGCTGCTGTTTTGGACGGTCAAAAGTTACGACCACTTTTCGAGTTCAGTTATGCAACCAATGCCTAGTGATTGAAATTAAATTGTCTAATTTATTTTTAACCGACTTCAAAACTGCGAGGATCGCCCAGAGGACACGGTGGAGCATACGGTGCAGGACTGCCCCGCTTGGGCAGAGCACCGCTGTGTCCTCACAGCGGCGATAGGCGGCGACCTCTCGCGCCCGGCGCTGGTCGAGGCCATGCTGCGGGGCAAGACGGAATGGGAAGCGGTCGCCTCCTTCTGCGAAGCAGTAATGCTAGCAAAGGAGGAGGCGGAACGCATGAGGGAGACGCCCTCGGCAACGGACGTCGCAAGACGATCTCCGGCTACCGTAGGCGCGGGCGTGCGGACAGCGAGTAAAGAGCAACTCGCTGTCCGACCACGGACCATGCCCGGGTCGACAGCGCGTCGTGTTCCACGCGCGCCTCAAAGAGCGTCAGCAAAAATGACGGGGCCCCCTCTCAGAGGGCCAAAGCCTGCCGGGGTCGCAGGATTTTATTTCCTCACCGTGACCCCGGAACATAAAGGGCTGTTGAAGGACACCGTGGATTTTAGTCAGTACAAGTCTGACAGTCCCTCCCGCCCTGCCCGGGGTGGGAGGACTCATTTGATGATTTTACCACGCTAAAAAAAAAACCGACTTTAAAAAGAAGGAGGTTATTAATTCGACGGTATGTTTTTTTTTGTGTGTATGTTACGCGATTATTCCGTGAATTGTGGACCGATTTTCAAAATTATTTTTTTGTTCGAAAGGAGATACTTCTGAAGTGGTCCTATAATCACCAAGTCAGGATCTGATGGTTGGATCTTGGAGAAATCGAGGGCAACCCTCAAATTTTATTGGCTCACACATGGTTTTTCGCAAATCTTATGAAGTAATTTAAGTACTTGCGTATGGAAATCATCATCTCATGTAGCTGAGCTGATGATGGAAGGTACAACTCCTGTAGTAAGGACTCGGCATCGACTGATTTAGTAAATTATGTGTGTGTTCGCATATCTATGGAACTAAAAAAAAAGAAAAATAAAAACTTAAAAAAAAAAAAAATGTAACCGCCTTCAAAAAAAACCACAAAATAGGGTAAAATAACCTACAAGAAAGAAAGAAAGAAAAAACATTTATTTGGCGCCACGATAGACACACATTTAAAATAAATAACAAAAGACACAAAAAAAAAGAAAACTTACATCTACAACAAGGAAGAAAAATAAATAAATAAAAGAAAACTATTTTTTGTGTGTCTCACGGCTGCGCCAAAAAGGTCCAGTTCAGCAATATGTCGAGCAACTAGTGCCCGACGCTGGTTTTCAACTGGACCTGTAATGTTGATGTGACGGATGTAAAACAGCTTGCTATTACTACTACTTATTAATATATTATATAAAATACACTCGTAGATATTTATAATACAATACTAAATAGGTTTATATAAATATTTAAAATATAAAAATAATTATTATAAACTAGGTAAATTATAAAACATAATGTGTATGCAATGTAGGTAAAAACGAATAATAAATAAACAAAAAAAAGAAAAAAAATAAGTTAAAAATAACTAAAACCCGACTACGACAAAAACGTGCACTGAAAAGTATAAAACAAGAACAATATTAATTTGACCGATATTGTGTCGTTGTCGTTATCGTAGTCGGGTTTTAGTTATTTTTAACTTATTTTTTACTAGCTTCTGCCAGCGACTTCGTACGCGGATCCTGTTGCTTATGCCAGCGACAATGGGGTCGTCAAAATCGAAGATCTGAAACGTCTGATGTCGAATTCTTAGAGCCTGGGGACGGGAAATCAACGGGACGCGCATGACGATTCCAGACGTTCCAGATCTTTCATTTTTGTAAGTCAACAGGAAATGCCCATCAGACTAAACAACTCTTGTTATGATGTTATTCATATAATGTATATGTTATAGTGTAGCTGAGCTCTTGGAATTCCACATGTTCCAGATCTCAATTTTCATACGTCAACAGAGAGTGCTCATTAGACTGAACAACTCTTGCTAAGACGTCATTCCTATATATGTTATAGTGTAGCTGGGCTCTTGGAGTTCCACATCAGGTGTTCCAGATCTTCAGTTTTTATACGACAACAGGGAGTGCTCATCAGGCTAAACAACTCTTGCTAAGACGTCATTACTGTAAATGTAATAGTGTAGCTGGGCTCTTGGAGTTCCACATCAGGTGTTCCATATCTTCAAATTTATTTTCTCAGCAGAAAATGCTCATCACGCGGAACAATTTTTGCTATGGCGCTATTTTTGTATCTCTTATAGTTTAGCTGTTCTATTGCAGTTTTGCATCAGGTGTTCAAGTTTCCAAGATAAATTATAGCCTAAATGTTGCCCAGACTTAATAGCTATACAACAAAAGAAAACAGGCCAAATCCGTCCAGTGGTTCCGAAGATTAGCGTGTATGGAGTAATTTCTCCCGTTTTCCTAACATTTCCCTTCACTGCTCTGCTCCTATTAATTGTAGCGTGATGAAAAGTATACTATAACCAGCGCAGAAGTATGAAAAATAATTGTACCAAGTTTCGTCAAAATCCGTCCAGTAGTTCCGAAGATTAGCGTGTATGGAGTAACTTCTCCCGTTTTCCTAACATTTCCCTTCACTGCTCTGCTCCTATTGATTGTAGCGTGATGAAAAGTATACTATAACCAGCGCAGGAGTATGAAAAATAATTGTACCAAGTTTCGTCAAAATCCGTCGAGTAGTTTTGGTTTCTATAACGGTTATACAGACAGACAGACAGACAGACAGACAGACAATAATTTTATTAATTGCATTTTTGGCATCAGTATCGATCCCTAATCACCCCCTGATAGTTATTTTGGAAATATATTTCATGTACAGAATTGACCTCTCTACAGATTTATTATAAGTATAGAAGATAGAAGATAGATTTACACTATTTTGGGGTTAGGTATATTATTAATTATTTGATAAGTATATAATAATAAAAGCAGAGGTAGCGAGTAAATTTCAAATGTACTCATTAAGCCTTTTCATTTCATACCCATGTTGATACTGTTAGAAACAGGCAAAGTAGCTATTAATGTATATAAAAGCTATATAATGTATATATATTTCAAATGTGCACATCAAGCCCTTTAATTTGATACCCATGTAGATATTGTGCGAAAAATTTTTTTTTTCGGTCACGACTTTACATCACCCAGAGGGCGCCATATTGGATTTGGTGACACGTCACCTACCCTATAACCAGCGGACAACTGAGACGCTTCTAACGACACCTCATTTGCCATGTAATGATAAGTAGTTTAGAAGATATGAGGGAACAGACAAACATACATACATACATACATACCGGTCAAAATCATAACCCTCCTTTTGGCTTAGCCGTAGTCGGGTAAAAAAAAAGGATGATCGCGTGATAGGTACAAAACTTTTCTTTCTGAAGTCGGTGACTTTTTTTTATTCATTTCATTGTCTTTTTTGTCACCGATTTCCGAAAGAAAAGTTTTGTAGGTTATTTTACCCTTTTTTGTGGTTGTTTTTGAAGGCGTTTCATTTTTTTTTTAAGTTTTTATATTTATTACCGTTAAGTAGGCATTTTTTGCAAGAAGGATTTTTTATATTATTAACCGATCCGATTTATCGATGACGCCTGGACCAATTTGAAAAACATTTATTTTGTTTGCATCAGGTCAGGATCTGATGACGTCATGATAAATCCAGGGAATTCTTCAACGGCGATTGCTGTTAACACGAATCTATGCATTGTTTACTAAAAAAGGTAAAATAAAAAGTTGTTGAAATAAATGAAACCGACTTCTAAAAAACACAAAAACGTGTAAATAACCCTTGAATGAAAAGTAATTATTAGAAGTCGGTGGCAAAAAAGTGCAAAGGGCATAAGAAAGAAAGTCACTGAATATGTCGGTTTAATTTTTTTCTAAATTTTATTTTTAGTCTTTACAATTAATGCTCTATAAATTTCTGTTAACAACATTTAAGAAAAGATTAACTACTAGCCATGTAAACATTATGTTACCCGTATTACTGGTTACACCGAGTAATGAGCTTTACACATTCAATCAGTGGCTCACTAGTTTCACACTTATCTGTGAGAATGTTATATAAAATAATTTATGCAACCCATCGATACTAATTTTGTTTATGTTTATTTGTGCGAGGTTATTTTAAAATGCCATGTTTCGGGTTTCGAAACCGATTGGAATAACCGATTCTTTTTTTTTCCATAACAGCAGGTTGAAATGCTTCACGGTTTTTAAAACCTGTTAGTAGGACAGTATTATTGTTTTTGGTAGGTCACAAATACCTGCAGATGTGCACAATACCTGCAGATGTGCACTGAGTATACAATATTAATATGATACTAGTGAGGTATATTGTTTCGTATCATTGTGGTATTATAATCAGGTTTTACGACAACCTGCGCTGGCGCATACAGACCGAACATTCATTACAATGATTCACAATAAATTTTGAATATAATGAGTATCCAATGCTAAGCAAAACCAGACTTTTTTATTATCAAGGGCAAAAACAATAAAATATAAAAGCCACTTTTTTTAGATGGCTTTAGAGCCTGTTCATTGATCTTTGAAGAGATTTTGGTTACTTGTATGTGTTCGGGAACACAAAAACAGGTTGTTCCACATTTATTCCGTGCGCATTAGTATGTTTGGAATTGCTTAGTGCGAATTGATGAAATGGCGACTAGGTATGGATGGTTTGCAGTACGTCTAGATGTCCGTTGGTAAAAAGGAGCAGGTGGGATGAAGTCGTTCTTGTGCACATTCACCAATGTACAGTCAATGGAAGACCTAAAGCACTCTTAGAGCTAAGAGAGTGTGCTTGACTTAGTAGAATGCAGTTTCCACTAAGATAAGCATGGCAAGCCGGTATTTAGCCGAGTCATCTCAAACCGCGAGAACACCTCTCGCGGTTTTAAAAGGGTCGCAACCTGTTCAGCTGTAAAGTATCGCTTCACTGCATATAGGATGCCCAGTTCGGATTGCTTGAGGAAATAGACCGACGTAAGGGAAAAAGCTGCAAAGCTGGAATGGGACTGGGCCAGCCGCGAATGTCGAATGCCAGACAATCGGATGGCCTAAAGAGAATATTCAGTGTCGTGGCAGTCCCAAATGAAAACGGCGAGACAAGTTGGAGTCCTTCATAAAGGACGGACTCGCGGTCAAGAGAGACCTTTGCCCAGAATTAGGATAGTACCTATAACCCTTCGTGGGCGTTTTTTTCTTCTTTTAGATCTTATTCTTATTCAGAAAATCGACATGAGAATGCGGCGTGCGTTAAAGACGAAATAAATAGGAGCGTAAAGCAGACGAACACCTCGTAACAGCTGGCATTTTTTTAGGTTTTGGCTAACCCCAAGAAAGAAACGCTTGAGGAAAATGTATACACGAGGGATGCACTAAAAGTATCGGGAATGGAATATTTCCACTGTTCCTGTCATAGTAAAATCTTTTTAATTGAAAACTCCTTGGTTTTAAAAATCGAATACCATTTATTTATTTAAAAAAATATTCTCGATCTTGTCACAAGGTTTTGTCAAACTTCTTTAGGCGTTGAGAAAATGGAATTGACTCGAGAAATTCAAGACCGATGATGTATTATGACTTCCGAAGTGGTTCAACACAATAACAGTGTGTTGACCGGCTGATTTCTGCATTTGGTGATGAAGCCCCATCCAAAACCACATTTTATCGCTGGTTTGCTGAATTTCAACGTGGACGTGTCAAGCTCAGTGATGATCCCCGTCAAGGTCGTCCAAAAATTGCAGTCACCCAAGAAAACGTTGATGCTGCGCGTAAGCTGATTGAGGAAGATCGACATGTGACATAACGCGAAATTCAGGCAACTTTAGACATTGGTATGAGCCAAATACAAATAATCTTGCATGAACAATTAAGGAAATAAGTCCCGCGACCCCGGCAGGCTTTGGCCCTCTGAGAGGGGGCCCCGTCATGTTGCTGACGCTCTTTGAGGCGCGCGTGGAACACGACGCGCCGTCGACCCGGGCATGGTCCATGGTCGGACAGCGAGTTGCCCTTTACTCGCTGTCCCGATGCCCGCGCCTACGGTGTCCGGAGATCGTCTGCCGACGTGCGACGCCGCGGGCGTCTACCACGCGGCGCGATTGCGGCGTGCCCGAGAAAGGTATGCTAGCATTTGTTTGCCACAGGTCGTTTCTGAACTCCGTAAAGAGAACTCTTACACCGCGCACAGAACAAAAGAGTTTTTAGAGCAAGAAAACATAGAATTATTAGACCATCCGCCGTACAGCCCCGACCTAAGCCCTAATGATTTCTATACTTTCCCTAAAATAAAGAAAAATTGCGTCGACAGAGATTTTTATCACCAGAAGAAGCTGTGGACGCCTACAAAACGGCCATTTTGGAGACCCCAACTTCCGAATGGAATGGTTGCTTCAATGATTGGTTCCATCGTATGGAAAAATGTGTCAAATTTTGCGGAGAATACTTCGAAAATAAATAAATACATTTTTAAATAGTAATGTTGTGTCACTTCCTTGATTCCCGAAATTTTCAGTGCCGCCCTCGTAATTAAACAGAGCGGATCATGATACAGAAATGATTAAGAGTAAAATGCCTTGTGAATTAATCACGATAAACAATATCAATCGTCATCACATGGAATATTCCGAATCAATTAATTTTATGAATTAGTTTAACAGCTGTTAAGTCAACTGATTAATTGATATAGCGTCTTATCAGAAAAGTGGAGAGCAATCCATCTTATTTATATAATTGATATTGACGTGCAGGAATGCCAGTATTTTGCACAAATAATCAAGTGCAGAACTGCTAACAACAATGACTTTACGGTCCCTACTACCTGCACCATAAAATAAAAGTACGACACAATTTTTGTAAAATTATTTGACAGATTAAAACTAAGTCGAAGTAGGTGAAACCGTTTGGCATTTGATAACTGTTGTTATGGCAGGGGGTAAAACATGTGGAATTTTTAAAAATATAATTTGTGACAAGGAAAACTTGCGCCAATTATTTTATTTTAATGACGCAAGTCATTAGATTAATAACCTTATCGTTTTCTTAGAATTCTCTATTTTCCTGATCACTTTCCTTTTGAAGCAAGTCATTATACCTATTTAGAAATCTCATTATGTCAGACAATTTCGAAATAAACTGAGTACGCAATATTGCGGTCCAAAACAAATATAGCTGACGTGTCTCAGGAGGCTGCCCAACTGAAATGGAACTGGGCAGGACATGTCTGCCGCATGCCGGACGAACTGTGGGCCACACAATACTGGTGCCCTGAGACAGTGAGGCGCGGTCGCGGCAGGCAGCGCAGGAGATGACGGGGCGAATGGGGGGGTATTACAACGTCAACCAGGCTTTTACCGGCGAGTGAAATTGACAGAGCTATAATAATAATAATAATATTCCACAACTATCACACAACGCCATCTAGTCCCAAGCTAAGCAGAGCTTGTGTTATGGGTACTAGACAACTGATAAACATACTTATATATTTCTAAATACATACATATTATAGATAAATTACACCCAGACACAGAACAAATGATCATGCTCATCACACAAACATTTGTCCTGGGTGGGAATCGAACCCACGACCCTCGGCATAGCAGTCAGGGTAACTAACCACTAGACCAACAGGCCAGTCACCCCCTGGACAGATTCCGTCCGAACTGGACAAGTACCATCCGAACTGGAAAGAGGTCGTTCAGTATCGCGAAAGATGGAAGGAGGCCAAACAAAATGCTATTTATGCTGGAATTCAACTTAACCTTTGTCTTTTAAAGAGACCGCAACTACTGAGTTAGTGTTTAGTGTTTCTTTTTAGCAGACAGCTAAAATTGCCTTTTTAAAATTTAACACAAATTAATTATTATAACATGTGATGAGTTACAAGGCTGACAAGTGTTAAGATTTTTGTGGGAAGAAAAATTCAATTGCGGACAGAACTAGAACCTACGTTCTTCCGTTTATGTAACAAACATTTAGGTAACAGATCAACTCACGCAGACTAAATTGAATCTGTTGTTATCAATGAGTCAGACTGTCAACAACAGACGCGCGGGCTCGCCCCCTATCATGTAGCAGAACAGGAACAGTGCGAGCGTGATAACACACTTGGCCCTACCCTACGATTATCGTCTTGTATGAATTGCTATCATAGTTGTCAAAGCCTCCTTTGACAGCAGACTTTACAGACAATTTCGAGCATTCTTTTTTTTGCATATTTTTTAAGAGTTCTAGTGTTTGTCAAAATAACGTGTCATCAAAAAGGAAAACAGAGGCATGGAAGAAGTAATTATCAATTATTTATTATTCTGTAAAAATCATTGTTGGATGGGCAATATCCAGAACAAAAACAGGCAGGAGGAGCGTTTGTATGGAGAAAAACCGGCCAAGTGCGTGTCGGGCCACGCACAGTGTAGGGTTCCGTAGTTGCCCAACAAAATACTTATGCGAACTAACTAAACTGATTCGCTGAATTTAATTTTAAAAAGAAGACTTTTCAAAATCGGTCCAGGAGTCTTTGAGAAATCGGGGAAAATACATAAAAAAAAGATTACGAAGAATTTAGAACCTCCTCCTTTTTTTGAAGTTAGTTAAAAATAGTTGACGATAAAAACCTACCTATCCCCAAAAAACATACCGTAAAAACATACCTATTAAAGCTGTAAAAATAAAGTTGACAAACTTACATTTGCAGTCAAAGAACATGTTCTCCGATACATTTTGTTTAAGAAAATATGTTATCCAAGTACATTTTATAAGTTGGTCGACTATTACTCGTAAAGTTGTAAAGCCTACTTAGTCATGATAATTTTCTTTTAAACTTCGTTATATATACTACTATTGTGGATTTTTTCACACCCCCGAACATAACCGTTTAGCCGGTAGAGGGGGGGGACACTCGAGTCGAACAAAATTTAGCACTTTAAAGCTTAATATTTCACACACGAATCTTTTTATCAAAAAATTGTTAATGGAAACTATCAATATTTTTTTAAGGCCTATTTAATGATACCCCACACTAAGGAGTACGCGAGAAAAAAAAAAACATCCCCACTTTACGTGTACAGGAGGTACCCTAAAAAAAAATATTTTACGAGATTTTATTTTACCACTTTTTCGGCACAACAAATCTGTATATTTACACCAAATTACAGCTCTCTAGTACTGTGCGTCTCTGAGCTAAACTGCGGACATAGCGAAACTATAAGGGTTCCTTGTTGACTACGGAACCCTAAAAAGACCATTCGTATTTCTTCTTCTTACATTTATAGGATATAGGTAATATAAAAGAACGTAATCAGTTACCGTTCCGCCAGTGGAGTGCTGTATGAGTTCCTTGAGCGCCGCCACGGCCTGCTGGGCCAGCTCGCCCTCGCGCGCGTACAGCAGCAGCACGTCGCGGGAGTCGCGCGACACCGGGGCCGCGGCCTCCGCATCACTGGAACTGACACAGTACATTATTAGTATTGTCGGACTGTATTTAGGTTAAAGAGAAACTAGCTTATATTGGCTTATATCAGAGGCCGTGAGATGGTCGAAAAGTATCCCACAGGAACGTAACACTGGAAAAAAATAGTCTCATTTTGCATCCAGATTCGTTCAGCCGTTCTGACGTGATTGACAAACATAAACAAGAATATATCCATCTATACTTTAGCATTCATAATACTAGCTAACACCCGTGGTGGCATTTACAATTCCCTGTGGTTACGTCATCAAAATTTAATCCAAGATTTATATAGGTAATTGTATAAGGTTAACTAGTATTTGCGCGTTGCGCGAGCTGCAAGCAGCTCGCGGGGTCGTGTTTTGGAGAAGAATTCCTTACCTTAATAAAATTTTAAGAATCCATAAGAATCTTTACATGAATTGGAAAATCCATAGTCCTTAAAAGATTTTGTAAATTATTAAATTATGATAAAATATTTTTAATATTCTGAAAACCCTCATAACTAATTCAAAAAAAAAAACAAAGTAAATTGAGAATTCCTTAGGTTAGTTAAAAGAATTTTAAAATCCGTTAGAGCACTTAAAATATTTTGAAACCCCTTAAGAACCCCCTAATCCAATCTAAAACCTTATTAAAAACTCAGAAGGGAGGCATAAGGAGCAACTTGGAAAAATGGTTTTTACTTTTCCGAGCCTCCTCTATACGAATCCGTAAAAAAACAAAACACGGGTCTCTTAGTTTCCGAGATACAATGGGGAGGGGGGAGAGGGGGGGCGAAAAGGGGAGGTTTGGGATTTTTCCCATACTCACCAGAGTTACTTGTTTACGAATCTGTCAAAATATACCCACCTCCCCCTTCACCATCTGGGAGAACAATTCTGTCAGTCAGTGAGTGAGTGGTAATCGAGCTTTATATAGTATAAAAAATAATAATTTGAAAAAGCCAAATATTTAATAGATTAAGGATGTTTTAAAGTTTGCGGATCCAGTTCTGCCAACTAATACGAAGAAACATTGTAGGTATAAATCTGGTAATCAGAACTAATTTGCAATTAAAAATTGTATTTCGTTTTCACAGAAACAATAAAATGTTAATGAATGAACTTGAAAAGATGTTTTATTTCCTTGATAAGCAAACAATGAATTTAGCTGGAAAGATAAACTTAACGTTCTTTTGATAGCAAGAGAACCCTTGGTTTATATGCATTGTTCCTAACATCGTAAGGTACATTAGGGCCAGTTGCGCCTGGCCATTTCTATATTTTTTCGCTCATTTCCTGCGTCAGCTTCCGGCATCTAGACACGCCCCGATATAGTTTTCGCCAACTAACTGACAACCTCAGATCATAATATAATAGAGTAATTTGAAAGTAGCAATGCATTTCGTTCGGCGCGTGTATCGCCGTATCGTCAGGTAGGTATATGCCGTTATACTTTTTGACTGGCCTGTTGGTCTAGTGGTTCACTAACCACTAAGGGTCACTACCCTGACTGCTATGCCGGAGGTCGTGGGTTCGATTCCCACCCAGGACAAATGTTTGTGTGATGAGCACGATCATTCGTTCTGTGTCTGGGTGTAATTTATCTATAATGTGTATGTATTTAGAAATATATAAGTATGTTTATCAGTTGTCTAGTACCCATAACACAAGCTCTGCTTAGCTTGGGACTAGATGGCGTTGTGTGATAGTTGTGGAATATTATTTATTATATTATTATTATAATGGTACAAAAAAGGCTACTTCCAGTAAATATACAAGTATTAGTACAGCATAACAGACAAAAGCAACATAGGGAACAGACACGTATCTGCTAGTTCAAATGAAGTGAAGTAATACCTAACTGGTACGTTTATAAATAAATAAACAATACAATGTGTAGTACATATTGTTTTGTGTGCGACAATGTCTGGGTGAGGGTCACGGTAAGTGAAGTGTACCAGTCGATAACGACGTCAATGAAACGATCATATCGCTGCTGTAGTACATGCGTGCGCGCCGTTTGACAAACCGTCTTCAAATCAATAATCAATCTGCCCGCGAATCTGCTAGCAACAATGGCATTAAGTATTTTGGTATCCGGAAAAAGAAAGATTTCTAACAATCTTTCTTTTTCCGGCTTTGCAATCTATTTTACCTCTTTGTATCACACTATTAGCGGCCCGCCCTGGCGTTGCAGGGGTTCAAAATTTCGACTTTCACTGAGGATATTCCAAAAATTTTGTCCTAACAATAATATGGCCCGTGAGAGACGTACTCATGCATAACTGCATGAGTACGTCTCTCACGGGTCACTTATAGTTTCCATACACTTTTCATATTTGGTGGTTTCTAAATACAGTACCAATTGAAGTTAAGAACTTGCCATATTCTACTGTCTAATGTTGAGCGCTACATTACATTGAAGGGAAGTATAGTATGTACCATTTAACATGGCAATAGAGGTCATTCACTCCCTCCTACCAAGTTTTTCATCACTAAGCGATAATGACACTTATTGTTACCTAAAACTACTAATAAGCGAAAGTTGCTTCTATCGCTACAGCATCGTGGTACCAGCCTGCTTGACATACAGAGGTTGTGAATCTTGTGTTGCTCTAATTCGAAATTATTATTTTTTATTTCTAGAAATCAAATTGTGTGCTTATAAATTTACGCGTGACGTAAAAAATGTTCCACTGTGTGTGACGGATTTAATGGATGTAGTGATAGGTAAGGGCCTGGCCCCATGTCTCCGGCGCGGCGCCGCCCGCCGGTGAGCGGCGCGGCGCGGCGCGGTGCCGGGCTACGGCGCCGCCCGCCGGCGAGCGGCGCGGCGCCGTGCCGAGCCACGGCGCCGCACCGCGCTTCGGCGTCGTGTACCGGCACGTACCCTATGTTCAGCAAGTGTATCCAAAGATAAAAATTACAGTTATATAACATGTTATGTTACATAGTCTGTACGCACCGTAAGGTAAGAAATAAAAGAAATTATTTTAACTTATTTATTCTTATCATAGAATTTTTTTTTTGATGTAGACATACGTATGACTACATACATACATATGTATACTCTAGCAACAGGACCAGGATACGCCTTTCGCGGTCCATATCAAATCAAAACTGTAATTTTTATCTTTGGATACACTTGCTGAACATAAGGTACGTGCCGGTACACGACGCCGTAGCGCGGCACGGCGCCGCGCCGCCCGCCGGCGGGCGGCGCCGTGGCTCGGCACGGCGCCGCGCCGCTCGCCGGCGGGCGGTGCCGTAGCTCGGCACCGTAGCTCGGCACGGCGCCGCGCCGGAGACATGGGGCCACGCCCTAACGGCCCTTTTCCCGTCATATGTATTTTCGTCCGCGCGCCGATCATAGTAGGTTTTCAAAGTCGATTGTATGTTTGTTCACGATTATCTCGCGTTTGCCTGAACCGATTTTCATGCGGTTTACGGAAAAATGTTTATTACTGTCTAGGGAAGGTTTTAATAATTATACAATAATAATGGATGTCTTGTGATGTTGCCCGCATAGATCCGTTTTTGTTGCTCGCTTGGATAATTATGAATTTCTAAAGTTGCCGATTATACGAAGATTTTTGTTGAATGTCTGAACTAAAAAGGGTGAAATAAAAACTTTTTTTTTTAAAAGTACCAACTTCAAAAACAAATACAAAAAAGTGTAAAATAACTTTTCTTTCGGAAGTCGGTGGCAATAGTCAATGACATAAAAAAAAGCCACCGACTTCCGAAAGAAAAGTTATTTTACACTTTTTTGTATTTGTTTTTGAAGTCGGTACTTTAAAAAAAAAAAGTTTTATTATTACTTAGGGTACAACGGCGGTCTTATCGCTAATAGCGATATCTTCCAGACAATTATGATGGACTTGAAGAATCTTAAAAAAAACTGAGGGTAGACAGTGATGCACATCAAATAATAGATAACCGATAATATAAATACAATACACACAAACATTAATAATAAAATAAAATACACATACATACATAAATATAAATATGTATTATTATAGAGAGAAAGAAAATGATTTAAGACTAAGCTTTTAAAAGAAACCAGTGACTTGGCTTGTCTTACTGATACAAGCAATGCATTCCACAAACGACAGCCTGGACTGAAAGAATCATCATAAAAAAATGTGGAATGCGCGGCATAAGAATCAAATGTATATAGGTAATTATGTATATACAACGTGTAACGTTAATAGCGCAAAACCTCTCGTAGAGTAACTCAGCCCATGTTACTGAACAATGTTTGTTCAAAAACTTTCGGAAAAAATAAATAAAAAAAAAAGATTTTTCATACTGATGGGCTCGATCATTTTCTCATTTTGAATGAAAAATCTTTTTTTTTTTATTTATTTTTTTTTCCAAAAGTTTTAGTAATTGCCGATTTATGAAAATCATCAACTTTTTGGAGAACGTTTGGTCTACTCCTTTTACCTTCAGGTTGCGTTATTTTATGAGTATTTCTGTATTCATGTAATACCCGATATATCGATATCTCACTCACCCCACATATTTCTGACGTACGTTTGACAAGATCATGGTTAGTTAAATATTTATCCTCGGGCTTTGTGTTTTGGACATATTTAAAAATATTAATAATCATAAGACGTTCTCCGCTGGTGAGAATCGTCTTCTGTCTTTTTGCTGGCGGCGATGTGAACGGTATCGATTCCGAACCTTCTTGAGGTTGGAATATGTTTGGACGACGACGGCGGTTACTGGTTTCACCAGTAGATGTTCCAGCTTCTGGTTACATGCTTCTTTACAAGCAACAAAATATGAAGTAACAATAACAACACAGAACACAAAAACAAAACTGTAACAAACTCAAAAACGATAACATTAAAAGCAAAGAAATTATAGCACAGACCCAAAGAGATTTAAAAGAACCTATAGAGCGGGCATTGGGAAAATTGTCATACAAAATTATTGATGCCGTGTGTTAGTAGCACAATCTAGCGTTGCATAGCAACGCGACTACTATACCGAGCGACTTTTTACCTAGTGGTAAAAAGTTTTGGATCACAATTTTCTTCGTGATGTCCCGTCTATTGCTCGTATTTAGTTTAATGTCTTTGCACAGACCAAACGCAAGCGAACTTCCACACGGAATGTCAAATCTAAATGGCGGCTGCTGCCGGGGGTGCTGCACCCCTGACGCGATGACCTCGTAAAACAAAAACGACGTAAGATCAAAATTAGCATTTTCTGTGATGAAATAGTTTTTGTAATTTATTTTAGGAAAAGTAAGGTTTTTTTACCATCCTGATATCAAAAGAATATTAATACACTTACATCCATACAATATGCACTAAATTTATATTTACTCAGTATTGTATTATAGGTTAATGCAAAATTATATGATGCATAATGATATATTTACTTTTTTTAAATTGTCTCAGTGTGATAAACTTGTGTAAAAACGAAAATACAATATTTAAAAAAAAAAACATTTCGTAGGGTACGTTTGCTAGATTTTCTATTATTTTGGGTTGTGCATTGTGTTGTTTTTGTGGTAATTTTTTATGTATTATGAGACTCAAGCGATGTCAGTTTTGCGACTGTTTGCGACAGATTTGTACGGGTAAAGAGGAAGTATCGCTAATATTGAGATATCGGGATGAAAGTCGGAGCAATGACCGCTATTGCCGTGTTAAATGGCACATACTATAGTTTGATTAGTTCTTCACTCAAGGCCAATTCTGAAACTGGGTACTATGTGCAGGTATCTTATTGTTGCCTTAATAAATAATAAAATGCTAGAATGTCTAGCAAACCTTGTTGGCATAGAAAGAGGGCCATTAGCACCCACTTGGTACAGAACTCTATAGACTACCACTCCGAATGGTCTTTGTTCTATCTCTTGTTGATAACAATCTTTTTGCGGAGCCTTGGTGACCAATTAACAGTTAAACGTTAAATACAAGTATTGAACAAAACATAAAGCTATAGTCGAAGAATAATATTATTAAAGTCAGTTTGCACAGACCGTGCTCGTGTGGCCGCAGATACACAATTATATGCCAGTGTGTAATTCCATGACGCGTTGAAAGAACATATCAATCAATCAATCATTTATTTGCAATAAGTATTGGTACAGTGTAGGTGTTTAAGTAAATAATAAATAGATTCCTAATACAAAGTCAAACATTTGACATGCAAATCATTACAATAATAACTTTAATGCTAGGCGCTAGTGTTTATGTCCAATGGCATGCAAGATTATTATTTTACAATTATTTGTTTATTTATTAATTGTTATCACATTAAGCATTATGTATTTATAAATTAATTTAGAGAATAAAATTGTTTTTCTAAAAGCCATGATTTTAATTTTGTAAAAAATAAATTGCTAGGTAAATCTTTAAAGTTATTTGGTATTTTGTTATATATACACTTCTCATCAAAAAAATCGAAACACTTTCGTTTTTATTGTTTTTGTCCTAATTTTTTACAAAAGAGAATTAATTCCATGAAAAAAAAACATTACTGTGTAGCTGGCAGTTTGGTCATTACAGTAAGAAGAAAAAAATCAAAATTCGAAATAATTTCATTTGTTTATCCTATAAATGAAATTAATCACTGTTTTGAGACAAATGTGTATTTAGGGTTGGAGTACGTTTCTCGTTTAAAAACTAAAAATTAGCGCTTGTCTTTAAACTTTCTGTTTCTTATTTCATTTACTGTGACTTTGGGACGTCTGAAAAAACTTTTTTTTCTAAAACATATGGATACTTCGCCCGCAGAAGCCGCCCAAGTGGTGGCATTGCTGGATTCTGGACTTAGTCAGCGTGTTGTGGCTGCAAGATTGCATCTAAGCTTATCATCTGTTCATAGAGTCTACAAACGCTATCGGGAGACTGGTTCGTTCACGCGCCGTTCAGGATCTGGCAGGAATCGGGTCACTTCTGAGCGAGATGATCGATTTATTGTAACAACTTCTTTACGAAATCGACGCCTTAACGCTTTTCAACTGCAGCAGCAGCTTCGCGTTGTACGAAGAGTAGCTGTAAGTGACTCTACAATAAGAAGAAGGTTGAAGGAACGCGGATTGGCACCGCATAAGCCAGCGAATGGGCCGAAATTAACTGCAGACCATCGAAGAGCGCGCCTTAACTTTGCACGCGAGCACCTAACTTGGTCATACCTTCAGTGGAGCAAAGTACTGTTTTCTGATGAGTGTAAAATTATGCTGTATGGTAACGACGGAAGGAACAAGGTCTACAGAAGAGATGGAGAACGCTTTGCACAATGCTGCATTGAAGAAAAGGTCAGCTATGGTGGCGGTTCGTGGACGGTTTGGGGAGGAATCAGGGCCGACGGTAAGACAGAACTTGCCTTTGTGTCTGGGCCACGGCTGCCTGCACTAAACTCTCATCGGTACATCGAACAGTGTCTTGAACCTCATGTGATGCCCTATGCACATTTTATTGGCAACGACTTCATATTCATGCACGACAATGCTAGAGCTAACACCGCGGGCGTCGTACGAGATTATCTTACCGAAGTCGGTATCTCCATTATGGTATGGCCAGCAAGAAGCCCGGACATGAATCCCATTGAACATCTATGGGATGAATTAAAGAGACGAATTCGAGCAAGAGATCCAGCCCTAGAAACACTTAGCCAGCTGCAAAATGCAATCCAAGAGGAATGGGATAATATACCACAACATGTGATCGTGACTCTCATCCGATCGATGAAGAACCGTATGGAAGCAGTAATAAGAGCTCGCGGAGGGAATACAAGTTATTAAATAAACGTTTCTTACATTTTTTTTTCATTTACGCGTGTTGTTTTACCCATTTCCTTCATATTCCATACAGGGTAAAAATTACTCATTATACAAAATACGAAACCTATGAAGACTTAATTTGAATTTAGAACATTAACATTAGGATTTAAAAACCTCATACTACTCACTATTAAATGACATTTTACATTTATTCCTAAATATACACATTTTTCTGATAATCCTTATCAAATCATAAACTGCGAGGTGTTTCGATTTTTTTGATGAGAAGTGTAAATCCACACATATGATAACAGTTCTTTTTATACAGAGGTCTTTGGTGCCCTAAGCAGAACTATTCTATCTGGATCTCTTACTATTCTAGGACAACGGTCTTGTGCTTTCTTAAACAGGTTGAAGTGCTGTCGGACAAACTTAGCACATTCTAGGTTATACATACTGGGCAAAGTAAGGAGTTTCAACCTTTGAAACAACGGTTTACAAGATTCCCATGGTGGAATGCCACCATGCCAACGCATTTTTTTTGTACCCTAAATACTTAATCAACGTCTGTTGAGTTACCCCATAGTATAAGGCCGTATTGTAGGGTTGATACATACAACGCCTTATAATACCCTCGGCGGTATACGCGATGAAAGGGCTACGCCTGAGTGGCCACATTATTGAGGGCCAAAAGATCTGCAAATTCTTGCCAACTCGATTATTTTGATGAACATTTTCAGCTTGTTCTTCATTGAAAATTAAATAAAATCTAAAAAAAGACTTCGTCCTGCACTCCGCGGGTGCACCCCTTAATTCACATCTCTGCCACATCGCGCGCTGCGATCGTTTTGATTATCGCCACCACCGACTTCGCACATTATACAAATAAGTTAATAATTGGTTTTTTTTCAACTACCGTACACTAAGAATATTTCGAATCTAGCTCTAAGTGGGGTCAATGAGCTAGAATAGTTCTGTATGCTAAACAAGTAACAAACATGAAGGTACATCAATTTTGAAGTAAATTATGCAAACGCCAGCTTGCTTGTTAAGGGAACATTTACATGCAGTACAGATTTCCTTTAAGTGGATATTGCAGGTCAGACGGAACCAGTTCTGCAGTTTATAGAGTACATCAAGATTGTAAGGTCGATTAGATTAGTTATATAATGTATAATTATTATTACTAGCTATATTTAGATGATAGATGTAGATAAAAACTTAAAACAAAAATGTAACCGCCTTCAAAAACAACCACAAAAAAGGGTAAAATAACATAAGTACAAAACTTTTATTTCGGAAGTCGGTGTCAAATAAACAATGAAATTAATAAAAAAAACACTACTTCGCTGCTTGTTATATTGATGTTATTGATGGAAAGCTTGAAAAATGCAAAGATAATTCCATTAAATCAAAGCGAAAAAAACCGGCCAAGTGCGTGTCGGGCCACGCACAGTGTAGGGTTCCGTAGTTGCCCATCAAAATACTTATGCGAACTAATTAAACTGATTCGCTGAATTTAATTTTAAAAAGAAGAATTTTCAAAATCGGTCCAGGCGTCTTTGAGAAATCGGGGAAAATACATAAAAAAAAGATTACGACGAATTGAGAACCTCCTCCTTTTTTTGAAGTTAATTAAAAATAGTTGACAATAAAAACCTACAGCTTGACATAAAAATGTAGAAAACCGGAAGTCGCCACTGTCTTCGCGCTACCAGCACTTTGAATGATTTTATTTTTATTTTTTTCACTTATTACGTTAGTTTTATGGCACAATAATAAATCTAACAAACCTGCGGTCTTTGTTTACATCAAATATCAAAGATTTTAAAACGCTGTCAGAAATAAAAATTTTAGTTCCGTTTCAATCCGTTCTGGCCAAGCTGTACCTATCCCCAAAACATACCCACCTATTATAGCTGTAAAAATAAAGTTTACAAACTTACATTTGCAGTTGAAGAACATGTTCTGCGATACATTTTGTTTAGGAAAATATGCTATCCAAGTACGTTTTATAAGTTGGTCGACTATTACTCGTAAACTTGTAAAGCCTACTTAGTCATGATAATTTTCCTTTAAACTTCGTTATATATACTACTATTGTGAATTTTTTCACACCCCCAAACATAACCGTTTAGCTGGTAGAGGGGGGGGACACTCGAGTCGAGCAAAAATTAGCACTTTAAAGCTTAATATTTCACAAACGAATCTTTTTATCAAAAAATTGTTAATGGAAACTATCAATATTTTTTAAAGACCTATTTAATGATACCCCACACTAAGGGGTACGCGAGAAATAAAAAAAACATCCCCACTTTACGTGTACAGGAGGTACCCTAAAAAAAAATATTTTACGAGATTTTATTTTACCACTTTTTCGGCACAACAAATCCGTATATTTACACCAAATTACAGCTTTCTAGTACTGGGCGTCTCTGAGCTAAACTGCGGACAGACGGACGGACGGACGCACGGACGGACATGGCGAAACTATAAGGGTTCCTTGTTGACTACGGAACCCTAAAAACAATCAACAACTTATCTATCAACTTTTCTTACAAAATATTTTACTATCAACTTCGTGCAAAAACTTGAAAACAATTTTTTTGCAGACAACTTTTCGTAACACTGAAATTGAGATAACTTTTCTGAAAAATCAATAAATTGCTATTTGCAGTGATGGACAACAGATTAAAATAACGTTCTGTTTCATGACCGTCAACCTAAATACATTATTAAAAGTTTAATGGAAGTTGTTTCCAATCACCCCAGTTTACAATTACCCTGATTGACCCTATTCCTTAATTTGAACGATACCTAGTACAACAAAAAAAGAATTACTTAAATCGAACTTGTAGTTCCGGAGATATGCGAACACAAACATAATTTACTAAATCAGTCGATGCCAACTCCTTACTAGAGGAGTTGTACCTTCCATCATCAGCTCATTCACCCGAGATGATTATTATCAGATGCAAATACTTGAACAGCTTTAGAAAATATATGAAAATGGTACTATGTGCCTATAAAATTTGAAGGTTGCCCTGGATTTCCCTGGGATCCCATCATCAGATCCTGATCTGATGATCATGGGACCACTTGGGAAGTATACCCTTTCAAACAAAAGAAAAATTTTCCTAATCGGTTCATGCGTCTTCGAGAAATCGGGGAACATACATAAAAAAAGATTCCGACGAATTGAGAACCTCCTCCTTTTTTTGAAGTCGGTTAAAAACTAGGGATAGACTAGGGTAGACATTAAAATAAATCGAACTCGTGATGTATTTTAAGAGCCTGTTGTTTGATCATTTATTAGTTAAGAAAACAATTAAGTAGTAATAATCTTTTAACAAAAAAACAAATGGTTAAATATATAATAATACTAGCGACCCGCCCCGGCTCCGCACGAGTGCAATCTTTATAATATTATTAAAATTGCGACTACAATTTGAGATTTAAACTATCCTATCTCTCAAGTTGGATCGAACTGCACATGGTGTGCGAATTTTATTATAATCGGTTAAGTGGTTTAGGAGTCCATTGAGGACAAACATTGTGACACGAGATTTATATATATTAAAGATATAGGATTTTAACAAATAATTTACTTTTACTAACGATAAACTTAAATAATAGGTGCATGTTTAAAAAAATATTATTCCTTTAGCAGTCATTTTAGTCTAGCAGAATCGCTGATCAAACATGCAGACTACGTCAATATTAGACAACTAACATTTTACGCGATAATTAATGGATTCAAATCACTTCAACTATATCGACTAAAGCCGCGTTGAACGTTAAAACGCCCCAGCAAGTCTATTACATACACAAGCTGATGAAACATATCATCATAACCTTGACACTCGAAGCATCTTCCAAATATTTCATATACTGTGTTTTTCTCGGAAATGTTTTTTTGAAAATAACTTAAACATGAAAGAGTCCCGTACTTGCTCACCTCTTCGTCTTCACACTGTCTGTCTGTCCCTCGGCAAACTTGTATCTCTAACTTAAGCGACGGATTTCAATATGGTTATGTTATGTTACGTATTTTCTTTACATCTTTATCTTTACTTAAAATAAAATCGTAGAGCTGTCATTCCTGTACATTGAATATTTTTTTCTTATTGTATATTTTTCGAGATAAGGGATCGATTCTGATGAGAAATCAACTTTTTTATTTTTCGTTTTTTTTAGGTAAGTATGTTTTTGTTTTGATCTATCTCCGAAACTACTGTAAAGTTGTCTATCAAATTTTCCTAATAATATGCTTCTGTAAATAAGCTATGTATTATTACGCTATTTTCCCTGGGAGATAAGCAATTTTGAATTATGTTGTTTTTTAATGTATGTTTTGATTTGGAAGCTAAACCACTGGATATTATTTATTCAAATTTTCCTCAAATACTCTGCTCTTCAATTATAATAATAATAATAATAATATTCCACAACTATCACACAACGCCATCTAGCCCCAAGCTAAGCAGAGCTTGTGTTATAGGTACTAGACAACTGATAAACATACTTATATATTTCTAAATACATACATATTATAGATAAATTACACCCAGACACAGAACAAATGATCGTGCTCATCACACAAACATTTGTCCTGGGTGGGAATCGAACCCACGACCTCCGGTATAGCAGTCAGGGTCACTAACCACTAGACCAACAGGCCAGTCAAATTAATAGGATATGTTTATTTACGCTATTCCCCTTGGGGGATTAGCAATGTCATAATATGTTGATTTTCAGTCATTGTTGACATTTGTATAAGAACCGCTATTTGAAAGCTACTGTCAGCGAAACAGCCAGTCCGGTTGGTAACCTGCTTAACTTTCGTGCAATGGGTCTCTGGATCAAATCTAACACTTTTCTTTTTCACTTTTTTTTTTCTTGAGACTCATATAATTAAATTTATGCATGCTTTTATTTCAATAATATTCGCAATTTTAATCTATTACAATTTTTTTTTTCAATAGTTCTCTAGGATATATCTACCGGGCACGCCGCAATTGCGGCGATAAGACCCCTCTTTGAGGAGTGGCTGGAGAGACGTCATGGCGTCCTGACCTTGACGCAGGTCCTCACCGGACACGGAAGTTTCGGGAGGTACCTGTGTCTGATGCTAAAGGAGGAAACGCCTGGGTGTCACCACTGTGAAGATCGCCCGGAGGACACGGTGGAGCATACGGTGCAAGACTGCCCCGCTTGGGCAGAGCACCGACGTGTCCTCACGGCTGCGATAGGCGGAGACCTCTCGCGCCCAGCATTGGTCGCGGCCATGCTGCGGGGCGAGACGGAGTGGGAAGCGGTCGCCTCCTTCTGCGAAGCAGTAATGCTCGCGAAGGAGGAAGCGGGCCGCGTGCGAGAGAGGACAGTGTCCTCCCTCCGCCCCACCTGCGGTGGTGGACGCCCACGGCGACGGACGTCGCAAGACGATCTCTAGCCACCGTAGGCGCGCATGCGGGCAGCGAGTAAAGGGCAACTCGCTGCCCGACCATGGACCATGCCCGGGTCGACGGCGCGTTGTGTCCCACGCGCGCCTCAAAGAGCGTCAGCAAAATGACGGGGCCCCCCTTTCAGAGGGCCAAAGCCTGCCGGGGTCGCGGGATTATTTCCTTACCGTGACCCCGGAACATAAAGGGCTATTGAAGGACACCGTGGATTTTAGTCAGTAGAAGTCTGACAGTCCCTCCCGCCCTGCCCGGGGTGGGAGGACTCATTTGATTTTACCACGCTAAAAAAAAAAAAAGATATATCTACGCTGATTTAAATTGTAGGTTAGTAAGTTGGATGTTTTTTTAAACTGTAATTTATTGTTTGAGGTGTAGGAATGTTAATGGTTCCAAAGTAATCGAATATTTCTGTTATTTTGTGTTTATTCATGTTTTGAATTGGTGCAGATATAGCGCCACTTACACGATCCGTATTGTTTCTCAAATTCGAAATTAACGTAAGCGAAGCCGTGGGTAAACGCTAGTAGTAAAGTATTTTTAAACATCTAGCGAGTTATCGTAAAATAAAGACTTACAAGCGACAAAACAATTGGGGCCTAATAATAATAAGCGAACTTAATTTTTATCCTATATTGCTACCGAGCAGAGCCCAAGTTATTGGGCAGGCAGCTAGTAGTAAATGATACTAACATATATTATTTCGAGTTGTCGTTTTGTGTGAAACCACAAAATGCATACAAGTTTGATTTACTTAAGTGTTATTTCGAACAATCAAAAACAAATGCGAATTTATTGATATGAGGATATTAATCCTAGTACCACAATTGTATTGTCACTGGAAATTATATTTTATTATATCTATCGTGACAGCAGTTCGAATGCTCTACGAAGGTGACTCCTAATAAATTCATGACATCAAGTGACTTGTAGTTGTAAGATACCCATCGCCTAATGCAAGTGTTCATTGTGTACTCTTATTAGATAGTACACCTTATTTACAATGTCATGTATCGTACGCTCAAGAATTTCGTGGATCTTATGATATGAATCATAATTACTGTTACAGTATGGCAGTACAAAACGCATTGTTCACGATACAGCCATACATGAGTAGACACATATATGAGTTACAAAGAGCTTGAGGAATAGTGCATCAATTACACCAGTCGTGACTTTTCTATCTAGCTAGGTCATCAGTAGTGGTAAGCCACGAGATTTATACCTTCATCAGGTAGTTTTAGTTTTGAAAAGCAGGATTAGTTCGAATCAACGACGGACGATATAATACTAGACTACGCATTGCACGATCTAACGAACAAAACTATTCTGCCAACTCGCTGAGGTACTACGTAAGCGTGGGGGACGGGGTACTGCGTTGTGATTGGCTAACTCAAGGTCTGTTCTGTCTCAACGTATGTTTACGGCTCACAGGATTGGTCGAAATGAGACGGATATAAGACTTTTTTGCCTAATGTGTTGGCAGACATCGGTCGCCTGTTATTAGGAGTCTAGTATTATATCGTCGTTGGTTCGAATTAAGCCGAATTTCACGAGTATTTAACCGAATATACTGGTGCACTAATGTACTTGTATAATTTACTGTTTGTACTTACTTATAAAAAACTTATAATGAACTACTTTTCCCACATAATCTGCTGTTGCAGTGTGGGGACTGCCTCAAACGATCAACGTAATGTAACTTTATGCCGGAATTCGTTCACCCACGATCAAATATGGTGCTAAAGGTAAAATTAAGAAGAGTCCTACACTCAGCATTGGGTGCTAAAGGTTGAAGCAAAAGAAGAACAAAATGAAAAACATTTTGAAAGGAACCAAAGTTCTCTCATAGAAATACATAGATACTAAAAAATACTTAAAGATTTGTTTTAAAATAATAAAGTTCCATACCTACATTAAAAACATGTTTTTAGAGTTGGCACGAGTTTCCTTATAATTAATTTGTCTAAACCATGCGATTATCATAATATTATAGGTACCAATTATTTAAAAATTTAAATGACTTTTTTGTTCTAGAACCTACTATAATATTCATTAATTTTCATCAAAACATGTTGCCTGCATCGAAAGGTGAATGCATTTGAGAGATAAGGACTTGCTAATTTAGCCGGTCATCATCGTATTGAACAACTCGTAGAATGATTTAAATAACCCAATCCTGTATTTTATAAATTTATGCAAACCCAGCCACAAGCCAAGTCGTCTGCAAAAGATGTTTACATTTTACTTAGATAGCAAAAAAAAAACGCTGTAGTTAGTGTAGTTGGTTGTAACTCTGAAAGGTAAATTGCGGTTTACGATTTATGACGTATTAAAAAAAAACCGGCCAAGTGCGTGTCGAGCCACGCACAGTGTAGGGTTCCGTAATTGCCCATCAAAATACTTATGCGAACTAACTAAACTGATTCGCTGAGTTTAATTTTAAAAAGAAGAATCTTCAAAATCGGTCCAGGAATCTTTGAGAAATTGGGGAAAATACATTAAAAAAAAGATTACGACGAATTTAGAACCTGCTCCTTTTTTTGAAGTTAGTTAAAAATAGTTGACGATAAAAACCTACCTATCCCCAAAAAACATACCTTGAAAACATACGTATTAAAGCTGTAAAAATAAAGTTGACAAACTTACATTTGCAGTTGAAGAGGATGTTCTCCGATACATTTTGTTTAAGAAAATATGTTATCCAAGTACATTTTATAAGTTGGTCGACTATTACTCGAAAAGTTGTAAAGCCTACTTAGTCATGATAATTTTCTTTTAAACTTCGTTATATATACTACTATTGTGAATTTTTTCACACCTCCAAACATAACCGTTTAGCTGGTAGAGGGGGGGGACACTCGAGTCGAGCAAAATTTAGCACTTTAAAGCTTAATATTTCACAAATGAATTTTTTAATCAAAATATTGTTAATGGAAACTCACATTATTTTTTAACCTTTTGACCGCCACGTCAAAAAAACTACGACGTGCCCTCAGCGCCAAGCTAAGAATTCATACTTAAATACCTACAAAACAGTAGTGAGTTCGGAATGATATCGATAAAACTGACTATTCATTTTTAAACGACATGTTTTTTTTTAAAATAAACGGTAAAGTACCGTAAATATAATATACAGGAGTTTTATTTTATCCCACTGTGTCCTTCTATAATGATCTGGGTCAAAATTTCGGCGCCCTTTATCACTTAAATCCACAATTAAAACCAACAGTCGATATAATAAACACAATACGATCACAGCACTATGTTCAATCATGAAGTACTTTTTTGTCGTCATAAGATGACTGTGGCGTAGCTGGCACCGATTTTTCAAACTTGCTCGCCTCCGGACTAGAGGTGTGCAACCGTTATTTGTTAAAAATATCGATTTTTGTGGTTTCGTATTTACAGGCTTGGCCAGTACCCCTAGCACGAATATTTGTAGGTTTCGTGTCGCCACCGTATCGTGCCGTCGATACAATAACGGAATACAACGAAAGTCGGAAGCACGAAGCACTTCCGAATTCGTACCGAGGGCGCGATACGAAAACGTTGGTGACGTCATACTAACGTAAATAGGGACGGGAAAAATAGAACGAATGATCGTACTCTTGAATGAATGTTTCGTCCAGAAACTGGATTTTTGATAGAAAATAAGTGATTTTTGGGCATTTAAAATTTTAATATTGTTCAATTTATGACGCAATACAAAGGAACTGCAGAAACAGTTAATATTCAGTTAGATAAATGGCGTAATAATTAAACTAATTACTAAAACGTTGTGTTTGATTGGACTGCGTTCCTAAACGTACGTCTGTCATGCTGGCACAAATAAAAAAAAAACCTGTGTCAAACCTAATGTCTATACTTATTGTCAAATCTTTCCGCTGTCAAGAGGTTTCAAAACAATGTTCAATGATTTGTTATTTTTCTGTTGATTTGTTATATTTCTGTAAGCTATTCCAGTAAACTGCGATAAGTAAACGGAAGTATTCATAATGGAGTAAATAAGTAATTGACACACTGATCAAGAAGGTCTGATAACCGGTTGAACAGAAGGATCCCCACGATGTTCAATGATGAGACGAGGCTCTCGTTCTTCCTCTCGTTTGGAGATTCGGTGAAGAGCTTGAATTAGATAGAAGACAGTACTTCTCGATAAGGCTTGCATTATGAAGAAATTCCTATCTTTGAGGTTCTAACTTGCAATACATTGAACTGTGTTTTATAACAAAATGTTTATTTGTATTTCTGAATGTCAATGTTTTAAATCCATAATAATCAATACGAATGTGAGTTTGTTTTTGTGCTTTTACGTTATACTGCTGGACCGATATTAAATAGCACAGAGTAAGTGGGGCCTGGAGACTATCGTAGGATGTTGGTGTTAAAACATTTAATGTAAAATGTAATGTAAAAATAAAGAAAAGCTTTAAGAATATTCTGTGTTCGATGATTTTATTTATTTTGTTAATCATGACAATAATATCACTCAATGAATCAAGCAATGATTGAGGGCCATCATAATACGGTTGCTAAAAGATCTATGTACCTAATCCTGTCATGCTTCCCGCACTCGGTGCACTTATTTTTTGTCAATTATGGCAGCATAAATAGAAAGGTAACATATTACTATAATAAATATTGGAGCACACATTCATTTTCTAACAAAATATATCAACAAATCACTTAAATTATAATTTTATCGCTAAAATAAAATACGTCGAATGTTTTCTCACTGTCAAATTTGAAGTGAATAAATATCCGTAAAACTCGTAAGCCAGCCTTCGACAGTTACGAAACTATCCGTCATTTTATGTCTTTGTGCTACCTATTTTCATACAAACGGCTCAAATAACGTTTACGTTTACGTACGAAGACGATACGAAACGTACATGTATTTGTTCGTGCTCTGAAAATTAGTTCAATTTACGCTCACCAGAGGCGCTGTTCAAGTTCCCATACAAAATGCTTTCGCAGACGATACGAATACTTTTTCGAAAGTGATTCGTGCTAGGGGTACAGAACGTCATGAAACTGAATTAATCTTTTTGTTTGCTGACAACGTTTTAAAATCTTTGATATTTGATGTAAACAAAGAACGCAGGTTTGTTAGATTTATTATTGTGCCATAGAACTAACGTAATAAGTGAAAAAAAAACCATTCAAAGTGCTGGTAGCGAGAGCACAGTGTCGACTTCCGGTTTTCTACTCTAATGTGTAAACATTCATAAATCTCACTAAGAATAAAATAAACAAAGACAATACATGATTTACGTAATATTTTTTTATAGAATTTTAGTTTGTATGTACGTAAGTTAAATTTACCTCAAAATCTTTGTCAAATCCGCACTTTCTTCCATCATGTAAGTGTCATTGTCGACTCTTTATAATATATTTATTAACTCCTCAGTAGGAGTCGTATTATTTTCACGCATCGTTAGCATTAAAATTTAATAATAAAGGTGCACCTCTATTTAAATACTTTCCGCGTATGACGTCAGGGGATTGTCACGTATAGACGACAGTGGCGTTCCAGGCACAGACAATTTGACAGCGTGATGGGGATGGGCATTATGGTCATTATGATTTATCGATTATCAACTGACACCGATATTTGATGAGCAGATAAATGGCTCGGTATTAAAAACTTTCATGATTTATCAATTATAAAACTTCAATTTCAATGTTTGTATTTAAATTTTGTAGAAAAACTTAAAGAAATTAACAGTAACGTAGGTTACCGGTCAGGTCGATATTCTTGTTATATTGCCTGTTAGCTACATCACTACTTGTCATCCTATGGTGACTGTGGCGTGGAGGGAACTATGTTTTTCGAACTTTAGAATTGGTTTGAGTTTTTGTCATCTTATGTAAATATAGATGAAATATAAATAAAGGAGGTTAATTAATATAAATAAGAATGAGTCAAGGAACATAATTAACAAAAGAAATAAAAAAATAAATGTTGTTTAATAAGATTTATTTGTGTTTAAAAGTCTGTCATGTAGTCGTGACAGTGGCGTGCTGGGCACTTTTTGGCTTGTCATCTATACATGACTGTGGCGGTCAAAAGGTTAAAGAACTATTTAATGATACCCCACACTAAGGGGTACGCGAGAACGAAAAAAAACAATCCCACTTTACGTGTACAGGAGGTACCCTAAAAAAAAATGTTTTTCGAGATTTTATTTTACCACTTTTTCGGCACAACAAATCCGTATATTTACACCAAATTACAGCTCTCTAGTACTGTGCGTCTCTGAGCTAAACTGCGGACAGACGGACGGACGGACGGACGGACGGACGGACGGACGGACATGGCGAAACTATAAGGGTTCCTTGTTGACTACGGAACCCTAAAAACTAATTACTTGATCTCGTTCAAGCTAATTTTCAATTGAAGTTTGCATGGTAATGTACATAATATATTTGTTTTAGATTTATCATTCTCTTATTTTTGAAGTTACACGGGGGACACACATTTTACCACTTTCGAAGTGTCTCTCTCGCAAACTATTCAGTTTAGAAAAAAATGATGTTACTAACCTCAATATATAGACAGATTAACGCGGGCAACGTCACGGGATATCTATTAGTGTTATATACCTATACTAAAACCTTCTCCAGAATGTAATGAACACTTTCCTGAATACCGTCAAAATCCGCGGACAAACATACATACATACAAACATAAATACAGGTCGAACTGAGAACCTACTTTTTTTTTGAAGTCGGTTAAAAATGGATCGAAAACTTTAAGAAAAACAATTTGTTGTAGCATAACTAAACCATAATATTGCCATCAGCGTTGGTACAGGTAGCAAGCGCATTTGCTGTGTGTGGCATTGTGGCATATTCTCATCCCTCATCTGTGGTGAAGTAGACTAGTTCCCGGTTGGTTGGCGGCATAGACTTAAAGTATTGACTGAGCAAGTATGGTTAATTTAGTCTGTCAGTTGGCTAGGGAAGTTGCAGTATTTTCTTTAAGTCTCTGGTTGACGGCAATATGCAAACAGACATGCTGCATCACGGGACTTGAATAAATGTAACTGATGAAACTAGGGCGTGTCTGCACAGCTCTTGACTCTATGGGGAAAAGAGATATAACGTTCCACTGCAAGCTGTAAGTGAATAGTCAAAAATATAAATACTTGTGATGTTTACCTATTCACTTGCAGTGAATCTTCACATAACTAATTACGAAGCAGGATGTCTCAAAAGCGTTAGAAACCAATATGACCTTACAACTAAGGCTACTTACATACTACCATACATACTACAACTGATACTAATAATATTTCCTTTACCTTGTTGGCTGTTATTTCGATCCTTATCCTGGCCAGCTTGTGATAAAAACACATTCATTATTATTAATCAAACGTTCGTAAAATAAGAGGAAACTTTTCATATTTTCCTTAAGTAAATTGTTTTGAGTTGTGAACTTGTGAACTATCTTTTGATAAGAATATTCATAAATCTGTTTATAACTTTAGACAATAATAATCGCAATAACATCTGTTCATTAATTACAAAGCCGATAATATGTGAAGCCTTTCAGCGCTACAAAGAGGGCCACAGGCTGACTTTCGCACCCCGGCGCCCTATACATATACTAGTGACGGTGCCGTCCCAGAATTCACAATTGCTAGTCTTCCTGTTATTTAGCTTACAAAGGCTAAACCTATACTGTTTCTTCTATTAGAAAATATCGAGATACATGGCCCCAGTTATACGAGCAATTGCTGAATTCAATCAGTAGCGTTTAGCCTGATGATGATGAAACTAACACATTGATATTATTTTTATTGCTTTATCAGCAGTTGTCAAGATTTGAGACGTAACACGAGACGCACACCAGCGCGTGCTCATACGGTTAGACGACGAGTGTCCCGCGAGGCAATCAACGGCGCACGTCAATAAATTAATTATTTCTATTGATAACACTTACACACGCCAGAGATTAAAGTTTAAAGAAACAAAAGTTCGTGTTATCGTACACTGTTTGTGGTTGAAAGATAAAGTTTCGGCATTTAGGCTAAGTTAAACAACCTAGCTACTCTTGACCAGCTTGAATATGCCCATAAGCCCATAACTCAGATCTCCGCTCTGTGAAAAGAAGTGGAGGCGAACATATTGGATTGGTAAGACGTGTCACAAGTAGTAGAATGATAGAGTATATTGAACAATATTATAAAAAAAAACATACAACCAAACTAATACATAGCAGTACTTGATATTGAAAATCAAGGGTGGTGTGGGATGCTCCTGGATGTACAAGCAATTTTACTAGATCGGGACGAACTGGATGCTATTTTAGGCTGAATTAATCAAGTGATTAAAGTGATTATACATGACATGAATTCGGGTATAGTGTACTCACCGGTTGTTGAACCAAAAGTCCAGTACCCGTTTGTGGTAGTCCCTGAGCCGCAGGTGTCGTCGCAGGCGCACGCCGGCCAGCAGCGCGGCGGCCGCCAGCAGCGCCGCGCCGCTCGCCCACCACAGCGCGGCGCTGCGCGGCTCCAGCTTCACGGGCGGCGCCGGTATGTTGCCTGCACCACATGAATTTCACAATTACTGACTCTTAGTAGTGCCCTACGCTCAGGTATCAGATCTACGTTAACGGTTTTTTTTTTAAAAGGCGCTATTCCTCCTTTAAAATAATGTAAGTAAGTATAATATAAAGTGTCAGTTTTGGTTACAGTTTCGTCCAAAAGTACGACGAGGGGCAAAGCCTCGGTTACAGTCTTGGCTGAAATTCATTTCGTGAATGAATAGCCAATGATGTTGCTGGAAATGCATGAAGTGAATCATTAGGAGTATTGCTCAAAGTGGCCGTTTCAGACCCGCAGTTTCGTTCGGACCCTAATAAATGGGTAATACTGTTGAAGATGGTAAATATGCTACTAGTTTACATTAAAAACTTACACAAATGGTCATAGGTGACAATTTTCTTATTGAAGAAGACCCCGGCAGTCCACAGGCCGCCGTGCTCCAGACTAGCCTGGTAGCAGCCGTAGGGCGGCGCCAATTTACAGAATAGCTGTCGCACGTCGTCTTCCGACAACGTGCAGTTCCGCGTTACATCGCTGACTTCGTGCAAATATTCCTGACATAAATAATAATATTATTGTAACCAAAATGCTGAAATGATAACAACAGCCAAATAACTAAACTATCCAAGCCCACTGCTGGACACAGCCCCAAGCAGCACCACAAAATCCAGTTCTTACTCTGCTGTATTTAGTCTGACCCAGCTTTGTTAATCCTGTGCTGTGTTAATAATGCTATTTAGCTGGTATGTGGTAGGGAGTACAAAACTGCATGTTGATATCCAGTCTGCGCAAAATAAGGGCAATAAGTTTTAATTATAAATAAAAATTCATCAGAATATGTGCATGTCTGTTTGTTGGAACTACAACTAATTCAGAATGGCGAAAATCTGTAGTTTGATTTCTCCTACAAATATGGATACTTTGAGCATATTTGTGTGCTAATGGCAAGTGTTGTCACATTAACCCCCACAAGTTTTTAAACTTTATCTTAAATGTAAATAATATTTATAAAGTACTTTACCCCTGTATTATTGTTTATCTTGTGCAACGTCACGTTGAAGTCTACTGCAGGTATCCCAAGAAACCATTTCAGTGTAAAGTAATCTCTGCAATAAAATTCATTATCATAGTTCTCCTTCATAATTATATTGTTGGGTACACCATATAAATGTAGTATCAATGCATTTCAACTGGTGAAACTTTTCAATAAAAATGTCTTCTTTGATGAGACAAAATATTTGAACTAAGAGAAGAAAGAGATATTAAACATGTTTCACATCTAAGAAAGTCCAATACATGTAACTTACTCATGGTTGCTGACGCTGACATATTGTCCTGCTTTATCATACTTTTCTTTGGTCATAGTGTTGTTCACTAGATCGTAATAGTCAACAGGCATGTGACTCCTGTTTTCTTCATTCAATGTTGTCTTCAGTAGATAGCAGCTACTAAATATCAAATCAAAGTCCATTGAGTAGCATACCTGCACAAAATTAAAGTTCTGATGAGATGAAATCTATGACTTTATACCCAGAAAAAGTGTGTGTATAGAAAAAGTGCAAAAGAACAGTTATATATATACATTGGGCATAATTTTAACTAGTGACTGTTTCCACTAAATAGCAATAAAATGTAGCCTCTGTCACTCAAAAATGTACCTTTTCTTTCAAAGAAATAATTTCCAAAATCAGTACAACACTCGTGTAGATAATAACGTAAGCTGCCAACTGAGTACATCTGTTTTGTTTACAAATTATCTAAATACATACACACACTTTAAAAGGTTAAATTCTACAAAAAAATTGGTCCTAATGAAAACCAATATTTGTCTTTGTTTCCGCTGCACATCACACTAATAATTACACACTATAGCAAAATGTGGACCACGAGTTGATAGACATTCTGAGTAGACAAAACCTGTTGCATGCTCCAAATATATTTGTTTATCAAACATTTACTTTGATTTCTCATAATAACGTTTAAAGTACATGAATACTCACATAGCTACAATTAGTTAGGCCTGCAACATTTACAGTGTTTGACGAGTGCTGACGACCAGGAGGCTTTAGTCTACGATTTTTTCTGTAGTCTGCATTACACATTTTCAGGTTATCGTTGTACGTCAGGTCCATCGTCAAAAGATGTCGTCTGGGCTCGTTGACCGTGCAGTACTCTGCAGTATATCGACCTTCCACCCTGTCTCGTGAGGGATTGAATGTAGTGTTCCGTACATCAGGACCAGTCAAATTTTCAATACACCTGTACTTCACTCCGTTCGTTTCAGCGCGCGTTTGGCACAACAAACAAACCAAGAACAAAGTCACACGCAACATATTTCGAAACACTTCTTCCCAAAAATTCAAAATTATGATAACTTCATGACGACGGCAAATGCAACAAACATAAACCACAAAATTTCAATACAATACCCAAAATTGAAGGGGATAACAGTTTATCGAGCTTAGAACTCTTTAACATAACATTGCTAAATTAATTAACTGGTGAATTACTTGTTGTGTTGATTTCAAAAATTAAACAATCACTGCACACACGAAAATCGAGAACAAACTAAATAAACGCCATTTTTATTCACTTGACATTTGACATTACACCACTGACAGTTGACATAATTTATGGTTGACACACATTTGACACTGCTTTTTTGTAATTCACTGGCTTGGCTTCAGGGCTTTTATGCCGGTTTAGACACTGAAGTAAGCCTAGGCCACAGACTATACATAGATATTTAGCATCGTAGTATACTACGATACTTAAGAGCGTATATTCCGAAAGTTGGCAACGTCGCAAATGGTTGTCAAATATTAACAAGTTTTAATTAATTTAGCATTGTTACTATAAGAAAAAATTTAGCATTGTTACTATAAGAAAATAAGAAATACGGCTCTGTAGTGCACTAAAAAAATGATAAGGGAATGCAATAATTAATAACGTAACACCGAATTTATATAGTTTTAGATGTAAAAAAAGCATTTGGAAGCTTCCCAAATGCCTTTTATACACCTGAAACGGTTACAACATCAAATTCAGTGTTTTAATTTCATTCCTATAATCATTTTTTTAGTGCACTACAGAGCAATATTTCTTGTTTTCATACAGAAAATTTGCCAAATTAATTAAAACTTGTAAATATTTGACAGCTTTTTGCGACGTTGCCAACTTTCAGAATATGCGGCCTTAAATACCGTAAATTCAAATGAATTATAAGGTGGTCGAAAGTTTAAAATTCTGAAGTTATTATTGTCACAGCTTCCGGGGAATTTTGTTGTTGTAAACGTAAGTATACCATCTGTCTATAAAGCGTAGTCGGAGCCTGGCGAAAATGGGCTCTAGGGTTTATGAAAAACTTTAAAATGTAACCACCTTTACACTTTTTTGTGGTTGTTTGAGTTTAAATATTCAACACGGACTCTTGTCAAGAACATCATTCTCTTACATATGCGCTAGAATTTTGTAATCCTTCGCATCGGTAATTACATCGCTCATGTACAGCTTGACATAAAACTGTAGAAAACCGGAAGTCGCCACTGTCTTCGCGCTACCAGCACTTTGAATGTTTTTTTTTTTTCACTTATTACGTTAGTTTTATGGCACAATAATAAATCTAACAAACCAACGGTCTGTTTACATCAAATATCAAAGATTTTAAAACGTTGTCAGAAAAAAAAAATTAGTTCCGTTTCAATCCGTTCTGGCCAAGCTGTACACAATAAGATAATAAAATTCCATATCTCAAAAACTACTGAACCGATTTTGATGAAACTTGCAGTATTCCCTAAGTTTAATGACACCTAGTACAACAAAAAATAATTACCTACTTAAATCGGACTGGTAGTTCCAGTTATATGCGAACACAAACTAAATCAAGCGATGCCTACTCCTTACTGTTAAGGAGTTGTACCTTCCATCATCAGCTCATCCACCTGAGATGATGATTATCAGATGCAAATACTTGAACAGCTTTAGATAATAATTTGAAATTGGTACTATGTGCCTATAAAATTTGAAGGTTGCCCTCGATTTCCCTGGGATCCCATCTTCAGATCCTGACCTGATGATCATGGGACCACTTGGGAAGTATACTCTTTCGAACAAAAGAAAAATTTTCCAATTCGGTTCAGGCGTCTTCGAGAAATTGGGGAAAAGACAAAAAAAAAGATTCCGTCGAATTGAGAACCTCCTTCTTTTTTTGAAGTCGGTTAAAAAAAAAAGAACCACGAAGGATGTGGCGGAGTCTGTTCTAATGGCTGCTACACACCTTACGATAAATCGTTACGATGAGTCGGTACAGTTCAAATTGCAACGATAAATCGACAAGTGTGTATGAGAAAAACTGTACAGTTTGTTCGATTTTTCTCATACACACTTGTCGACTTATCGTTGCAGTTTGAACTGTACCGACTAATCGTAACGATTTATCGTAAGGTGTGTAGCAGCCTTAAGGTTCTAAGTTTTAACCAAGGAGATAAATATATAGGGAGCAAGTGATTCTAACTAGAAAAACGATCCCAAATCGGTGACCTTGAAACAAATGAATGGCACACAACAATGCGTTCTGTTTCTTTCTAATACTGTGACCATGATACAGTATTTTGAGGATAATATTATTAATATAGAGTTACAGAAAGTACAGCTTGGCCAGAACGGGTTGAAACGGAACTAAAATTTTTATTTCTGACAGCGTTTTAAAATCATTGATATTTGATGTAAACAAAGACCGCAGGTTTGTTAGATTTATTATTGTGCCATAAAACTAACGTAATAAGTGAAAAAAAAAAAAAAATCATTCAAAGTGCTGGTAGCGCGAAGACAGTGGCGACTTCCGGTTTTCTACATTTTTATGTCAAGCTGTAGGTACAGTCAGCATCAAAAGTTGATGACCACATTTAGATTTTCAAAATCGCTATACACCGTATTATACCTAAATTGCTCAACATGACAAGCGCCAGAAATGAATGATTATCATAAAAGGGCATTAGTAGGTGACCATCACTTTTCAAAAGTCGCTAAACAAAGTTATAGTAAAAAAAGCTTAACATTCTTCGTCTCTAAAGTTTCTGAACTAATTTTTGACAAAAATAGCATAACATTGTTTATCTCATAGGTCCCTGAACAAAATGAAATGTTTTTGGGTTCAAATGCGTGTGTATTTTTTTCGGTAGGTATATATGTGTTTCGTGTCTATATAAATTAAGTAGACACATGCACATGTAAATCACAACCCTTTTATTTATTTTTAACAAAATTAAATTAAATGGTTCGATAAATCAATACAGTTAATAATAATTATTTGTTTTTATTATTAACTGTCATTTAATATCTAGACACGCGGGAGCGTGTCAAGCAAAGTTCAGGCGTGCACGCTCACAGTGTGTGATATTACACGAACCATTTGGAGCCACTTTAGAGCTCTTCATAATCCAAAAACTATTTCACCTAGACTTGTCAAATTTGGATCATATATTGAGACTAGCGAGATACATACGTGTTTTAAAATTTTATAAGCATATCTCAAACGGGTATTTAGTTAACCCTTAATAAGGCAAGGGGATATAATTTCCCACTGTAGTGATCTGTGATCAACAAGTGTCTATGTCATTGAGTCTTGTCTATGGTCGCACTTCCTGGTCAATGGTCGTCAATACAAAATGGTCTACTGATACGTTGTGTTTTAATTTATAAAAATCTCGCCCATCCGCTCTGCCAATCCTGAACCAACAAGACAAGATAAAACATGGTGTCAGAAGAAAAAGAAAACATCTAATATGTCGGAAGAAAAGGTAACAAACATATTTTTACAAAATAACCTCAAACCATTAAATGTTCATGGCGATGTAGTTTCAAATTGGAACAAGTGGAAACAAAAATTCCTTATATATTTCGAAGCAAATGAAATAGAAAAAGCATCAAGAAGTAAGCAGATTGCGATTTTATTAAATTGTATTGGAGATGACGGGCTCGAGATATATAATTCATTCGAAATTGACAAAGAAAAAGAAACTCTGAACTCAATCTTAAAAAAGTTTGAAGAAAAGTTCTGTCCTCAGAGAAATACCACAGTAGAAAGATATAAATTTTTTACCAAATTTCAAGAAAACGAGACACTAGACGAATACGTTACTATTTTGAATAACTTATCTAGCTCATGCGAATTCAAGGACCTAAAGGAACAATTAGTCAAAGATATGTTCATCATTGGAATAAAAAATAACCAGATTAAAGAAAGATTACTTCAAGAAAATTTCAGCACGATAACTGAAGCCATTCAATTTGCAAAAAATATGGAATTGTCACAAACCAGATCAAAATTACTTATTCAAAGTCAGTCTCAAAGTCAAACAGAAGAACATAATGTGAAGGCAATCACACACCAAAGTCGTACCTCAACAAGAAGTCCAAAGCCATACAGACACAATAAGTCAAGGTCAAGAAAAAGGAGTTCATCAAGAAATTCTAACAGCAATTCTTTTTCAGCTTCCTTTTCCAGGACAAAATCAATATGTGGTCGTTGTGGTCAACAACATAGACACAAATGTCCGGCTATAGGAAAAATTTGTGCAGTGTGTAAAAAACCTAACCATTTTGCTAAATTTTGCTTCCAAAATAAACAGACCAGTGGCAAGAATGTAAATTTCTTATCTAGTCAAGATAATCATTTAGACATTTGTGAAAATAATTCATCATCAAATACAGTACGACAAGATTCTTATGAATTTGTCATCAGTTCTATCGTCAAACGTTTGTCAAGTGACTCAAACAAGTGGCAAATATCCTTGAATGTATATGGCAATATTTTAAACTGTCAAATAGATACAGGTGCTGATATCAATGTCATGTCAAAAAGTACTTTGCAAAAAATTGAAAAAACATCCAATATTTCTATAAAATTTGTAGAACAATTAATAAAATCTATACATTTTCAGGACAATTAATTGAAAATATAGGGACTGCAAGACTGAAATGTACAATTGAAAATAAAATCACCACAGATATTTGTTTTGTTATTGTGGATTGTGAGTGTTCAACAATTTTAGGTTGGAAAACTTGCGAGGAGTGTGGAATCGTGAAAAGATTGTTTGAATTGACTAACAGTGCAACTTGTAATCAAGAACAAAGGTCAGTAACCGAGTTGTTAGAAAATTACTCAGATACTTTTGAAGGATTAGGTTGTTTACCGAATAAAGTTCATTTAGACTTAGACACAAGTGTTACACCAAAGATTTGTCCAGTACGTCGTATTCCATACATGTTACACTCAAAATTAAAAGAAGAACTTGACAGGATGGAAAGGTTGTATTGTATTGTATTGTATAACGGGCTGGTATCCGCAACTCCACGTCATATGCGCGTATTTTGCGTGCGGGTGGGAAAGAAATCATTCGATCCACCCCAGCTCGCCGAGGAAAGCCAGCAGCGCCTTCGTGTTGCCGACGATCTCGCGGAGAGTACCTGGGTTACCGAAGTACTTTGCCCTGTATAAAGCAATCTCAGGGCAGTTTAGGAGCACATGGGCTGCTGTCTCGTCCTCCGCCATACAGGCTCTGCACAGGGGGCTGTCTGTGATACCTAGGACAAAGAGGTGTTTATTAAAGGAGCCGTGTCCCGTAAGGGCGGCTGTCATTGTTCGTAGTTGCTGTTTGGTTAACCTGAGCACTAGTTTGGTGAAGCGGCTATTGATGGCGGGTAGTGCCTCCTTGGCTTGTCTGCACTCATCCTGATCCTGCCACAGGCAACGGTGTAAATTACCTGTGCGTTCCCTGACCAGAGTACGTATGTAACCGAAGGGGAGTGGCAGTATAGGCTCGGGTCCCACCGCCGTCAAGCTAGATCCCCTTCGAGCGAGTTCATCCGCTGCGTCGTTGCCTCGAGAGTCGCTGTGTCCTTTGATCCACTGAATGGTTATATTGTTATGCTCACCAACCTGGTTTAGGCTCTGGTGGCACTCGTATATTAGTCCAGAGTTGACCGTGTGGCTGTCAAGCGCCAGCAGCACGGCCATGCTGTCTGACAGTATGCGAATTGAGTGGTCCTTTACCTCTCTGGCTGCGACCGCTGCCGCTGCCAGAATGATGCCCATACATTCTGCTTGGAAAACTGTGTTGTGGACCCCCAGTGATTTGGCTATGCGGATGTTGAGGTCTTCAGAGAAGACTCCGGCACCGGTACCGCTACCTGTTTTAGATCCGTCCGTGAAGATCCGTAGCTCCGCCGGGGTCAGCCCCTCGCAGCGGTGGTCCTCATGTAGTTGGATTTTGTATTTCTTATCAAATATAAATTGTTTGGGTACCCGGTCTTTAATGGCCTTTGCTATTGGAAATTCCTCATAAAGTCCTTGTAATACCGAGGTGTGTTGTGATTCCCTCTTACCCCAGAGTTGTATTGTATCGAGACGAGCCGCCGCCAGCGTCGCTTCTTGCTGTATGAACAGGTGCAGCGGAGGAAGATCCAGCATGGCTTCCAGGGCTGCCGTGGGCGTAGTCCTCATACAGCCTGTAGTCGCCATGCAGGCCAGTCTTTGTATTCGTTGTAACTTGTTTGAGGCGGTGACTAACCTGGTGCGAGGCCACCAGACCACGGCTCCGTAGGCTATCATGGGTCTAATGACTGTACGATAGATCCATAGTATGATTTTGGGAGATAGGCCCCATCTCTTACCTATCATTCTCCTGCATTGCCAGAAGGTGATGCAGGCCCTGTTTAGCTTGTTTTCAAGATGGCTACTCCAGTTTAGCTTACTGTCTAGGATGACTCCTAGATACTTGACCTCGTTGGCTAGCTGGAGCTCTGTTTCAAATAGTTTTGGTAGACGAAACGGTCCAAGTGATCGTTTTTGGGTGAACATTACCAATTCTGTTTTCGAGGGATTTACTGAAAGATCGAAGTCCCTGCACCATCGTTCTACTATTCTTAGCGCTTGTTGCGTTAGGTTACAAATAGTCCCCGTGACCTTCCCCGAGATGAGGATGGCGAGGTCATCTGCGTATCCTATTGTGTAGAAGTGGCATGCATTGAGCCTGGTGATGAGGTCGTTGATCACCAGGTTCCAGAGGAGTGGGGAGAGTACCCCCCCTTGGGGGCATCCTCTGGCAATTAAGGCTACCTGCCGTTCTCCTTCAAGGCGAACCACTCGTTTACTTAACATATTAGTAATCCAGTCCACCAGTACCTGTTCAACTCCGTGTCTGCAGAGGGCGGCACTGATGCTGGAGAAGTTTGTTTTGTCGAAGGCTCCTTCGATATCAATAAAGGTGCCCAGGCAAGTGGCTTTTTGATGTATCGCTCCCTCAATCTGGCCGACCACCATGTGAAGAGCGGATTCCGTCGACTTACCCGAGCTGTATGCATGCTGGTTTGCATGAAGCGGTATTGTTTTCAAGGCCCCATCCCTCAGTTCTCTCTCGCATATCTTCTCCATGGTTTTCAGGAGAAAGGAGGTTAGGCTGATTGGTCGGTGGGATTTGGCGTTGGTGTAGTCGCTCTTACCTGGTTTGGGTATGAATATAACTTTCACTTCCCTCCATGCTTTAGGAATATATCTGAAGGCCAGGCACGCTTTCATAATGGGTACAAGCCTCTGTGCGACAGCAGTGCCTCCCCACTGCAGCAGTGCTGGAAAGATACCGTCCGGGCCTGCTGCCTTGAAAGGATGGAAGCTCTGGATCGCCCACTGAACTTTCTCCAGCGTGATGACCTTGTGGGTATAACGCCAATCATTATCTGATGGTGTTTGGTTGACATCGTTCCAGTTGATTGCCTGTGCGAAGGCGCATCCCGGGAAGTGAGTTTCTATAAGGACGCGCCTCGCTTCTTCTGGTGATGTAGTGAGTGTGTTGTCGGGCTTCCGTAGAGTGACGGTACCAGGAGTGTCCTGCTGCGCCAGTATTTTCCTTACCCTGTTTGCTTGCTGACAAGATTCAATGCTACCGCAGAATTTACGCCATCCCAGGGAGCGTCTGTATCTGATGCATTTTTTGTAGCTGGATTTGGCTGCGTGATACGCGTCCCAATCCTCATCAGCACAAGTGTTCATTGCTCTGTTGAGCGCTTTCCTTACCTTGCTGCGCTTGCGGTCCAATTCAGCACCCCACCATGGTTGTTTACCTGGTGTTTTTGGTGGAGTGATTTCTGGGCATGCGGCTTGGTAGCTGTTTAATAGTGATGATGTGAGGTCGTTGATGTGTTCCTCAATCTGTGTTGGCCCCTCGTACATCCTCAGATCGCTGCAGGGTGCGAGTTTGGTTGTAAGGTGGCGTATATAGACAGCGCGGTCTGTTTTCCGCGGATTGCGTTTTGGTTGCACTGGTGATGCACAGGTCTGGATATCAAAAAGGATCCACCTGTGATCAGAGCAGGAGGCCTCCTTGGAGACATGCCAGCCCGTGACGAGGGCCGCTGTACCCTCTGTGGCTAGTGTGAGATCTATAATTGTCCGGCTGCGTCTGGTGACGAAGGTTGGTTCAGAGCCGGTGTTTAGTAGGGTTAGGTTAGTGGAGAAAAGATAGTCGACTAAGGTCTTACCCCTTTCGTTTGGCGTGTCCATGCCCCATAAAGGGTGGTGTGCGTTGGTATCGGCCCCGATGACCACCTCAAGCCCGGCATGCTCGCAATAACTCACGAGACGGGCGAGGTCGTGAGGGGGCGGGTCCTCAGCTTCAGGCATATAGGCCGAGGCCAGGACAAGTGGCATTTCAATGCCATCCCGCTGTATGGATATCCTTATTGCCGATATGTCTCTGGAACAGAAGTCGGTTAGGAACTGTGTTTTGATGTTGCTAGTTACGTAGATGCATGATCTGGGTTGATCGTGTTCTGTAGTAACTAGAAGCTTACCTCCAAGATTTGTTAGTCCTTGGATGCGGCCGGCTCTGATCCACGGCTCTTGGATCAGGGCGATGGCCGTTTGTTGGGTCTCCATCCACTTCCGCAGCTGAGCCGTCGCGGTCTGACTGTGGTGGAGGTTTGCCTGTAGGACCTTACAGGCCAACGAAGGGGACGCCATCACTGGTCGAACCCTCTTCGTCCTCCTCCAGACGCAACCCCGCGAACAGGTCGCCCTCGTCGAAACCACCCTCCCCCGGACGCGAAACCGGTGACAGCAGAATGCTTTCATCCGGCTCCCCATCGGACGAGAGGATGGTTTCCACGGTGGCGACGGCAGGGGCGGCCGATGTGCTCGCCACTGCAGGTGGAACCGCTGGTGTGGCTGCAGATGCAGCCTCCGGTGCGGTCCTGGTTGCTTCCGGGATGTTTTTCGGAGGAGGATCTACCTTCTGTGTAGGTAACCTCCATGTGTTCGTCGCGGGATCCCACCCCTGAGGGACGTCGACGTAACGGCCGTTCGGACCCCGGAACTTCAGGTAGACGCGCCCCACACCAAATGCGAGGCGGCGTCCAGCCTTCATGAGGGTCGGTATTAGGTCCTCAGGGACGCTGACGCTGACGATGATGATGGAAAGGTTACAGGTAATCGAAAAAATTACTAAACCAACTAATTGGGTAAATTCCATTGTTATAGTGGAAAAACCAAATGGTAGTTTACGTATTTGTTTGGATCCCAGAAATTTAAACAAAGCAATAAAAAGACCTCACTTCCCTTACCCTACATTCGATGATTTACGTTCTCAAATAGCAGGTTCTTGTGTATTTTCCAAGTTAGACGCGAACTCAGGATACTGGATGCTAAAACTTGATGAAGAAAGTAGTGAATTATGTACCTTTAATACACAATTTGGTCGTTATAAATTCTTAAGATTACCCTATGGTATAAACTCCAGTGGAGAAATATTTCACCAAGTTATGACAAACATCTTTCATGACTTACCCGGTGTAATTATCTTTGTCGATGACATACTTGTACATGGTTGTAATGAAGCCCAGCATAATGAAAGGTTGGAAAAAGTATTTCAAAGAGCTGGAGAAGTGAATTTAAAATTCAATAAATCAAAGTGTCAATTCGGTCTCAGTGAAGTATCATATGTTGGTCATATTTTTAACAAGGACGGTATTTCCCCAGACAAGTCAAAGGTTGAAGCTATAAAAGACATGCCAAGACCAAAAAACGTTAAAGATTTACAAAGATTCTTGGGTATGATTAACTATCTAGGTTCATATATTCCTAACCTTGCTCATGAAACTGGTATTCTCAGAGACTTACTTAAAAAACAAAATGTTTGGCAATGGTCACCAAATCACGAAAAACAATTTAATAGACTAAAAACACTTATTTGTCAGTCTCCCGTTTTAGTGCATTATGATGTAAAAAAACCCATTCGTATGTCAACTGACGCGTCAAAAGATGCAGTAGGAGCAGTAATTTTCCACGAGAAAAACCCAATAGCATACTCATCAAAGTCTTTAACACCTACTCAGATTAACTATGCTCAAATTGAGAAAGAATTATACGCTATTGTTTTCGGTTGCAAAAAATACCACCAATATATCTATGGCAAAACTATCCAGGTAGAAACTGATCATCAACCACTAGTTACATTATTTAAAAAACCACTTTCAGATGTTCCGGCTAGACTTCAAAGAATGATGATTTCTATACAGTGTTATGACCTCATTGTTTCATATAAAAAAGGTACAGAAATGTATATTTCTGATACATTATCCAGAGCACCAATTTCAAATAAAAATATAGAAAAATTTGATGAAAATGAATTGGAATCTAATATTGATTGTCACATTAAATTACTAATGTCAAATTTAGCCATAACAAAAGAAAAACTTGAAAAAATTTTAATTCATACAAATGCAGACTCAACACTTCAAAAACTTAAAGAATATTTTTTAAATGGTTGGCCAAATTCAAAACAAAAGTGTGATCCTATTGTTTTACCATATTGGCACATTCACGACGAAATTCATGTGATTGACAATATTATTTTCAAAAACAAAAGTGTTATAATACCAAAATCGTTAAGGTCAGAGATGCTCAACATTTTACACGAAGGTCATATGGGAATAGAAAGAACAAAAAGTAACGCACGCGGATTGATTTATTGGCCCAATATTAACCAGGATATAGAACAAAAAATTAGGCAATGTGAATCATGCATGATGTACTCTGCAAATAAACAAAAAGAAACATGTTTATCTCATGAAACGCCTATTCTTCCATGGCAAAAAGTAGCAACTGATTTATTCGAGTACAAAAATAAAAAGTATTTGTTAGTAGTTGATTATTATTCAAATTTTATTGAAATAGCTTGTCTTAACCAAGATTACAGAAGTAATACAGTCATAACGCACTTAAAATCAATTTTTGCACGTCATGGTATACCGATGCAACTGATCAGTGATGGCGGACCTCCATACAACTCAGTTGAATTCAAAAACTTTTTATATAGTTGGGATATTCAACATATAGTTTCTAGTCCCCACTATCCACAGTCGAATGGCCTTGCAGAAATATCTGTAAAAACAATTAAAAACATCTTTAGAAAATGTGAACAGTCTAATACTGATATTTACATAGGTTTATTACAACACAGAACTACACAAAAAGGAAATTTAAGTTCCCCAGCAGAATTACTTATGTCAAGAAAGTTAAGAACTAAATTACCTACACACATTAAAAACCTTAAACCTAAAGTTGTCAAATTTTCAAGCCATTTTAATACTAAACAAGAAATAATTAATAAAAGAAAAAGTCATTACAATAAGTCGGCTAGAGCTGAACAGCAATTTCAAAAAGACGACATAGTCTTTTTCAAGAAAAATCCAAAAAATGTCACATGGGAAAAAGGTACCATTTTGTCAAAAACTAATTTCCCCAGGTCATATTTAGTCAAAGACGAACAAGGTTCTATCTATAGAAGAAATTCTCATCACATAAAACTGTTTAAGTCAAGTTTGTCAAAAAGTCAGTCAAATGAGAATAGTCAGTCAAAGTCAAGTAGTCAGACGAAAAGTCAATTGTCATATTCAAGTCAAAATAAGAATCTAACAAGCAAATTGTTGATTCCAGTCTCCAAGTCAAGGTTCAACTACAGTAATAGTTACTCTGGTCAAAGTCATTGTAAAAGTCAGTCTTGTTTACCTAAACAGCATAATGAGTCAAAGTCTTATGAAAAATTTTATGTCAATATTAATCGATTTAATAATATGAAAAGTAATGTTTCAGAAGGTCAAAATAGAACCTTAGAAAGTCAAAATGAGTCTTATGAAAGTGCATTATCAGTGTCAGATAACCCAAGTGAGAACAAAAGTAACAATTCATTGTCAAGTCCAAAAGAAGGAAGTAGTAAGTTAGTTACAAATAGCATGGAAAAAAATAGTCAGACTAGTCAAGATAATTGTAATGTGATAAATAATAATTTAATTGAAAATGAATTATGTAACAGTCAGCAGTCAAATAAAGATAGTCAAATTGTCACTACTCAATTTCAAATGGAAAGTCCAAATAATACTAACGACAAGTTTCAGTCACCTCATAGCCAAGGTACGTCAAGTCCTTTTGAAATTCAATCACCATTATTTGTACAAGTCGAGGAACAAACAAATGAAAACTTATTTTTGTCAGAAAATGAAAATAATTTAAGTAATGCAGAACAAGTGCCAGAAATGTGTGATATGTATATTCCAAGTAATACTTTTTCAATTAAATATAGTTCAAGAGGAAGGAGATTGAAACCTCCTGACAAATTAAATTTATAAAATGTTTTATTCTTAGTTTAATTTTATAAAATTGTACTGGTCAAGAGATTGCTCCATGCCACCACCAATCTGAAAATAAATAAATAATAAATGTTTATAAAAAAAAAAAAAATTAAAAAATCTTTAAAAGGGGGCATGTAGTGATCTGTGATCAACAAGTGTCTATGTCATTGAGTCTTGTCTATGGTCGCACTTCCTGGTCAATGGTCGTCAATACAAAATGGTCTACTGATACGTTGTGTTTTAATTTATAAAAATCTCGCCCATCCGCTCTGCCAATCCTGAACCAACAAGACAAGATAAAACACCCACCAAGGCTTCTTTTGAAAAATATTTAATTTTACATGACTTTTAACCTTTAAATGAACGCAACTATACTTAGCAGCTTCTCGGTTAATTTAAAATTTCTAAACTGGCAATACATTTGGTAATAATGTCATCTTGTGGATGTTATGTCACTGTCAAAATGACATGACGTGAAAGTAGTGACCTACGACGGTTGTTTTTCGGAGTTCTTGAAGAAAAATATTCAAATTGTTCAACAAAGATTTCTGTAAGTAGAATATGTTTTATATTTCGTATAAATAGATTATTCCAGCAGTGTTTCGTATGGTTTTCATATGGATTCAAGCAATTTTTACCTGTAAAAAGTTCAAATTACAAAGTGGGAAATAATTTCCCTTTGCCCGATTACGCCTGCACTTAGACACATAACTATCTATATAAAAAATACATTTGTCAGTCCCAACTCCTAATCAAATTTTCTGTTTATGCCTGTTTTTGTGAATGACATGTTCATAATTTGTATATTTACCTACAGGTTTTATAGACCATGAATAGGAAAAATAAGAGAATACACAGCAAGGCGGAGTTGGAAACCATCGTGGACAACCTGTCTGATTTATCTGACATAGACTCTGACGATGATGCCTATTATCAGACAGCCGCTGTTACTAGCCCAGCAGATAACCTAAATGTGACTGAAGATTCCATTATCGAAAGTCGTCTCGAGGAAATTTTAGGTGCTTCTCATATTTTAGAAGAAAATATTGAATGTACAGAATTATATTCGGAAAGTTCGCTGAGAGATGTTTTGGAAGGAAACAGCACGATTACTAGAGTAAGCGAGAGATCGGAACAACTAAATGAGGTTTCACCAACGCAGATGATAGAACATACAACACAAGAAGAATGGAGAGAAATAGTGAATCTCAATGATAGAGAAATCGAAATACAGCAATGTTTGGATGAGATATTCCATGAAACCAGTTACGATTATCCCATTCACACAGATGACACGAGTGCGGGACCTTCTAACTACAATGTAACTGAAACAGTAAATCAAGTATCGGAACATCATTCAAGGCAAAGAAGAGCTTGTAATGTATCCAGGCCAAGACAACCGCGAGAATGGAAAATAGAAAAAGAAATACATAATATTCCAGAATTCATTAATCCAATTCAACCACAATCTGCATATAATCTGAAAACTCGCCCCATTGATGTTTTTAATAGATTTTTTCCAGAATATTTGATTCAAATCCTAGTGGAACAAACCAATAGATATGCAAGTCAGCAAAACAGTAACCACTATACACCAGTATCAGCAGAAGAAATTAAGGCGTACCTTGGGATATTAATTATGATGGGCCTAAACCCATTGCCCGATATGGAACTCTACTGGTCAAATGATCCTTTTTATAATAATCCCGAAATATCAAAAATTATGACAGTTAAAAGATTTAAAAAAATCACTGAAAATTTGCACATCAATGACAATGAGAATGAACCGAGGAGGGACTCACCAGAATATGACAAATTGTACAAATTAAGACCAATGATTACGGAACTAAATAGAGTGTTCCAGCAGGAGACAGTTAATTCTAGTACACAGTCAATAGATGAGTGTATGGTAAAATTTAAAGGGCGATCATCCTTAAGACAATACATGCCCAAAAAACCCATTAAACGTGGGTTTAAGGTCTGGGCGCGTTGTGACTCAAAAACAGGCTACCTCTATCAATTTGAGGTTTATACGGGGAAAGGAGACAATATGGAAGACGAAGGACTAGGATACAATGTTGTTTCAAAACTTTCTACTGATCTTCCTGAAAACACACTCCTTGCATTTGATAATTTCTTTACAAGTTGCAATTTGCTGGATGATTTGTATGAAAGAAAAATCTTTTGTGTAGGTACGGTAAGAACAAATAGAAAAGATTTGCCAGATATACTAAAGAAATCTCAGCCTAAACATCTAAAACTGGAAAAGAATCAATTTGCAGCTATAACTGCAAAACCTATTACAGCCATTAAGTGGCTTGATACCCGAGATGTTACTGTTCTCACGACAGCTCACCATCCAACTGACGCAATATTGGTTAAACGAACTCAAAAAGATGGGACAAGGAAAGAAGTCCTCTGCCCCAAAGCTATTGCAAGCTACACGCTCGTCATGGGAGGCGTAGATCACTTCGATCACTTTCGATCGTCATATCCCATCAATCGTAAGTGTCGAAAATTTTGGATGAGACTTTTCTTTTTTATGTTTGATGCGTCAATAATTAACAGTTACATTACCTACAACACTGTCCACGTTGTAAATACGCATTCACACCGACAATTTAGATTACGATTGGCTCGTGAGATGATTTCACACTATTCAAGCAAAAAAAATCGGCAAGTTGTTTTCAAGAACAAAAAAGGCTCAAACTTCGGCGTGCCTGATGAGATCCGCCTCCTCAACGTTGGAATTCATCTCCCTGAGGAAGGCAATAGCTATAAAAGGTGTCGTTTCTGCAGCACCAAGAAGGAGGAAAAGAGAACTAAAATAATGTGTTCAACTTGTCAAGTAGCACTATGTGCAAAAAACTGTTTTAAATCCTTTCATGAGGCTTCACCTCAGGATTAATTAAAATTTAATATTACTAATAAAGATATGATTCCATATTCGTCATTTTTTCATTTATCAAAATATAAAAATATTAATTAATTCTAAAAAATAAATTATAACAACCGAAGCCAGGAAGAAACACTTGTATTAGAATAACAACGAAAGTACGGTAAATGTATCTAACCTTACCGGGCAAGGGGTATTATTTTCCCACTTGACCCAATGTGTACAGACAGAATCGGGCAAGGGGAATTAATTTCCCACCGAAAAAAAGGGGGTTTCCATGTCCCCCCCCCTTTTTTTTTTTTTTTTTTGAAATCAGTGGTATCAATATACTCTAAATTCACCTTCAATTTTGTAGTTACTTTCACACAGGCTTGCGCCTTATTAAGGGTTAATTGTCGTCGAAAAAATGACATTTGTATGACTGACCTATAGATCAAAACTATAATCCAATGGGGAAGGCAAGTGTCAAAGTGAAAATGACAGTTTGGTCCCCAAAGAACTGTAAAATCAAAGGAATTTTCAGAAAAAAAAAACATTTATTGATGTAAAATGACTAGATGTTGTGTAATAAGCTGTAAAAATGATGGAATACACTTTTCAAAATAATATCTACTTTTCTTTTGGAGGTTATGTACCAGTATTGCATCGCTCGAAAATCGAAGAATTATCACCTGGAACGAGTTTTGTAATAGTTGTGGTGTTAAGAAATTAAATATATTGTGATATTTCTCGAATCTAAATAGAAAAAAAGGTTAAAATTACTGACTTAAAACATTATGATATTTTATCAAAATAGAAAGTCAAAAGCAGCATTATATTCTTGATAAAGGAGAGGACAGGTAAAACATACCTAAACTCAAAAATTGAAACCTCAACTACAAGTAATTGTGGATTTATTACGGTAAAATCAAATGTATAACCACTCAATTAAATCACTTTTTTTCTCTTGTAGATGCGCCGCGGCGTCTTAATTCTTCTTTTAGTATATAGTACTTGCATGGACGAATAATTTTCCATATTTGTTTTGTATTTATACTCAATTTTTATAACAAATAATCTTGTTTGTTTTTTTGTACAAGGTAGACGTGGGGACCAACTATCGCAGCGCCATCTACGATTAGCTTTGAGTTGCCATCCCCATTCCAGTGACCTAAAAAGTTCGGCATGCAGATAGGTAATTAGGTGAATACAAAGGAAAAAATCAGAAACTGGTATTTTTTTATGATTTTCTCCATATAAACTGAAAACAGAACAGGGAATGGTCGTAAGACTTGCCTACAGCCAAAACCGCTAAACGTATATACATGAATTTAGGACAGTAGTCGCAGTCTACTTTGTAGGGGGGTACTAAGTCGGGTTTTTGCGAAAATCCTCCTCTAAGGGGGTGAAAAGGGGTGAAAACTTTTGTATGAAAAATCTTATTCCTCAGGTTTATACATTTGAAACTTGTATAAAATAACTGAATCAAAAAGATTGGCGCTATTAGTTTTTAAAACTACCCTCCATTTGTTATCTAGACGATGATATTTGTATGGGAAAATCATAACGCGCGGGCTGATCAATTAAATAATCAGTACTTATATACTTGATCAAAAATAGTATTTTAGGATTTTATCTTATATCACCCCCCAAGGTGGTGGAAAAGGATATTCCAGTTTTAAGAAAAGGATGTTAAGCCGCTAAATGTAGAAACTTGAATTTTGGATGGTGGTTGCAGTTTATTAGGTAAGTGATCATTAAGAAAGGATTTTACGAAAATCCACCTCTAAGAGAGTGAAAACCTTTTTATGTGAAATCTAATTCCTTGGGATTATAATTTTGAAACTTGCAATGAATACGGCAAGACAAATAAAAAAGATTGACATTATTAGTTTTTTAAAACTAATCTCATTTGGTGATTTTGATGACGTAAAAGTTTGAAACTCAGTATACCTACAGAAATAAGATAAAATTGATCAAACACGTCTTTTTAGATATTCAGAAAATCACTCCCCAAGTTAGAGAAAAGGGGTATTCAAGTTTTAAAGGAAGGATTTTATTGCATGATTCAATAAAAGCAAAACTTGACATATATATTCTTTCAATCAATTAAAAGATGCGTATTAATCTGTTTTCGTTGTATATCTTATTCGTTCGGTTTAGAATCTAGAAACCATATTTCTCTTTTAGTACAGGTTTTTGTTATTAATTTTCCCTCAAAATGAAGTCAAAATAAGTAAATTAAGCCCTATTGGGCGTTTTTCCATTAGACGGCACAGCAACGGCGACGGCGGCGGCGACGGCGCCGTGTCGGTGCCGGGGAAGCAAAAATGATTGAAAACGTATGGCTCGTTTTTGCACTTACCGGCGCCGGCGCGCGGCGCCGGCCCCGGCGTTTATACATTTTTGCTTCCCCGGCGCCGTCGCCGTCGCCGTTGCCGTGCCGTCTAATGGAAAAACGCCCATTGGACCTAATTTTGACCCATCCACAACCCTTTCCTTTTGAAAACCTAAAATCAACTGAGGTGACACGGTATGTATTTAGTTAGAGTTTCCGAAAGTATCCCACGAAAAAAAAAATTGAAATTCACAGAGGAATAGACCTAAGTTCGGCGGAGTTCTAGTTTTATTACATTTTTTCCCTAAGGCACACTAAATTTGTACTTACTGCCTGTAACTGTAATTACACATGTAAGAATCAGCACAGGCTACTTACTAATAATATTTATGTTCAAAAAGTAATGAAATCCCATCAAAAACATAAATGTGAAATTAGAGCCAAGTTCTAATTTCTCATTTATTTTCGTTTTTTAGAGCACTGCAGAGCCTTATAATAAAAAATGTGCTTGTCGCTTGAACACCCTCTTCTAATATATCTCATTGAAAACTAAATTATTTTTGAATGTTAAATTCGAAAGGAGATGGAAAGTTCAAGTATGTGGAAAAATTCAGACGGCTATAGAAATGGGACCTAGCACTGTATAACGCTGAATAGCTCAATATTCATATTTCACATAAAAAAAGTTTCTAAAACTTATTATATCTTCATAATCATGATAAAAAAAAACGTGAACACCTACCATTAAAAGTACTACAAAAATCGCAAATATTGATATTGCTATAAACTTTTACGTAGGCGTTTAGTTTAATGTATCTGCGATTGTATTTATTTATTGATGACCACATTTTTTGTGACCCACTCAGATTAATTAAATATCTTCAAACTACATTATTAATGATAACCACATTAATAATATGTTAGTTAAATCGGTAAAGTCAAATAAACACGCTGGGCGCCTTCATATTGTATAACATGTCGTGATTGATAAATCCTTTCTGAACTCGTTGTTGAACCCTCTAATTAGCTAAGGATACATTTAACAATTTCGAAATGAAACAAGAAAAATAGGAAATACTATATTTATTCGATAATCTGTGATTCTTATAAATAAAGTCTGAAAGAATACGAAGCGACGGACTGTGTTTAAATGTCATTTTATTACGTGATGATGGAAATCTGGGTGTGATGTTGTTAATTTCTGCAACTTTGAACTGTTTCTTTCCACTACATGACGATGGCCTTGCAATGTTCTCACAGAACGACCACAAGTTAAGCACTCCGTTGAATAGCCGAATAAACGAATTTCACCAGTTGCTCCTGAATGCAGCAGTTCAAAACAAGGATGACAATGTTGGCTGAAAGATCGGCCTGTGCGGTTATAATTATTTAGCCACGAGCTCCTCTCGCGTGTATATGACGCCGTAGTCTTCGCGTGGATATACCACAGTTTATGCATTGCATGATTCACAGTATACAAGTTAAGTCCGGGTCGAGAAGCGAGAGGTCGGTAGGTTTGCAAGCAGGAAGTCCAATAAACAAGCGGGGGTCAAGGAAAAGCAAAAGGAAGAATCACAACGAACAATATTAATAAGCAGAGCGCAGAGCGTTCAAATGACGTCTGACGTTTGTTTTTTTCTTAAAGAAGGGATTGGACTCAAAGTGTCACAGAAGCGATAAAAGAATCGATTGAAATCGTTAGAAAGTAGTATCGATCATATTTCAGTTATTTTTTTTTTCTCTCCCACTCCAGCAGGTGTAGCATGGCGCCGTAGAAAGAGGTTTTGTCGACGCAAGAATAGACAAAATGACAGAACGTAGAAATATTTTTAGCGTTTTAAGCATGGTAATGTAAAAAATACGGAAAATAAACGTTCTTTTCTTCAATAGTGTACGAATGGTGTCATATTTGTTATAAAAAACAGTCGATTTGTGTAGAAATAACGATGAAATAACTTTGTCTTTTCTTGGTAGAATAGAGATAGAATCGCCATGCTACGCGTGCTGGGCAATATTCTCTTTCCACTCATACCTTTCACGATGTTGGGCGTCTTCCTTCCAGTTCAGACGGAACCTGTCCAGTTAATATTATTCTGCACAAAATATGAACTAAGATTAAAATAAGAAGCTCATTCCGAAGCTTATAACGAAAATAATAAAGTTGAGTTTAGTGGACAAATCACTTTAAAACAATCCGATTTTCCGAATCAAAACGCATGAAAACACAATAAAAAGCAACGAAACGACTCTGAATCTATCGATTCCCGCCAAATACTGTTTCAACGCCAATTCTTAATTTCAGAAAAAAATCGTTTTAAATCACATTAGTAAAAATCGATTAAATACAGTTTCTTTTTAACAATCTGGAAAAGCGTTATTACCCTTCCCTAGTTTTCATTACTTCGTCGTGACCAAGTCATGTCAATAAAAAATGAGCGAAAAGCAATTCAGATACTTTTTTATGTTTAACATTTTATATAAGTCTTAGGAAATTATTAAACATTGAACAATTCATTAATGAATTTTCAAATACTACGAGTTAAAATGAAATTCTTATAGACGACTGGGGCACTCGTTTAGCCATCTCCTTTACATCCATTTAATTTTCTTTTTACATGATTTAGTTTGGATAGGACAAGATTGTATTTATAACTCTGAAGATTTTTTAGTTTGCAGTTCAGCTACTTTTATAGTAGTTATAAGTTTACACGTTACGTATCCGAAACAAAGTAATGTTCAGTGACTTTATGATGTTAAGTTACTCTTGGACGTTGCCGTTTTTGGTTATCCAATGTAATCATACACTGGATAACCAAAAAAAGCATTTTATAATATTGTTCATTGACTTTTTTTTTTTTACGTGGCAAAATCATCAAATGAGTTCTCCAACCCCGGGCAGGGCGGGAGGGACTGTCAGACTTCTACTGACTAAAATCCACGGTGTCCTTCAGTAGTCTGTTATGTTCCGGGGTTACGGTAAGGAAATAATCCGGCAGGCTTTGGCCCTCTGAGAGGGGGGCCCCGTCATTATGATGACGCTCTTTGAGGCGCGCGTGGGACACAACGCGCCGTCGACCCGGGCATGGTCCATGGTCGGGCAGCGAGTTGCCCTTTACTCGCTGCCCGCATGCCCGCGCCTACGGTGGCCGGAGATCGTCTTGCGACGTCCGTCGCCGCGGGCGTGCACCACCGCGGGTGGGGCGGAGGGAGGACACTGTCCTCTCTCGCGCGCGGCCCGCCTCCTCCTTCGCGAGCATTACTGCTTCGCAGAAGGAGGCGACCGCCTCCCACTCCATCTCGCCCCGCAGCATGGCCGCAACCAATGCCGGGCGCGAGAGGTCTCCGCCTATCGCAGCCGTGAGGACACGTCGGTGCTCCGCCCAAGCTGGGCAGTCCTGCACCGTATGCTCCACCGTGTCCTCCGGGCGATCTTCGCAGTGGTGACACCCAGGCGTTTCCTCCTTCCGCATTAGACACATCTATGACCCGTCCTCCATACGGTCAATATACGTGTTCGTTAGCTCTATGCTTTAATTTCTCTTATTGTGTATAATCTAATATAATTTTGAAGAAAAACCACATCTAAGTGACAATACTGAATCAGTGAAGTGAAATTCTAAAAAATATTCCAAAAAGAGTGCATACATTCAAGTTATATAGTGATAACAGTTGAACATTTCAAATCACAACTGGTCAGCGGGTGAGTCAATGACAAGACACTTTGCGCGCAGCGCAAAGAATTCTCGCGGTTCAGTAGCGCACAGAGGTGACATTATAGCGTGCATCGACGAGCGGTGACGTATGCCACGGCCCGCACCAAAGAGTTAGCGACGCAGATAGCGCAACGATTTATGCCTACATTGTTTTGCATCTAGGAAGACGGGAGCATAAAGTATTATTTCGTTTTATTTTTTATTGACAATTATTACTTTACTGAGACACAGACAAGGCAATTATGGACAGATCAGAAAGTGAATTTATTACTTTTCGTAAAATATCAAGATCGAAATCAATGGACAGTATATGCAGTGTTAATCTAAGCGCAAATTCTACACTGCTTGATACAACAATGATGAGTTTGCCAAACACATCCCTCACTGACAGCGATACCGTATTAAATCTCAAAGAAACAATTAATAGGTTAACTATGGAATTGAATAGTGCACATGTGGAGATCGAGAATTTAAACACTGAAAATTTTCGACTCAAAATGGATATAGGCCAATATCGGAAAACTATTGAAAGCTACAAGACAGTGAACATACTAGAAACAAGGAGATTCTCACCACAGTCTGCCCGCAAAAGAAATAAACTAGGAATGACTAAGTTAACTTTACCTATTAATATGAATCATCAGTCGGACAACGACGTTGTGACAAAGACTACAACAAGTGAGGTGGAAGACGTTTCGGTCAATACAGCAGGTCCAATAAGCAGTTCTGATCACAGTCAACAAACAAAGTTACCTTCAAAAATTATCACTCAAAATGACGTCAGCAATCACAGAGAATCAAGAGATCAGGAGTCTCAAAAAAAAAGACTTCGGTTCCACGGGAATTTAATAGTAATAAGAAGGAGCAATGTAAGCAAAATAATTTGTGCATTTTGAGTACCAATAAGCACAACAAGGTACTTGCAATAGCGGAAGAGAAGATCGACAAGAATCTCAACTTATGTCACTTTTTAATACCAGGAGGAGCCATATGCAATCTCATGGAGGGGATAAACACGAAATTAGGACATTACACGAAAAATGATTTCTGTGTGATTTTTCTAGGCGAAGAGGATTTCAACACTAGCAATAATTACACTAAACTAATATTAGTTATAAGAAACACCCTCAGTAGTATAACCAACACCAACATTATTATCTGTTTACCAACTTATAAATATAATTCTAATGCAAATATGTTTAACTGGCGCGTCATGAACTTCAATCAGTTGCTATTTCAAGATGTCAGAAAAAACAAATACGCATATGTTTTGGATTCGAATGCATATATAGATTATGACTACAATACATTCTTTAGGAAGTCTGGTCAACTTAATAATTTTGGATTCCAGAAGATTTTTGATAGTCTTCTCACATTAATTGCGAACATAAAGTGCTTTAACACTCCGGATCAAAGGAGCCACTTGATAACACTAACATCTCATGAACCCACCCATGTACTAGAAACTGAAAGACAGTTATTTCGTTAATAGTGATATTTACGTTATACATCAGAACATAGCAGGGCTTCTAAATAAGACAAACGCGCTGGCTGTCTGCCTACAGGAATTAGAAGAAAAAAACATGAGTATCGATGCACTATGTATTACTGAACATTTTATGATGGCAGGTTACGAAAGTCACCTACAAATTCCTAATTTCAGTTTGGCGTCATTTTTCTGTAGGAAAGATAGCAAGCGTGGAGGAACATGCATACTGATTAGAAACGGACATCAATGGAAAGATTTGCCACAGGTAGCAAATGCATCAATAACTGGTGTAGTTGAGTGTTGTGGCGTAGAACTCACACAATATAAAACTGTTATTCTATGTGTCTACAGGGTGCCGAAACTTAATAATATAAACAAATTTTATGAAGTAATAGAAATCATACTGCGAAATTTATGTAAGAAGAAATATGAGCATATTATTATGGCAGGAGACTTTAACATAGATGTTTTGAAGAAAAATAGTGTTGTTTTAGAATTCGAATGTCTGTTACTAAAGGACATCATTTTTTTTGGGCCTTTTCTGAAAGTGCCGGCCAACGAAAAAAATTGGTACCTATGGATAGTACTAGTAATTTGGAGCAATAGTTACTAAGGCACAAAAGTTGTAGGATTGCTCTCGGCCAAGTTATACAAGTTCGAAGATTCGTATTTCTCATACATTTTTTAATTTCTGAAAGTGCTGAGAATCACCAAATAATGATAAGTATTGCTAGAACTAGCGACCTCAAGCAATTTAACATAACGCCTGTAATCCCTGAGGGGTTGGGCAGAGGAGTACCGGATAAAAATGAATAATAATCTGTTTATTTTTTGTGAAAAGTAATAAAAACATTTTAAAATATACAAATCAGCTAGTGGGACCAGCATCGGGAACAGAATCGAAGCTGCCTGTGGTAGGCCTCTTGGGAGAGCAACCTCCTAACAATACGAGTCGTGACCAAAAGTACTGCTTTCTGAATCAACCACGTTTTTCGGGTAATAAAATCATCAACCGTGCTACTGTACCTATCCTGCTGAGATAGTCCCGCAAGCCGGTAGGCGTTTGGCTCCATAAGGGCCATTGAAAGCTTATTTAGACGCGAGTGGAACACGACATGCTGCCGTCCTGGGCCTGATCCTTGATAAGACAACTAGCTCCGCATTACTTGCCGTACGCGACTGGATTGAGATTTCGAGGGCGTCCTCTTTCGCGTGTTCTGCCTCTTCCTTCGCTGTCATTACTGCTGCAGAAGAAGTGGCAGCCTCCTTTCCGGATTGCCAACGTGTGATCTGGAAGCAGATCCTCCAGCATCTATGTGTATGAGTGGATCACCCGAATAGCCACGATCCCCTGGTGCGATTAGCTTGTGTTGTCGCTTCCTTATGGAAACGATAGACACAGGGTTCCCGTAGAGGGGCTTTAACCGTACCACTTCCACGTAGAGCCTTCAGAAAGCGGCGTTTGCCTCGCAAGGTTGAGTAACAGCTTGAAGGCAGCCCCGGCTCGATCCTGTTTTCGATCCAAACATCGGAAATGCTCCTTGAAGTTCCACGGGATGTCAAGGACGAGTATCAGTCGAGTCTCTTTGACTGGACGGTGAGGCAAACCCGTCTCACCGCTAATTGTGAACCCGACAGTATCGCGTTCCAAAAGCTATGAGGCTCTTTGAGAAAACAACAAATGTATGAATGAAATGTGGGTACCGGCTCGTCGACTATCTTAGTATCTGGAACGCAAAGGGCAACCGAATGAAGAGGGTGGACTTTTAGTCAGCAGGAGTCTGGCAGTCTTTACAGCTCAGCCCAGCCCGAGATAACTGATTTGATGATTTTATTTCCCTCAAAAAAGGTTTGATTCAAAAAGCAGCAGTGCTGATCACGTCTCGTATTGGTAGGAGATTCCTCTCCCAAGACCCCTAACCACAGGCAACCTCGGTTCTGTTCCCGATGCTGGTCCCACCAACAGATTTGTATATTTAAAAATGTTTTTATTACTTTTCACAAAAAATAAACAGATTATTATTCATTTTTATTCGGTACTCCTCTGCCCAACCCCTCAGGGATTACAGGCGTTATGTTAAATTACTTGAGGTCGCTAGTTCTAGCAATACTTATCATTATTTGGTGATTCTCAGCACTTTCAGAAATTAAAAAATGTATGAGAATTACGAATCTTCGAACTTGTATAACTTGGCCGAGAGCAATCCTACAACTTTTGTGCCATAGTAACTATTGCTCCAAATTACTAGTACTACCTATAGGTACCAATTTTTTTCGTTGGCCGGCACTTTCAGAAAAGGCCCAAAAATGTATGGAGCCTGAATGTTCTCCTTTCAATCTTAAATTAGCATTTAAACAACCAACCAGACTGCACAGCCGAACATGCATTGATAATATCGCACATAACTTTAGAACCAAATGTAGGACTGATGTGTTAGAATTTGCGCTTTCAGATCACACAGCTCAAGTAATTAAATGCCCGATAAAGAAAACAAATATTTTAAAATACTGGTGTATAAAAAGGCGTGATTATAATTCAGAGAACCTGTTTAAATTTAAAGAATGTATAGGACAACTAACTTTTTCAGAAATTTATGAAACGGATAATCCCAATGATGCTTTTAATAAATTCATTGACACTTTTAAATTATTCTACGACCTCTGTTTTCCGTATAAATGGATAAAAATAAATGCGATTAAAAAACCTAAATGGATATCGAACGGTATAAAGTTATGTAGTAAAAATAAACGTAAATTATTATGGCGTTACAGACTTAAACCAAACATAGCAAACAAGTTAGCGTTCTTAAGTTACAAAAAAAGATTTAAAAAAATTATAAGTTTGACCAAACGTGCGCAAAATAACTATTCCATAAAAACGTCAACAAATAAATCTAAAACCACATGGAATATAATAAAAAAATCTAAATCGTGTTTCCCGAAAGAATCAGTAGCGAAGATCAACATTAATAATCAAATAATAAATGACCCTCAAGAGATAGCCAATGCATTTAATGACTTTTTTGTAGACAAAATTCAACCTAATCAAGACTCAGGAATAAACGTGACATCAAAGATTATACCATGTAAAGATTCGATATATATTTCCCCCTGCATACCGGATGACGTTAGAAACATTATTAATTCATTAAAATCCACAAACAGCACAGGATATGACGGAATTTCCACGAAAGTTATCAAATTTGTATCTGACTGTATCTGCACCCATCTAAGCTATCTTATAAATATTAGTATCTGTGCAGGAGTATATCCTGACGCCTTAAAAATATCAGTAATAAAACCGTTATTTAAAAAAAACAATAATGAACAGATGTCTAACTACAGACCAATAGCGCTTATTCCGGTCATATCGAAAATTTTTGAAAAATTTATTTATAAAGAGCTGTATTCGTTTTTTGAAAAGAAACACATACTAGTAGATGAGCAGAAGGGATTTAGGAAAAACCGGACAACCAATATGGCGATCTATGACTTCCTGCATAAAGTAACAGTTACTATGGATAACAGAACTCCGGTGTGCGCTATATATTGCGACATGACACAGGCTTTTGACCACGTAGACCATAAGATTCTTTTAAAGAAGCTAGAGGCATATGGCGTTAGGGGGAATATACTTAGTCTGATACGATCTTACCTAACTGACAGGAAACAGTTCACGGAAATAACCAAAGTAAATATTATGACTAAAAAAGAGGAAAGCTTTGTATCAAATGTCAGAACGCCGACATATGGAGTCCCACAAGGCACCGTACTAGGATCTATGTTTTTCATTGTATATATAAATGACTTGCCTAATGCTGTTGAACACCCCATGTCGCTATTTGCGGATGATAGTACAGTAACTATAACGTGTAAAAACAAGAGCATGTACGAGGTTGACATTAATAACTCTCTGACATCTATTATATCCTGGCTAAATCGAAATAATCTTAAGATAAACTTAGATAAAACTACCATTATGCATTTTAATCAACGGACACAGACGAATAATGCGATTGAAGCCCGACACGATAGTGCAATATTAAAGAAAGTAGACAACGCCAAATTTCTCGGTATAACCATTGACGAGAAATTAAACTGGAAGGCCCATATTGAACTCATAAGTAAAAAGCTAAGTTCATCAGCATATGCACTGCACAATCTGGCCCGAGAACTTAACCCAGATGCCTTGGTAACCGCTTACCATGGATTGGTTGCATCAGTGCTGCGCTATGGTATTATTTTTTGGGGAAACTCAACGGACCGAGAAATTGCTTTTAAAGCCCAAAAAAGATGTTTGCGTGCTATGTTTAACTTAAAATCTACAGAAACTTGCAAACCGTTATTTATTAAATACAAATTATTAACTTTACCCTCGTTATACATATTCGAAGTAGCGACATTTGTAAAGAGTAACCCCCACTTATTTCCACGACTTTCTGACGCGTTCCCACGCAACAGACGTGATAATAGCCAACTTTGCCTACACCCAGCAAAGACTGTGTTGATGTCAAAAAGCTTGTTTGGTATGGCCCCTAAGATTTATAACAAAATACCTCAGTCTTACAAAACCTTGAACACAAACATGTTTAAGGATAAGATTCGAAGTTTATTAACAGACCGATGCTACTATAGTGTAAATGATTTCATGAGTGATACATTTTTGGATATGGCCTAATTCTATTGCAGTGTTTTGACAGGTTGAAACTATCTGCCATTTAAAAATTATTTACCTATTTGAATTATTTTAACTGTGATATGAATTAAATGACATTTTTAGACTTTAAAATATTTGTGGAGATACTTATGTGTTAATTTTATTGGAATGTTTTGATATATTGAAATTATCTGCCATATCTAGATTATTTGGATAGATTATTTTATTGCATTGAATTAAATGACATATTTAGACTATTTAATACCTGTACCTGTAATAAAGAATTAAAAGTGTCATTTTTTAAGCGTTTAATATTTGTGTATGTGTTAGTTTTATTGAATGTTTTGACAAGTTATAATTAACTGCCATATTTAGATTATATGAATTTACTATTTATTGCATTAAATTAAATGACATGCTTAGACTAGTGTTACAGAATTTTTGAACGACTCCTTGTGATTACATGAATGAATAAATTAATTAAAATTGATTAAAGTTTAATTAAATTTAATTAATTTAATTAAATAAATTAAATTTAATTAATTAAATTATAATCAAATAATGAATGGATATTAATAATGTAAATGATGTATATGATAAGTAAAGGTCATCGGGCGCAATCCGACCCGGTCGCGGACATGAATGAAAATGGTCTAGAATGAAAGAGCATAATTCACATAATAATACACTCAATTATTTTTGTTGTAATCTATTGGAGAACAAAGTTTTAACCAAAAATGTATTTATTCGAAAAATCTCCGTTCATTGTCTTTCCTCTTGATCTGTACGTTTCAGATTCTCTTTTGTTTTGATCGACTAGATACAATAGTTTACAAGCCACTAAACCTGATTTTTAACCGACTTAAAAAAAAATAGGTACTCAGTTCGACCTGTACGTATGACGTATGTATGTTTGTCCGCGGTTATAGACTGTGCCGATTTTGATGCTGTTCTCAGAAAAGTGTTCCTAACATTCTGGAAAAGATTTTAGTATTATAACAATCATTGATTATCTCATTGCCCGCATAGATTTTTCCGCCCTTTTTTGTTGCTTACTTGGATTGTAGATTTTCAAAGACGTCGAATATACGAATATTTTTGTTGAACATCCAAACTAAAAACAGAAAAACAAAAAAAAAACTTAAAAAAAGGAACCTACCTAGTACCTACTTCAAAACCAAACACACAAAAAGGATAAAATATTTTTTCTTTCGAAGTCGGTGGCCATATTCGATGAAAAAAGGGTAGGCTTTGTTTTTTATTTCACCGACTTCCGAAAGAAAAGTCAGACTTTTTTGTGTTTGGATTTGAAGTCGGTTCCTCTTTTTTAGTTTTTACTGTTTTTTGGAATTTCTGTAATAGGCCGGGCCGCCATAAGACATCTGTATGCAAAATATGAGGACCAAGTTTTGCCTTTTCTCATTTAGTTTTAGGATTGTAAAGATGTATATTTTTGATGTTGTCAGCAATTATCGTGGTCTAAAAAAATGTACGTGTAATAGGACGGATTACAGCTTTATAAAGACGCAATTTGCACTTAAGTGACAATTTGCTTCTTGCTGTAAGCAAGAAATGAACGCGAACTGCCTTTACATGGGCACGGAAGGTAAGGAGACTGTAGAGGGTCAACACCTAAGTATTTGGCTTGCTTTTCTCAAAGAATAGACTTGCCGTACATAGTGATTGGGTTCATATCATACGGCGTCCGAGGGATGAGGTGTGGCAGGAGACTAGACCACTCCAGCACGTGGCAACATGTTTTTAAATAGTCCTAGAATCCATTGCATTGCACACTTCATAAAACAGATTGCGGTCCTCATATTTTGCAAACAAAATGCCTTCTGCGACCTGCTTTATGATTAACGTATTTAATCCATGTTACGTCGCAGAAAAAACATACTTTCAGAACTGTTTTTATAATGACATTGGAATCACCTAGTGTTATTCACTTGTTAACTTACCTCGTGTAATACAATAAATAACACCACACGCACTAAGCTTTATATTAACATGCTTTCGATATCGTTTTGTGTTTCCCAAATGCAGTAATACATTTATTTATTAAATCGCGTGAGACTGAATCGAACAGTTAAACTGTCAAGACAATATTGTCTTGTCGGTTCACTGAAGAAGCTTTATGGCATAAAAACAAACAAATAAACAAACAAGAAAAGTGAGTTTATAAAAACGTGGGAAAAATAGGGCAGGGATTTTCAGACTTTGGAGGGAACGACTGTCGCAACCGAGGTTCGGGCACGCCGCAATCGCGGCGGTAAGACCCCTCTTTGAGGAGTGGCTGGAGAGGCGTCACGGCGTCCTCACCTTCCGTCTGACGCAGGTCCTCACCGGGCACGGATGTTTCGGGAGGTTCCTGTGTCGTATGGGGAAGGAAGAAACGCCTGGGTGTCACCACTGCGAGGATCGCCCAGAGGACACGGTGGAGCATACGATGCAGAACTGCCCCGCTTGGGCAGAGCACCGCCGTGTCCTCACAGCGGCGATAGGCGGCGACCTCTCGCGCCCGGCACTGGTCGAGGCCATGCTGCGGGGCGAGACGGAATGGGAAGCGGTCGCCTCCTTCTGCGAAGCAGTAATGCTAGCAAAGGAGGAGGCGGAACGCGTGAGGGAGAGGACGACCTCACGACCCAGCCGCCGCGGGAGACGCCCATGGCAACGGACGTCGCCAGACGATCTCCGGCCACCGTAGGCGCGGGCATGCGGACAGCGAGTAAAGGGCAACTCGCTGTCCGACCATGGACCATGCCCGAGTCGACGGCGCGTCGTGTTCCACACGCGCCTCAAAGAGCGTCAGCAAAACTGACGGGGCCCCCTCTCAGAGAGTCGCGGGATTTTATTTCCTCACCGTGACCCCGGGACATAAAGGGCTATTGAAGGACACCGTGGATTTTAGTCAGTACAAGTCTGACAGTCCCTCCCGCCCTGCCCGGGGTGGGAGGACTCATTTGATTTTACCACGCTAAAAAAAAAAGGGACTCTCAGACTTGTACTGAACAAAATCCATGGTGTCCTTCAATAGCCCTTTACGTTCCGGGGCCACGTTGACCCAATAGACCCACGACCCCGGCAGGCTTTGGCCTTCAGAGAGGGGGGACCCCTCATATTGCTGACAGCTCTTTGAAACCCGGGCGTACCCGAAAATCGTCTCGCGACGTCCGTTGCTGTGGGCGTCTCCTGAGGCGGCTGGGTCTTGAGGTGGACGCTATCCGCTCCCTCACGCATCCCGCCTGCTCTTTCGCTAGCATGACTGCTTCGCAGAAGGAGGCGACCACTTCCCATTCCGTCTCACCCCGCAGCATGACCTCGAACAATGCCGGGTGGGAGAGGTCGCGCCTATCGCCTCAGTGCGGTGCTCTAGCCAAGCGGAGCAGACCTGCACCATATGCTCCACCGTATCCACCGGGCGATCCGGCTTGCGGTGGCAGGAAATCGACCCCTGCCATATTTTTAGATGAATCTGCATTAATTACGCCGAATAAATAATGAAAACTATTAATTTTTTTTTTTTAATTCCCACAGCCCACAAGAATGCGACCCTTACCATGGTAACCAAGAGACATTTAGCTAAATATCCTCAAGGTTTGATTTATGTCCGCCGTGGGTTTTTTTCCCATACAATTCGCCCGTTGACCTTTGTTTAATTCTAAAATTGAAATAATTTATGTAATTGTTATTAAATGATAATAATTGTACCTAACACATTTGCACGCCTTGAGAAAGGCAGACATGTCATGACTCACCCATAATTAAGATCTTGCATGCATGTATTATTTTAATTCTGTATGTATACACATGTTTAAGCAAATAAAATTTTCTATTCTATTCTATTCAGGTACCTCCCGAAGCATCCGTGCCCGGTGAGGACCTGCGTCAGGCGGAAAGTAAGGACGCCGTGACTTCTCTCCAGCCACTCCTCAAAGAGGGGTCTTACCGCCGCAATTGCGGCGTGCCCGATTGTTCATTGACTTTCGCAAAATTTCTAGTGTGAGTTTACCGGCGTTCCTGTCCTCTGTCCACAGCACTGAAACCTTAACCAGGAAGATTTTAAATCTATCCCTGGTTGACTCTGAAGTGCCGTGCTTCACCGATGCGGAGAACGCCTGGAAAATGACTTGCCCGGATTCAGATCGACCCGTGAACCCATCTTCCCAGAGGCAGTGGGATGAGCCGCTCTGCAGGCTGGTACGGTATAATCTTATTAATACGTCAACCAATTCTGTAGAGCGTGCCCGCCTGCTGGCTGTGGGCGAATGGGAGTCGGGTCTATGGCTTCAGGCACTACCGTCACCCAACATAGGCACTATGCTGGGTGACGAAACCTTCCGGATCGCTACATGCCTGCGTCTTGGCGCTCCTTGTGGGGCTCCACATCGTTGTCAGTGTGGCGAAGGCGTCGACTGCCTCGGGCACCATGGCCTTTCCTGCAGCAAGAGTGCAGGTCGGCTAGCACGGCACGCAAGTTTAAATGACATTATCCGTCGTGCTCTTGTCACCGCCGGTGTGCCAGCCGTTTTAGAACCCAGTGGGAAAAAACGCACGCGACGATGGGAAGAGACCAGATGGGATGACTATAATGCCATGGAAGTTGGGTAGACCTTTGGTGTGGGATGCAACCTGTGTCGACACCCTTGCGCCATCCCATCTTCCTGGTACTGCATGCTGTGCTGGTGCGGCTGCTGCAAGTGCCGAAAACCTCAAACGGCGCAAATACAACGGCTTGACTACTAGCTATGTATTTGAGCCGTTTGGGGTTGAAACACTAGGGCCATGGGGTCCGAGTGCTCATCGAGTTTTCAAAGACATCGCCAAGCATATAGTCGACGCCTCGCGTGACCAGAGGGCTGGCATATTTCTTGGCCAAAGGATCAGCATTGCCATCCAACGTGGCAATGCTGCCAGCGTTCTGGGCACTTTCCCCATTGACAACGATGTGGATGAGTTTTTTGACGCCTTTTAAATTTTAGTTTTAGTTTAGTTATTTCTGTAAATGTTTTACTCTTAATTTTAGTTTTTATGTATAGTATGTATATATACAGCTCGACATAAAAATGTAGAAAACCGGAAGTCGCCACTGTCTTCGCGCTACCAGCACTTTGAATGATTTTATTTCATTTTTTTTCATTTATTTCGTTATTTTTATGGCACAATAATAAATCTAACAAACCTGCGGTCTTTGTTTACATCAAATATCAAAGATTTTAAAACGCAGTCAGAAATAAAAATTTTAGTTCCGTTTCAACCCGTTCTGGCCAAGCTGTAGGTATTTTTTTAAATATTGTTATCATTGACTTTTGTAAAACCGAATGTTATGATATTTTCGGATATCATAACGATCAGCAATTTTTGACAAAATGGTGTTCAGTGACTTTTGACAAGTAGTGTTCAGTTAATTTTGAACTTTAAAGATGTTCATTCAATACTGGTGCCTATCTTGTTGAGCGATTTATGGGTGATATAATGTACAGTAATTTTGAAAATCTGAATGTGCTCATCGACTTTTGATGCTGACTGTACTTTTAGTATTACGAAATGCGTAACTATTTTTTGCTTTAAATATGGGAAGACAATGTTTTTAACTCCGTTTATTATTGATCGATAGAAAAGGAAGATTTTCATAATCCGACTGTGTTTTTTTTAATGCTTGGTACCTCATATCCATATTTTAAGACTGGGTTTAACCGTTTTTGATGATTCTTTTTGTTTTATGAAGTGTACCTGTCATTTGGTACGATAAACATTTCTTTTGACTACTATTGAACGTTTGGGGTGCTAAGACAGGAAACCTCCACGTGCGCCCGTGGACTGGAGTTCCCTCTCGGATACGTCCGGGGGGAAGACCAGTTTTTCGGGCCGGTGCACCCTGGGATGCGGGCAAAAACTCTTCCTTAGGCACTGTGTGCCTAAGGGGTCTTTTTGCCCGTATGCAAATAGCCTGTCAGGTGAACGCTCCAACGCGTGTCCCTCTGAATAGCAGAGGGCACAGCGGCGGAGCGGGCTTGCGGACGGTGAGTAATGGGTAGCTCGCCGTCCGACCAAGGACCAAGCCCGGGTCGGTGGCGCGTCGTGTTCGCGCCAAATGCCTGCTGGGGTCACGGGTTTTTTCTTAACCCAGGATACCGTGGCCCCGGAACGTAAAGGGCGTCCGAAGGAACACGGGTGGATTTTAGTCAGTAAGAGTCTGACAGTCCCTTCCGCCCCACCCAGGGCGGGAGGACTCATTTGATGATTTTACCACCTAAAAAAAAAAAAAAAAAAACTATTGAACGTTTAGTTCAATAGTAGTCAAAAGAAATTTTTATTTGTGTTTTTACCGATATTACGGATTACATACATATTTGACAAGAATTTGGGTTGAATATTTGAACTAAGAATAATTGTAAAAAATAAAGTTTTCAAAGAAAGAAGTAACCACCTGCAAAAACCACCACAAAAAAGTGTTAAACTTATAAACTCAGATCAAAGAAAAAGGCAGATAGAACGTGCGCGAACAACAACGTGGTGCCAGTCGTTATTTATGTGTGCGCGGCAGATAAGTGGCGCCGTGTACAGACACGTGCATCTGTGTGCGTTTACGGTTGCCAGATATTGAGAAATACTCCCATATTTTTGTTCAGTTAAATTGTTCTCAAATATTGTACTAATATTTTTTTTCAATTAGAAAGATTTTGCTTTATGGTTATACCTAGATAGCAAAAGCGTGTAGTATTTATTATTTCACAGAATAATAATAAGGAATAAAAGTTAATATGCATAATTACTTACTACCTATTTAATTAATTTATATCAGACCAGATAACACTTTTTAACGCTTTTTGGTAATTTGTTTAATTAACTATTTAAGAATAGGTATTTTAATTTAAAAAGATAAACAATTTGTTATAACAATCAACATATTTATTAAAATAATAATTATTTTACACACATTAAACCTTAACAGCCTTTGTTCTGCACCAATTATTGTACATACGCACTATTAATGTTTAAAATTGGAAACGCGATTTTGCTTTATGGTTTTACCCAGATAGCAAAAGCGCGTAATATTTAAACAGAATAATAATAAGGGAATAAAAGATAAAGATGCGTAATTACTTAACTTAATTCACCGATATTTTTTATGCAAAATACACATTCCCCTAATTCAGGGTAATTTTCCCGTCATAAACTAGCAACACAGACGATTTACTGTTAAGGTTTTGTGTTTCAAGTGAGCCGAAAATATTTTATGTAAAATAAATACCAAAACAATAAAAATAACAAGAGTTACCTAGGAAAAGATATTCCATCTTGTTTTCTTACTTTTTGTGAACAACTTTTGCAGTGTTTAAACACACAAGATGGCATATTTTGACTTATAATGACAAATCACTAGTGACGTGTGAGCGAGACGATGCGTAGCTTGGTACTGTCGCGAGTTTGTAGCAACTTTTGATTTTGTAGTAACTTTGGTGGACCCACTCGCGTGTTCTGAGCGCTCTATCTGCCTATTTTTTTTATCTGAGCTTATAAACAACTTATCTTTAGGAAGTCAGCGGCAAACTGGCTAAGTGCGAGTCGGACACGCGCACGAAAGGTTTCTTAGTATTATATATTTATTATACGGGAAAAAAATGCGGGTACATTACATTTTTGCTTCATTGAATGAAAGGTAAATTGCCTTAGCCGTAGCTCCCTATAATTTCTATCTCCATGGTTATAACCAAACCTGTCCGTGTAGGTACTAAGGGTCAGTGTTGCCAACTCAGCACTTTGAGTGCTAGATTTAGCACTATTTTCATGTGCCTAGCACTGAAATTTAAGAATAAGCACCCAGCACTAAAGGGAAATGCCCACGGTCCATAGTGCCCCAGGCCCAGAACGGACATCAAATATTAGTCTAAAAATGCAGTGTTATAGAATCTTAATAACATAGGATATCTGAAAAGTACATTTAAAGTGAGGCCACTATTTTAGAAATGTTAAAAAAAGCAAATGTTTTGGGGTTAATTTTCTATGTGCAAAAGTGTGGGACTGTGAGATACAAGAAGTTTTCTTTTTTTAATACTGGTTTATTGATAATGATAGTAGAGGAGAGTTTCTAATATACTTTTGTCTTATTATTATAGGCAGTAGGGTATAAAAATCAATCAATCAATGAATCCATTTAATAATGACATTTCTAATGAGACTTCTTTATCTATCTGTATCTGTTCTTATTAAGTCACTTCTTTTCTTATCCGTCTAACAGAACGTCCACAATTAGTGCAGCTGCCTTGACGTACATATCCTTCCAAGTGTTGTTGCAGAACAAGGCTTAAGTTACTACCAACCAGCGGTTGTGGCAAACAAGATTGTCTCTTGATACCTGAAATATTATTATACGTAAATAATTGGATGATGGCGTAGGCAATAGCAAAATCATTTTATTATTAGTTTATTTACCTGTCGTGGTACAACCAACTGCTGTATGTATGATTTTTTTATTCAGGTTTTAACGTACCTATGATTTTGAAATTCGGTTAGGTTAAAACCACAATTCACACAACGTTTTTCAGTCACTGTAGAAAACGTTATAAATCGGTATCCAAAATCCGAAACAAGTCCATATAAAGCCAGGTCACAGTAAAAGAAATTGAAGAAAAATCAAATTATATTCACATTGAGCGCAACATGACAGTGTCAGTCAGTGTAAGTGTCAGAATTAAAATAAGTGTTGTCACTATCACAAAAAAATCTATACATATAATAAAACTGTAGAAAAATCGTTTTTGTACATCAAAATAAAATCCAAAAAAAATAGCTAGGGTGTTGAAGGACAACCAACAGAACCCATTTCCAGCATTTTTAGAATTTTTGTCTGTTTGTCTGTTTGTCGGTTTGTCGGTTTGTCTGTTTATTTGTGGCTCCATCACGTAAAATGTACGAAGGCAATGTAGATAACCTTTATACACAACGATCGAGCGTAACTCGAGGACTAATTTAGTTTTTGTTTCATTGCAATCGGTTAAGTCTATCAAAAGATATTTGAATTTAAAGTGTTCCAGACCCAGAAGTAAAATTACGGTCAGTTCACACCGAGACGCGCAGTTCAGTAGCGCGATCTAGCTTGGAATAGAAAAACTACATACCTATTCAAATATGGTGTGGACTGGAGTGGAGTGGTTTGGAGTGGAGTGGAGTAGAGTAGAGTAGAGTAGAGTGTAATGGAATAGAATGGGATGGTTTGGGAAGGAATGGAAAGAAAGAAAAGGTTTTTAATAGACTCACACTAGAATGGGAATGAGTGGGATGGAGTGGGATGGAGTAGGATGGAGTGGGATGGAGTGGGAGGGAGTGGGATGGAGTGGGATAGAATCGGATGGAGTGGGATGGATTAGAATGGAGTGCGATGTAGTGAGATGGAGTGGGATGGAGTGGGATGGAGTGGGATGGAGTGGGATGGAGTGGGATGGAGTGGGATGGAGTGGGATGGAGTGGGATGGAGTGGGATGGAGTGGGATGGAGTAGGATGGAGTGGGATGGAATCGGATGGAGTGGGATGGAGTGGGATGGATTAGGATAGAGTGGGATGTAGTGGCATGGAGTGGGTTGGAGTGGGATGGAGTGGGTTGACGTGGGATGGAGTGGGATGGAGTGGGATGGAGTGGGATGGAGTGGGATGCAGTGGGATGGAGTGGGATGGAGAGGGATGGAGTGGGATGGAGTGGGATGGAGTGGGATGGAGTGGGATGGAGTGGGATGTAGTGGGATGGAGTGGGATGGAGTGGGTTGAAGTGGGATGGAATGGGTTGGAGTGGGATGTAGTGGGATGGAATGGGACTGAGTGGGATGGAGTGGGATGGATTAGGATGGAGTGGGACTGAGTGGGATGGAGTGGGATGCAGTGGGATGGATTAGGATGGAGTGGGATGGAGTAGGATGAAATGGGCTGGAGAAAGATGGAGTGGGATGGAGTGGGATTGAGTGGGATGGAGTGGGATGGAGTGGGATGTAGTGGGATGGAGTGGGTTGGAGTGGGATGGAGTGGGTTGGAGTGGGATGGAGTGGGTTGGAGTGGGTTGTAGTGGGATGGAGTGGGCTGGAGGAAGATGGAGTGGGATGGAGTGGGATTGAGTGGGATGGAGTGGGATGGAGTGGGATGGAGTGGGATGTAGTGGGATGGAGTGGGTTGGAGTGGGATGGAGTGGGTTGGAGTGGGATGGAGTGGGTTGGAGTGGGTTGTAGTGGGATGGAGTGGGATGGAGTGGGACTGAGTGGGATGGAGTGGGATGGATTAGGATGGAGTGGGACTGAGTGGGATGGACTGGGATGCAGTGGGATGGAGTGGGATGGAGTGGGATGGATTAGGATGGAGTGGGATGTAGTGGGATGGAGTAGGATGAAATGGGCTGGAGTGGGATGGAGTGGGATTGAGTGGGATGGAGTGGGATGGAGTGGGATGGAATGGGATGGAGTCGGATGGAGTGGGATGGAGTGGGATGGAGTGGGATGGAGTAGGATGGAGTGGGATGGAGGGGGATGGAGTGGGATGGAATGAGATAGAATGGTTGCTCTAATCCAGTAGCAATTCTTCTGAATCTGAACGACAGAGGGCGTTTATTATAATCACCTCAAATATTCTTGAAAAATAAATTCTAAATACAGGGATTATATGAAAACGATATGATTCATAAAAAACGTGGCGAGAATTAAGCGCTTCGCACTAAAAAATACATTGTTAAATTCCGACATCCACGCGAACGAAGTCGCGGGCACAGCTAGTTAAAACTATGAACCGATTTATCGATTCCTTTTTAAATGAATGATTTTTTATTATTATTTAAATTCTTTTTTTACAAGCACACATTACTTTGTATATTCATGTTTTATTGTAGTTCTTTTTTATTACAATACAAGAAAAGCCAAATGGGTATGCCGGTGAGGTTATTATTTTTTTTTTTTTTTTTTTTTTTTTTTTTTTTATTAGCCTATACTGTCCCACTGCTGAGCAAAGGCCTCCCCCAATTCCTTCCAGGAGTTCTTTTCCTGGGCCGCTTCGAACCAGCTCTCATGGTGAGTGTCTAGTTCGTCTCGCCATCTTTTTCTGGGCCGGCCTCGGCGGCGCCGTCCATCTCCCGGCACCCATTGGGTGGAGATCTTCGCCCAGCGGTCTTCTTGCATCCGGCAGACGTGACCCGCCCAATCCCACTTCAGCCTAGCAGCTTTCCTACCAACATCTATTATGCCAGTTTTGGAACGCAGCGTAGTGTTTCGCAACCTGTCTTCTCTTTTTACACCTAGAATGCTGCGTTCCATTGCCCGTTGGCAAACTCCAAGGCGGGACTTTTGTGATTCGGTGAGTGACCACGTCTGAGCACCGTAGGTTAGGACGGGCAGAATACACATATCGATGAGTTTACGCTTCAGGGAAATCGGTAGATCACCCTTCATTAGCGTCTTCATGGACCAGTAGCTTTTCCAGGCGTTTTCGACGCGCCGATCGATTTCCCTTTCTTGCCTGTTTTCGAAAGATACTAACTGGCCCAAGTAGATATACTCATCGACATAGTGTATTATCTGCCCATCTACCTCGACCCTACGCTTAGTGCTGTTGGTCATGATCTGGGTTTTTGACCGATTCATCGCGAGTCCCACCTTGCAGCTGGCTGTGCTCAGTTCTTGGAGCATTGTCTGTAGCTCTAGAGCTGTGGGGGCAAAAAGAGCTATGTCGTCGGCAAAACGGAGGTTCGTAAGCCTCTTATTGCCGACCACAATGCCCTTGGTCGCCCATGAGGCTGCCAGGGTTCTGAACATCTCCTCTAGAGTACTAGTAAAGAGCTTTGGAGAGAGCGGGTCGCCCTGTTTAACACCCTTTTGTATACTAAATGAAGGTCCTGGAGTATTTAGTTTTATGTTTGCGGTGCTGTTAAGGTATATAATTTTTAAAAGGTCTATATATTGTTGTTCTAATTCCTGATTTTCTAATGACTTGAATATTTCTGAGTGCTTGATACTATCGAAAGCCTTCGTATAATCTACGAAGGCTAGGTAAAGTGGTTTATTAAATTCTGAATGTTTCTCCAGGATCTGGTTTAAGGTCTGTAGGTGGTCGGTTGTGGAAAAACTAGGGCGAAATCCGGCTTGTTCTGGTGGCTGCTGTTTATCAAGTTTGTGATCTATGCGATTGTGTATAATTTTGGTAAATATCTTGTAGATGTGAGACGTTAAGCTGATGGGGCGGTAGTTGCCAATGTCACTTCTGTCGCCCTTTTTATGCAGAAGAACTATATTCGAATGGCACATCGATTTTGGGACTTTTCCTGATTGTAATATGGTATTGAACAGGTTGGTAAGGTGGGGCAACAGGGTGGTAGAGCCGATTTTTAATGCTTCTGTAGTAATTCCATCTTCTCCAGGACTTTTGTTATAGCGCATAGTATTGAGTGCTTTACGCACTTCGTAACCGTTTATTTGAGGGATGGTATCTGAACGGTTGTATTCTATGTTTATATCGGGTGGAGGATGGTCTGAGTATAGGTTATTATATGGAGGTTATTATATTTTTGTATAATCGATTCTAATCGATTAATTAATGAAAATAGTTGACATATGATTAGATGCTGGCAATATTTTACCAGCGTTGAAATCAAGAAAACTTCCGTTTTTTTCAATTGGGTTACTTTTTTTAACGAATTATTGTAGATTGTAGTGGCGGTTCTTTGAAAACACATATATACCTATTTTTTTATGGCAAAATTAATGCATATAGTATTTTTTCTCTAGTGTACTGTTCACTGTGGGCCTGATTTGGGCAATGGCCTTTAGCACTAATTTTGATGTTGCCTTCGCTCACAAAATGCAGGTGTGGTTGAAGTAACAAAACGCAAACTAGTGTAGTCTGTAATCTGCGGCACTTCGGTAGGGGATTCCCGTGAACGTGAAAATAAAGGCGTGTATGGCAGACGAGGCGAACAGTGCTATATTTGTCTTTTTCTCTAAGATAACTCCTTGATAAGATAACCTTGCTTGTTTTTCGTTCATTTTTGTTTTCATCCATCGTATTTTAATTTGAATGTTTTTTAATTTGTAAATTTAATGGTCACATTTTCCAATTTAACTATATCTTTGTTTGTTTTTGTTTTTTCATATAACTTTTAGATGTTAATGTACTTAACAATAAATAATTCGAAAATTAAAACATATTCTGTTATGTGTTCTTTTTTATTAAATTCATATATTTGGCACTATTTTTGAAACTTTCTAGCAATTTAGCACTATTTGAGATGTTACTTAGCACCTATTGTTTTAATGTCGACTGACGTTTCTGGTCGTCTGTGATTGGCCGTCGCAGGCGCTGGTAGGCCGCCATTTGTTTTTGTTTCTTATGACGTATGTCTGACATTACTGCTGGTGCTAATCACAGACTACTTAGAGATACTACGTATCAGACTGCCAACTCCCGAACAAAAATTTTCGCCGTAGACTTTTGAGAGTTTTAATGTCGTATGACATTTCTTTTTTTTTACACATCGTTGTGAGAATTTAGAATACGTTGAGCGGCGTAAGCGGCGCCGCGCTGCGCATCTCAACGCAGCGCGCAGCGGTGAGTCGCTACGCATCTCGAGGCCGCGCGGCGCAGCGCGGCGCCGCTTACGCCGCTTGACGATGCAAGATGTTAGACTGGGAGCTAGAGGTGTCTGATTATGCGTAATTTGAGTGTCGAATTTCGCCAACCAATCTAAGTGACGAAAAGGTCAAAGAATAACAATGTTTATCATGCCGGTCAATTCTCTGGTCCATTTTTTTACGCCCTGTTCTCTTAATCGTAAACGGAATGTATCGAGTAAATGATTTAAAATCATTACATGATTATTTCCGTAATAATTTATAGAAAAATCAGATCACAGCATTTTGCGGGACAGATAAAGCTCATAATACATAATTGCATAAAAATATTTTTTCCAATCAGGTTCTGATTTGCTGAATTAATAATAATAATAATAATAATTGTGTGCAGCGCATGAGGTGGACTCAGTCCATAAATGAGAATGTCATGCGCGCATACTACGGGTCTACAGAGGGGGGAACTAACCTCACTGCGTATCGTGTTAGAATGCTGTCTCTGTTCCAGGTACTTGAACCAGCCCTAAATGTCTCGGCCCAACGACTTTCGGATCAGGTGCGGGTCATCCAACGTAATCACATGCTGGACGACACCGCGCTTGATAGGCTGCGCTCAGAGGTACTAAGCAACCGTACCATCTTATCTCCACCACCAGCAACGACGTCCGCATTTATTAATAGGGTTCCGTCGCAGTCAAATATTGCTCCTGTTGTGGAGGAGGATGATACGGTTGCCACGGTAAGTAGCCAGTGCAACGAACGATTGAGGAGCGCACTGGAGGATGCGCTTCGCGAGTACCGCTCAACTCCCATGACGCTTAGACCCCGATTGCCGCGGTTGCCCATGCACAAAAAAAATAGGGCGCTGGTGAGTGCCTTGAACTCGCTGCTTAAGAATCTTTTCGAGAGCAGCGAGGATCTTGTCGATACACATTCGGTCCTGTTTTGCGGGGCTGTTGCGGCATGTCGATTAGCCAATGTCAAGTTTCCGGACAGTGACGGAACTAATCGACCAAAACCAGCTGTACCAGCCTGGCAACGCAGGATTGAGCGTCGTATCGGCGGGGCCAGGGTACTCATCGGCAAACTATATTGCTTCAGGGAGGGAAATACACGACCACGTGTGATGCGCTTTGTGAGGCGGGCGTTCTCGGGGACTGACATCGGCCCTCAAGAATACATGTCCCGTGTCACAGAGCGCATCGACTTCCTGAAGCAAAAAGTTTGTGCATGGGCAAGCCGTATTCGGCGGTATAAGCGACGAGTTGATCGGTACTCGCAGAATCGCATGTTCCGGAGCGATGAGAGGTGGGTATATAGAGCTTGGGAGCGACCTGAACCAGGCGTGGCTGATGCGGGCCGCCCGGATGATAGCGCCACAACTTCATTCTGGCGCAGCATCTGGTCGGTGCCCGTCAGTCATGCTGAGGCTGGCTGGATGCGTGATGTCGAGCGAGTGTGTGAAACTATTCCTGAAATGGAACCAATTTCCATAACGCCATCGGATGTGGCAAGAGCAGTCCGTCCGTTACCGAACTGGAAATCCCCGGGACCGGACGGACTGCACAACTTTTGGCTCAAATGGTTGAGTAGTTCACACGCTTGCCTGGCATCTCAATTCCAGTCAGCCTTAGAGTCTGGGTCGCTACCACAGTTTCTAACAACTGGTGTTACCCACCTGCTCCATAAATCAGGTAGTACCACGGAACCCAAGAACTATAGACCGATCACTTGTTTGTCGACGGTCTATAAACTTCTTACATCCATTTTGAGAGCGAAAATTAACACACATATTGAAAATCACTCCATCATGTCTGCCTCTCAAAATGGATGTAGGAACGGGTCCCGTGGTACTAAGGAGCTGCTCCTCATTGACATGGCCATTAGCCAACAGGTTCGTCGATCTCGCAGGGATCTGTCCACATGCTGGATAGATTATAAGAAGGCCTACGACTCGGTGCCACATACATGGCTCATGAGGGTGCTGGAGTTGTACAAGATAGATGCAACTCTACGTGCCTTCCTTGAGTCGTGTATGAGGCAATGGAGAACGGTCCTTCGCTATCCGGGATGTCGACAGATCCAGGCGAGCGACGAACCTGTATGGATCAAGCGGGGAATATTCCAGGGTGACAGTTTGAGTCCGCTTTGGTTCTGCTTAGCCCTGAATCCTCTAAGCACATTGCTGGAGGACTCAGGTCTGGGCTATCGGCTGAGGAAAGGTGGTCAGGTCATATCTCACCTTCTATACATGGATGATCTGAAACTCTTTGCCCCCAACAAATTGCAACTGATGGAGCTACTAAAGGTAACTGAAACTTTTAGTAGTGCCAATAGGATGGAATTTGGTGTGGACAAATGTGCAGTCATGCATGTAAAGCGAGGGGAGATTATGGAATCTGAAGGGATTCAGCTTTCAGATTCCATACACCTTAGATCACTCTCCTCATCCGAAACCTACAAGTATTTGGGTATGTCGGAAGCGTTAGGCATTGATGTACCGGACGTGAAACAATCGTTGAGGGAGCGCTACTTTGGACGCCTGAATAAGGTTTTAAATAGCCTTCTTTCAGGCGGAAATAAGGTGCGCGCCTTCAACGGTTGGGTCATGCCGGTTTTAATGTACTCTTTCGGCATACTCAAATGGACTCAAACTGAACTCGACGCCTTGGATAGACGAGTCCGTACGCTGTTGACCGCAAACCGGATGCATCACCCACGATCATCAGTGATGAGGCTGTACATCCCGCGGAAGTGCGGGGGTCGAGGCTTTTTAAATGCTAAGACCCTCCACAACCGCGAGGTGTGCAGTCTCAGAGAATATTTTCTGAAAATGGAAGTGGGTATGCACCGAGATGTGGTCACGGTGGACAAGGGACTCACCCCGCTGTCCATGGCTAAAGAGAACTGGCACAAACCTGTGGTACTCAGTACTGAAGACCGCAGGGAAGTATGGCAAAGCAATGAGCTACACGGACGCTTCTACCGGGCTCTTCATGGGCCCGATGTAGATTTTCTAGCGTCCGTGTCCTGGCTACGATTCGGTGACCTCTTCGGGGAAACTGAAGGTTTTGTCTGTGCGATTATGAACGAAGTTATCAAAGTCAAAGTCAAATCATTTATTCCAATTAGGCCATCGAAGAGGCACTTTTGAACGTCGATATTTAAATTTAAAGGGAATAGGAAGGGAAGGGATCGATTCTACACCCATTCGCTAAGGTAGGTTGTATGGAGAAGAATGGGCAAGAAACTCCATACTTACTCTTTTAAAAAAAATGTTTTACAATATTTTTTAACAGCGTTTGAAATAATTAATGTCAAAGCAATGTACCTTGAAAATCTAGACTAAAAATAAAAAAAAATAATAAGAAATAAAAAAAGCAAAAAGGTACATGGCGTTCACATTTTAACAAAATATTGAAATTACACAATTTACAAATATAAGTGTGTGAGCATTCAAATTTCAACCAGTTTGACCCTGTTTAAGCCCTACATTGTACTATGGAGCAGGACCAGCATGTTTCCAAACATTTTTATCTTGAATATAATCTTCTAATTTATAATATGCTTGTTTACTAAGGGTGTTTTTTATGTAACTTTTAATTTTTTTTTCATTTAGATTTAAGATCTCACTCGGTATTTTATTGTAACATTTAACACAGAACCCCATAAAAGATTTTTTCACCTCACCCGCTCGGAAAGATTCTATTTCTCATTCAAAATCTGAGCGCAAAACTCCATTTTGTGCTCTAGAGCACAAAGTGTTGTTTAAAATTCGAACACGTCTTGTATTCAATTGTTTTCTACTTTTCTACACTGGCAGGCGAGCCGCCCCCACTGCATTTCCTCGCTGTGTGAGGTGAAAAGTTGTGTGTTGCACTCGGCAGCAAAGTTTTTCTTCGTCTCGTACTTTTGAAAACTTCGCATCGCTCAGGATTCTATATTTGAACCGCTCGTTTCTCTCGCGGTTCAATCTTAGAATCCTTCGCTCGCTCAGTTTTCAATTCAAGTACTCGCGCCAAAAATCAACTTTGCAGCCTTGCATAACAAATAACTATTGTACTTTAGACAATCTAAAATATGGTTGATCAATTTTATCTTTATTTCTCGTATTAAAATTATGTCTGTCGCTTATTTTATTAAAAAGATGAAGATTTTTCCTAACATGCATTATATTTTCATAAATAAATTGACAAGGCACTGTCATTATATTAATCTTTTTGAATAATTCCCTAAGAGATTCGCGACGACGTAGATTGTAAATTGCTCTGACAGCTCTTTTTTGCAAAATAAAAATAGATTCAATGTCAGCTGCCCGGCCCCACAATAGGATGCCATATGACATAATGCTGTGAAAGTAGCTGAAGTAAACCAAACGCGCAGTTTCGACGTCGGTTAACTGCCTTATCTTTCTAACAGCATAAGCGGCTGAGCTTAGTCGCCCTGCTAGAGATGCTATATGGGGGCCCCATTGTAATTTATCGTCTAACGTGATTCCTAGAAAAACTATCTGATTAATAAATTCCAATTTTTTTCCGTTCAATAAAATTTCACATTCGCTTCTTCTAACATTTGGTAAAGTGAATCTAATACATTTTGTTTTCTTTTCATTAAGAACTAAATTATTAACAGTAAACCAATTTTGAACCTTAAGAATACAGTCATTAACAGTGTCTAGATTTTGTGCACGTCGCTCAATTTTAAAAATTAAAGATGTATCATCAGCAAATAACACCATCTGTGGTTGATTTTTTAGTAAATGAGGTAAATCATTAATATAAACTAAGAAGAGGAATGGACCCAAAATAGAACCTTGAAGCACTCCCATAGTCATTTCAGCCCCCAATGAGTTTGTACCGTTTATCTGAACTTTAACCTGTCTATCTTTTAAGTATGAATTTAGTAAATCAAGGGCTTTATTTTTAATACCATAATGTTCTAACTTTAGCAAAAGCGTTTCGTGGTTAACGCAATCGAATGCTTTTGAGAGGTCGCAAAAGATTCCTATGGCATCCTGTGCTTCCTCCCAGGAGTTAAAAATGTTCTTCAATAGGGTAACACCGGCGTCAGTTGTACAACGACCTTTGGTGAAACCGAACTGTTGATCATGAAAGATGGAGTTTCTATTGAAGTGACACAGCAGTTGTGCAAGCATTAACTTTTCAAACACTTTACTGAAGACTGGCAAAATTGACACAGGCCTATAATTGTTCGGTTCTTTACAATCACCCGATTTGAAAAGTGGAGCTACCTTACTATGCTTCATGAGATCCGGAAACACTCCTTGGTCTATACTGCTATTAAATATAAAAGTTAAATAAGGTGCCACGGTTTCTATTATAGATTTACAGGCCTTCACAGACATTCCCCAGAGATCTTCTGTTGACTTAATTTTAAGATCCTTGAATGCTTTAATCACAGCTTGGGGGTTCGTGTGCCGAAACCTAAACTCCTTCGGGCAGGCCTTTACATTATTTCTAAGTAAGGCAGCAGAGAGTGCGGGTGACGAATTTAAAGACGCAGTCGTCTTAAGAGGTATATTCGAAAAAAACTTTTCAAATTCCTGAGCTACTTCTACGTCTGTGCTTATGGGGCCATGTGCAGTTTCTAAATTAAATTCGTTATTGCGCTGTTTATTCCTACCTGTCTCATTATTTATAATTTTCCAAGTTGTTTTAATTTTATCATCGGCTGATTTAATTTTATTACTAATATGAATAGCTTTAGCTGTTTTGCAAACATTTTTAAAAGTTTTAGAATATTTAGCAACATACTGATGAAAGGTATCATTCACAATGTGCTTCTTTAGACCATAAAGTTCAAAAAGCCTTTCTCTGCTTTTACGAATTCCAGGTGTCGCCCAATCACTAAATAAGAATTTTGTGACGATAGTTTTAGTTTTAACTGGAAACGTGTGAGTAAATTGTGTATTTAAAATTGCAAAAAACTCGGCGTAAAACTCATTTGGGTCACTTATATTATTAAAGATATTTTGATCACATAATTTACTTGCTAGTGTATCATTAAATTTTTCTAAATTTTTACGAACAACTACCGGAGACATATTATAAAGGATGGGACGATTGACGTGTGTCGGGCATGCCATCGTCCAGGTGAATCCATCCGACATATTATCTCTGGTTGTTCTCGTCTTGCTAACGGCGAGTACTTGCACAGGCACAACCTAGTAGCCAGAATCATCCACCAGCAACTTGCGTTGAAATACAAACTTGTGGAATCTGAAGTACCGTATTACAGGTATGTGCCCGACCCAGTTCTCGAGAAAGACCATGTCACGTTGTACTGGGATCTGCCTATCATTACTGACAGGACTATTGTCGCCAATAAGCCTGACATAGGAGTGATAGACAGATCAGCGCGCCGCGCAATGATAATCGATGTTACCATCCCGCATGACGAGAACCTCGTGAAGGCAGAGAAAGATAAACAAATCAAATATCTCGATCTGGCACGCGAGGTTGTCGACATGTGGAATGTGAGCTCGGCTATCATTGTGCCGATCGTCGTGACTGCCAATGGCCTGATGGCAAAGAGGCTCGACGAACACCTTTCGAGGCTCTCCTTAGGGGGTTGGATCAAGGGCCAGATTCAGAAGGCAGTACTTCTTGATATCGGTGTTCGAATACGTCAGACGCTTATTGTAACGCTCCCGTATTTTAATTAGTGAACATAGTGAAATTCCATTATCTCAGCGAACAAGTGCGAAGAAGAAGATTTGTGTACGGTTGTGCCACGAAATACAAAATAAACACGACTAAAAACACTAAATAACGTCCAAAAATCGTCATAATAATCTCAATACCAAAACAGAGGTTAGCTGTCAAACCGAAAAACCATAGACACTAAACTATACGAACGAATGAACGAAGTGTACCAACCTAACAGCAAAAAGTTTCGTTCAGAAATCTACTAAGAACCAATAACGTTCCGTTTTACTTTTGCAAAATGGAAACCCATCTGTCACCAGAGATGTCACTACTATTAGAAAAAATGAAAGAACAACTTAACCTCCAAACGAATATTATAACGGAAAACATTACAACGGCGGTACTTCTTCAGGTTGAAGAAAAAATTAAACCAATACTAGAAGAAAATGAAAAATTGAAAACTGAAATAGAGAAACTCAACAGGAAAATAGAAAACCTAGAGATAAACGGAAAGAGAAACAACATAATAATACATGGGCTCCCGGAACCCCAAAATGAGAGTCAAGATGACTTAAAAGTTCTAGTTACTTCGACATTGAAAGAAATAGATGTTACACTTAAAGAAGAAGAAATAAACAGAATGCAGAGACTAGGGAGAGAAATTAAAGAAGGGGGTAAAATCAGACCAATTCTACTTGCTACAACAACCCTACAAAAAAAGATCCAAATTCTAAAAAATAAGAAGAAGATGAGTCCAAACACCTACATCACACAGGATCTGTCGAAAGAAGCTCAGAGTAAAAAGAAAGAAAAAAACTACAAAAATAAAAAAGAAAGTGAAAAAAGAAAGAGATCTGAAACCCCTAGCCCCAAAAATCTAAGAAATTCAAACGATACGAAACTGATAAAACGAGATGCCTTTCAGTACATGCGGGAGAGATCTCATTCACTCTCGGAAAAATACTCACACCGAAACGAAAAAACGGGAAACACTGACCGGACAACCACAACAAGCCAATGAACAACAACAATTACTGAGTCTCCCACCACGGCTGGTCCCCGCGGGAGTACTAGACCATCACCCTCCAACAAAAAGGAGTGAGGTACTTCATATTGCAACATTAAATACAAGAACGCTCAGAACTCAAGAAAGTTTACTAGAGTTGGAACACTCATTGACCAATATAAAATTCGACATTTTGGGAATAAGTGAAATGCGAAGACTGGGAGAAAGAATAGAAGAACATGCTAGCTACATATTGTACCACAAAGGTGAAACTGCCGGTCACAGAGGAGTTGGGTTTCTCATAAAACAATCCCTTAAGAAAAACATACAAGAATTGATAGGAATCTCCGACAGGTTAGCGATATTGAACATAAAATTACCAGGATACAAGAAACCGTGGAGTATCATACAGGCATATGCACCAACCGAACAAGCTGAACTGTCAATACTCGAAGCTTTTTACGATGAGCTTTCATTGGCCATAAAAAACAATGCCTGTAAACATATTATCCTAATGGGTGATTTTAATGCACAGATCGGAACGAGGCAAAACATAAATGAGTATATATTGGGTGAGTTCGGTTATGGAAAGAGAAGTCGTAACGGACAGAAGCTAGTTGAGTTTTTAATGGAACACAATCTACTGGCACTAAATTCATTCTTCAAGAAAAACAAAAGAAATAAATGGACATGGATTTCCCCTGATGGTTCTACCAAAAACGAAATCGACTACATAATGAGCAACTACCCTAAAGCTTTCACTGACACCACCGTCATAAGTAATCTCAACTTTAATACAAACCACCGTATGGTTCGTTGCTCTCTTAGAAAATCACAAACAAAAATGTCTCGTAATCATACCAGAATCAATACTGACCATCAGTCGAGACAAACCTGCTTCAATGAATGCAGCTCTCTCAAAGAAATCAAGAAACAAATTTCCAACGTAAAACTAGACACCTCACAGAAATATGAAATTCTAGAAAAAGAACTACAACATATCAATACTACAAGCAGTATCTCCCAAAACTCCAATAAATACCAACTCAGTAAACAAACTCTCCAACTAATCGACGAAAGGAAGAAGCTTATAACCACCCAATCCAGAAAAGAAAACAGAAACTTAATTTCCGACCTAAGCAAAAAAATAAAGGAAAATGTACGAAAAGACCGCAAAGCCAAGCGGTTGGAAACATTAGAGCTCCATATTCAGAAAACAGGTGGGCTGAAAAAAGCCCTGAAAGAACTTCGAGAATCGGGTAAAGAGTGGGTACCCAAGCTCAAAAAAAGGTCGAAAGATATCACGATACGCCATAAAATCAAAGATTTAGCTACAAATTTCTATCGTAATCTTTATGCCAGACAAGATACCGAAACAACAACGAACCACAGTACAACTCTCAGAGATCAAACCTACCAAGCGACTTCGGAACCAATAGCTGACATCTTACCATGTGAAATTGAAAAGGCAGTTAGAAGCCAAAAAATGGAGAAGTCTCCAGGACCTGACAAAATCACCAATGAACTGATGAGAGGAACATTAGAAGAACTGACCCCAATCCTAACAGCTATCTTTAACGAAATTTTACGAAATGGCCACATTCCAGAACAATGGGCAAAATCCCACATCATTTTAATACACAAAAAAGGCGATAAGGAAAACATAGAGAACTACAGACCGATAAGCCTGATGTCAAATGTATATAAAGTTTTTGCAAAAATAATATTAGACCGAATTAGCGCACTATTGGACGAAGCACAACCAGTCGAACAAGCAGGATTTAGAAAGGGCTTCTCTACTATCGACCATATACATACCATCAAGCAGGTACTGGAAAAATACAACGAATATAATAAGAAAATTTACCTAGCTTTTATAGACTACGCCAAAGCCTTTGACAGCTTAAACCATGAGTATATTTGGAAAAGTCTAGAACAACAAGGAATACCAAACTCTTATAACAGTATAATAAAAACAATTTATTCGAATAGCATGGCCAAAATTCAGTTGGAAACGCTTGGAGAGGAATTCAGCATACAAAAAGGTGTGAGGCAGGGTGACCCACTATCACCAAAATTATTCTCTGCAGTCCTAGAAAGCATATTCCGCAACTTAAATTGGGATAAATACGGTATCAATATAAACGGAAAAAAACTACACCATTTAAGATTCGCGGACGATCTCATACTTCTTGACGAACACCCTGAAGACCTCGAATGTATGATAAACAATTTGAACGAGGAAAGCATAAAAGTCGGGCTGAAAATGAACACCAGCAAAACTAAAGTAATGACAAACGCCACAAAAGTCGACATCAAAATCAAAAACGACGCTCTGCAGTATGTCGAAGACTATACCTACCTAGGTCAAGTCATTTCTACTAAAGATCAAATGACAAAAGAAATAAACGTCAGGATAGCTACTGGATGGAAAAAGTACTGGGCGCTGAAAGAAATCATGAAATCCAAAGACCTTGGCATATCAACAAAAAGGAAGACATTTAACTCTTGCGTACTTCCCTGTCTAATTTATGGATGCGAAACCTGGACACTCACAAAAGCATTAAGACAAAAACTTGCCGTAACGCAGAGAGCAATGGAGAGGAGTATGACCGGATATAAACGCCAGGATAGGCTTAGAAATTGCGATCTTAGATCAATAACAAAACTCACCGACATACTTACCCGAGTTGACCAACAGAAATGGAGGTGGACAGGGCATATGATGCGTGATAAAACAGGGAAGTGGAGCAGGGAAGTGACGGAGTGGTACCCTAGAGACGGTAAAAGGAGTCCAGGGAGACAGTACGCTAGGTGGGAAGACGAGATGAAGATGACGGCAGGCCCAAACTGGAGAAGGGTCACCCAGGACAGACAGCAGTGGAAATTGTTGGAGGAGGCCTTTGTCAACAGGCACGCCGAAATCAGAGATATCTTATAGTGAAAAAATTGTAAATTGTATATTTTTAATTTCGGAATAAAGGGCTTTATTATTATTATTATTATTATTATTATTATTACTTCTTGATACGGCTCGTATTGTGAGGAGGTTCCTGTCTCTGGAACCCTAACCACCGGTAGCTTGGACCCTGCTCCCACACCGGCGGACTACTATTTTTATATTTTTAAATGTTTTTTTATGCGTTTGTTTTTTAAAATATTTAAAAATGTATAAATATGTATAGTAAATAAATAAACGTCATAATAATATTATTCCACAACTATCACACAACGCCATCTAGTCCCAAGCTAAGCAGAGCTTGTGTTATGGGTACTAGACAACTGATAAACATACTTATATATTTCTAAATACATACGTATTATAGATAAATTACACCCAGACACAGAACAAATGATCGTGCTCATCACACAAACATTTGTCCTGGGGTGGAATCGAACCCACGACCTCCGGCATAGCAGTCAGGGTCACTAACCACTAGACCAACAGGCCAGTCGAATTAAATGAAGTACTGAACTAAATGAGTCGACTACTTATTCAAGCGAAAAGATACACATACTTAATGCAGGCAGGATATGTATTGTCACTATTTAGGGTCTCAGGTATAAGAATTCGGTTATAGTTGCCTTCATTCGGATTTTGTATACCTACTCAACTACCTCTAGCCCCTGGACCATGTAACTGACACCAACAAATGGACGACTGCGGGAGGAAGGGGGGTGGGGCGCAGTGTTGCCAGGTTTGAAATCTAGCGGATGGTAGAATTCTTCTAAAAATACGGTGGATTTTCCGAAATTACGTTGTAAGAGATATTTGAAATACGGTAGAATTACCTTGTTTATTTAGTAGCATGTTCGGTGATTGCGTGGTAGTAGCTCGCGAAATACAAATTTACTTTTATTAATTTTTTTGCAATTTTCATATCAGTGACAAGTTTTACCTTGATCAAAATATGATTCGCGATATAAGCAAATATAATTTTAAATATAAGGATTATCAAAACGTTCGCTCCATTCGCTCCGACAAGAAAATTCGAATTTCGCGGGCTACTGTTACCCAATCATCGTATTTTTAATCATAATCAGACAGCAGTATAATTGTTTCAATGTTTTTAAACATATCGATATAATGTTTTTGGATCATATCGTGAGTGGGATTAAAATAAATACAGGTTTTTCCTTGACGTCGTATGGCCTGCTGCGTTATGAGATTTCCCTTGATCAATTTCGTAAGAAGTTTATTCCGTTTTTTCGTCCGTAATGTCGTTATCTCTGCTGAAGACTCTTTAGCACTCGTGTCCGAGTGTGGTGGAGACAAAATGGCCAATGGCAAGTGTTTGAAATAGGTATTTAAAAATAAATACGCTCCTCATTGGGTATTACGGTGTATTTTGCTACCGTAATTATAATCCTACGGTAGGTGGTAAATCTTTCCTGGTTACGGTGTTTTTACCGTAGTTACGGTGCCGCGGTGTAGTTGGCAACACTGGTGTGGCGGGTCCGGGAAGCACGTGGCGAATGTAGACACTCCGCTGCACCGAGCGGCGACGTAGTTCCCGCGATTACTCATACATGGCACTACTGGCAGTACCTTAAGGTGATTGCGTCGATGTAGCCCGCGAAATTCAAATTTTCTTACGTTTTTTGCAATTTGTAGGCCTCCGAAATCTAACTTAGATGCAGCTTTTCTATGTGAGAGCTGATGGAGTGAATGTTTTGATAATTTTTATATTTAAAATTATACTTCTTATTACCGCAATTCATATTTTGATAAATTATCAACATGTCACTGGCCTGCAAATTGCAAAAAACTTAAGAAAATTTGAATTTAGCGGGCTACATCGACGCAATCACCTTATTAAGGTACTGCCAGTAGTGCCATCTATGAGTAATCGCGGGAACTACGTCGCCGCTCTTTGAGATTTCATCCATCGATTTACTCTGATCCATCGACGTTCATATGGGTCATGGTTGGATTACACTTTAGGTAGGTAACAAAATAAAAAGATACATAGTAAGTTACATTATACTCAAAATCACTTTCAAATAACACTTATACAGGAATAACTTAAATCTGCAATCAACCACAAAACCTAATGTTTAAAATAAGAATATCAATAATCATATTCCAATTTGTTGAGCTAGAACGGCGTACATGCCGAGTGCAGTCAAGCCAACAGCGCTGGCGTGCAGCGCGCGCAGCGCCAGCAGCGACCAGGCGCTCAGCGACAGCACGCTGGCCACGGCCTCCTCCAGCAGCGCGCGGTAGGGCGACAGCGCCAGCAGCGACACCACGAGCGGCGCGTGCTTGCGCGGCAGGTCGGAGCGCGTGGCCAGCCACACGAGCGCGGCCGTGGCGGCGGTGTGCAGCAGCGCCACGTTGGACTCTGCGCACGAGCGCACGTAGCGCCAGTCGAACTCGGAGCCGCGCGCGCCCACCCACAGCAGCACCGACCGCGTTACCACCACCTGCAATGTTATGAATAAAAAATTAAATAATGCTAAGCTATAAATAAAAATTAAGCCCAATATCTTTGTCACATTTATAGGTAGTCTATCCTAAAAAGTACCACCTTTCAACACATTTCAGTCTGTTCCTAGATTCAGTTTGAGGAAATGATAGACAAATTAATCTCAAGCAACACATTTACTTCTGTCTGTTAACTTAATTTCCAACAATACCGTAACATATACATGGCATATGGTACTGTGCTGCATAGCAGGTTACTCTTTTATATGAACGCAAAAGGGTCACAAACTGGCACTCGATGTCTGGCAAACACCCTTCTTTATCAGTAATATTTTTAAGAGAATCGTTTTCAAACACGACAATAATCGCGGTGTAAGAACCAGATGAACGTATCTACAAAAAAATCAAAAACAGTTTTTTTTCATAAAAAGGTTCATAATATAGTCCTTTATGAATTGCCAAAACGACGTATCGGTAAAGTCAATATTTATCAAATTCCAAAAAAACTAAATAGCTTAAGCATCATTTTCAATGGAACCAGAGAAACGTATTATGAACTAGCTTCTGCCCGCGACTTCGTACGCGGATCCTGTTGCTTATGCCGGCGACGACGGGGTCGTCAAAATCGAAGATCTGAAACGTCGAATTCTAAGAGCCAGGCTGAACAACTCTTGCCAAGACGTCATTCCTATATGTATATGTTATAGTGTAGTTGGGTCTTGGAGTTCCACATCAGGTGTTCCAGATCTCAATTTTCATACGTCAACAGAGAGTGCTCATTAGGCTGGACAACTCTTGCTAAGACGTCATTCCTATATATGTTATAAAGTAGCTGGGCTGTTGGAAGTTCCACATCAGATGTACCAGATCTCCAATTTTTATACGACAACAGAGGTTGCTCATCAGGCTCAACAACTCTTGCTAAGACCTCTTTACTGTATATGTTATAGAGTATCTAGGCTCTTGGAGTTCCACACCAGGTGTTCCAGATCTCAATTTTCATACGTCAACAGAAAGTGCTCATTAGGCTGGACAACTCTTGCTAAGACGTCATTCCTATATATGTTATAAAGTAGCTGGGCTGTTGGAGTTCCACATCAGGTGTACCAGATCTTCAAATTTTATACGACAACAGAGGTTGCTCATCAGGCTCAACAACTCTTGCTAAGACGTCTTTACTGTATATGTTATAGTGTAGCTAGGCACTTGGAGTTCCACATCAGGTGTTCCAGTTCTTTAATTTTTATACGTCAACAGAGAGTGCTCATCAGGCTGAACAACTCTTGCTAAGACGTCTTTACTGTATATGTTACAGTGTAGCTGGGCTCTTGAAGTTCCACATCAGGTGTTCCAGATCTTCAATTTTTATACGTTGACAGAGAGTACTGATCAGGCTGAATAACTCTTGCTAAGACGTCATTCACTTATATGTTATAGTGTAGCTGGGCTCTTGGAGTTCCACATCAGGTGTTCCAGATCTTCAAATTTTTATACAGCAACAGAGAGTGCTTATCAGGCTGAACAACTCTTGCTAAGACGTCGTTCCTGTATATGTCATAGTGTAGCTGGGCTCTTGGTGTTCCACATCAGGTGACCAGGATCTTCAAAGGGGTTTGCAATTTTTAGTACGGAGCTTGGCATCATTTTTTTTTTCTTTCGCCTTTGATGAAACTTTGGGCATAATTAGACTACTACCTAAGAAGTCCATAGAAAAAAAAATTAAGTTTCTAAACCGTAACCAACCAGAGATATGGCGGTTTGTATTTTGTTCTAATCGGGAGTTATTTTTTGTAGGAATCCATTGATGTTTTTATGTACTAGCTTTTGTCCGCGACTTTGCCCACCCCAACCACCTTTATGTTTAGTCTATAACTGTTTCTAGAGTCCCATCTATCTCTGTACTAAAATTCATCAACATCGGCTCAGCCGTTTTGACGTAAAAATAAAACAGACTTATAGACTTAATTTCGTATTTGTAATATTAGAAGGTTAACGAAGAATAATGAGTGGTTGCTTAAAATAATGTTAAGATCTCTTTAACCGGCTTAAAAAAAGGAGGAGGTTCACAATTCGTCGCAATATTTCTTTTTTATGTATGTTCCTAGATTTCTCAATGACGCTTTTTTTGTCGAGGTAAATTCATCTAATGAATCCTCCCACCCATACTGTCAGATATGTACTGACTAAAATCCACGGTGTCCTTCAATTAGCCCTTTACGTACCGGGGTCACGGTAATTCGTGACCCCCGCGACATAGTGGGTACAGACATAGTATATTGTTTTCAGATTGCGTAAATAATGCTTAAATATCCGTTGGTTTTCTGTAAGTTTTTTTCCTAGATTTCCTCATTATCCCGTCATCATTTTTTACCACGGTGGATTTTAGTCCGTACGAGTCTGATAGTCTCTTCTGCTCCACCCAGGGAGGGAAAACTCACTTTCTGATTGTTTTTAACCGACTTCAAAAAAGACTAGGTTCTCAGTTCAACCTGTGTGTACGTATATGTATGTATGTATGTTTGTTTGTCCGCGATTATATCGTGTTTGGCTAAACCAATTTTAATGGGGTTTTTAGAAAAGTGTTCGTTACATTCTGGGGAAAGTTTTCGTATATAACAATAATTGATATCTTGTGAAGTTGCCCGTATAGATTCGTTTTTGTTGCTCACTAGTATTGTAGATTTTAAAAGACGACGATTATTTTTCGCGGGTAGGTGTGAAAATAAGAAAGACATAGCTCCAATATTAATTTTATATTTTAAATAGTAAATAATAGTATTTTAATTTTATTTAAATAATTTATTGGACTTTTACCTGTAAATAACGGGTAGTAGCGTTTGCAGCACATTTATGTGACCTAATCCATAATAAAACACCACCTGCCAGCTCATCAGTTCACTATTACTGTTTTCACTATCACTGCACACAATTGGATCAACAATGTCACAACTTGAAGAAATTATATCCGCACAGAAATGCTTGGAGGACAGCTTTGTCAAGAAAATGGGAGAATTAGAAGCGCAGATACAATGTGCTGGACCTGGCAAGGATACCGTCGCGAGGGTTGCCGAGGAGTTCCGAACCTTTAGGGAGCTCATCTTCAGCATGCTGAGTTTGCTAAGGAAGCAAATAAGTGAGTGCGCCAGCCAGGTTGACGGGTTGGAGACCAGGCATCGGCGGAAGGCTCTGATTTTTCAAGGCATACCGGAGGTTGAAGGAGAGGTCAGCAGCACAGTCATCATGGAGGTATTAAATAAAAAGCTCGCCCTTAATACCATCGCTGCATCCTCCATTAAAGTCTGCCACAGGCTCGGTATAGCTAATAAGGAAAACCACAGGCCAATCCTTGTAAAGTTCTCCAGTTATGAAGACAAGTCTGCAGTCTGGAGAGCAAAGACACGTCTGAAGGGTACTGCTATCTCAGTCAAGGAGTTCTTGACGAAGGCCCGGCAATCTGTCTTCGGGAAAGCGAGGCTGCACTTCGGAATGAGGTCGTGCTGGACCCAGGACGGTGTGATTTCTATTAAAGCGCCAGATGGAAGTAGACACAAAATCACATCCTCTGAAGAATTAAGTCCATTGTTGGTGAAGTATCCCAAGTTTGAAGGGTCTGGAGACAGCCTGAAAAGCAAGAAGCATTGATATAATAATATTACATTTTAAATAACAGCAGTCATGCATAATATGGTAATTACTACAGCTTTATCTTACCTTGTTTTTGCTATCCTTCACTGTTGTAACCATTGTTTACATTCACGTTGTAACTTAGTTCTTCATTTACCTCAGTTCATAGTTCACTTTATCTTTTTCTAACACTGCTGTAAGTGGACAATTTATTAACAACTTCATTTACCCTCATTACAAATTGTTTTTTTAAGCGTGATTGTCAAACACAGCTGTCAAAACTGTCAAAACCTTGCTTGCCCATAGACTTTTTTTTTTTTAAAGTTTTGTTCGGATACGTTCACCAAATCTCAAATTAGTTCTGTAAGGTGCGTTCCGAATACCGCAATGTGAATGCTTCCTTGTAAAAATTGGCTGATTTTGTTTCCCTTTTTTTTCTAATACTTTGTTTTTCTTCTTTTTTTGTTTTATGATGTTAGCTGGCGGGTGGTGCAGAGATGCAAGAGTCGGACCAACTGTTTGTGTTATTCTCCTTCAAAAATATTATTTATTATAGTCATATTTATTTATTTATATTTTCTTCTATTATGGAATCTATTTCTGATGATGAATCATTTTTTTCTGCCAATGACTCTGCTGCTTCTTCTAGTGATAACAGTTTTTGTTCGGTTAAAGACACTCTTGGTGACCTTTTACGTCAAACATTCGACCAGGATCTTGGCCGAATGTTTCTAGTTTGTCACATAAATGCCCAGAGTGTTCCAAGCCATTACAATGAACTGTACGAGACTTTCACCAACAACAATGTTCATGCCGTCCTGATTTCCGAGACTTGGCTCAAACCTGAATTGTTGTCGACCACTTACTCTCTACCAGGATTCGTTCTTCTTCGGAACGACCGAGTTGGTAAGAGAGGGGGTGGGGTAGCAATATATCTCCGTGCTGACTTTCCCTTTAAAATTCTCGCAGCTTCCTCCCCTAACAGTTCAGCTGAATTTCTCTTTCTAGAGGTTTGTGTCAGAGGTGCTAAAACTGTCCTTGGCGTCGTCTATTGTCCCCCCTCCCTAGATTACTTCACCGAATTCGAATCGGTTCTCGAGTCTTTGGGTTCGGAGTACACACATCACATCGTCATGGGGGATTTCAACACCAACCTTCTTGCCCAAACCTCCCCTCGATCCTGTAAACTCTTACACCTGGTCGAGTCAGCTAATCTGCATGTGTTACCTCTCCAACCTACTCATCACAACACTGCTGGTGATGATACTTGGCTCGACCTAATCCTCATTTCTAATCCTTCACTAGTCTCCTCTCATGGTCAATTTGACGCTCCTGGATTTTCCCGACATGACCTTATTTTCCTCTCTTACATCCTAAAACCTCCGAAACCCAAACCTATGTTCCGGTACAGGCGAGCCTTTGCGCGGATGAATGGTGAGAAGCTTGTGGAAGATGCTTCTAGTATTGATTGGAGTCCGTTGGAAGAAGCCATTTCTGTTGATGACAAAGTTGCAATTTTTAATAATCTGGTACTCAAACTTTATGATATTCACGCTCCTATCAGGAAAGTGAAGCTGAAGCACCCACCCGCACCATGGATGAATACAGAGATCCGGATGGCTATGCGACGAAGGGACCAGGCGTTTCGGAAGTTTAAAAAGGATAGATCGGAGGATAAGTGGATCCTCTTCAAAACTGCTCGCAATCGCTGCAATCAGATGATACGCAACGCAAAACGCCGACATATTCTTGATAATGTCACCTCTGCTTCTCCTGCTGATATTTGGAAGTTCCTTGGAACCCTAGGTATCGGTAGATCGCGGCATTCAGACCTTCCTAACACAATTGGCTTAGACGATCTAAATCTTCACTTCTCCACTGTTACCACACTTGATAGTCTAGCTAAACTTCAAACCTTGGATTACCTTAATGGTCTGACGCGACCCAATATAAGTCCCTTTACCTTCAACCCAGTCGATCCGGGAGAGATCAAGAAGATCATCCTATCCATAAAATCCAAAGCAGTAGGTTGCGATAACATCAGTCGTCACATGATTGTGACGATTCTTGATCAGCTCCTGCCTGCAATTTCCCATATCGTTAATTACTCCCTCTATTCCGGTGTTTTCCCTTCCCTGTGGCGGAAAGCCCATGTTCGTCCACTACCAAAAATTCCTAACCCCACTCTTCCCAGTCATTTTCGTCCAATTTCCATTCTCCCCTTTTTGTCAAAAGTACTTGAGGCCTGTGTACACAAGCAATTCTCCTCCTTTGTTCACCAGAACTCCCTCATCAGTCCCCTCCAATCTGGGTTCAGACCCGGGCACAGTACTGTCACAGCTCTCCTTAAAGTGACTGACGATATAAGGCGGGGAATGGAAGACACTAAGGTTACCGTTTTAGTACTGATCGATTTTTCCAATGCTTTCAATACCGTCAGTCACGAAGTCCTTTTGTCCATCCTCTCCTATCTTATGGTCTCTCACGATGTATTAGACTGGTTTTCATCCTATCTTCGGGGGCGTCAGCAGTCAGTTCTTGCTGGTGATACTTCATCCAGCTGGTGTGATCTTCAAGCTGGCGTCCCTCAAGGCGGTATTTTATCTCCTTCTCTGTTCTCTATCTTTATAGACCTTTTAACTACTGAACTTCAGTGTGCGTATCATCTTTATGCTGATGACTTACAGCTTTATTGTCAGGCAGGTGTTGACAACGTATCCGATGCGATTGAGGAGCTGAACAGAAATTTAAAAGCGGTGAAAAACTGGTCTGATCGATTCGGGGTAGCGGTTAACCCAGCCAAGTGTCAGGCTATCATTATAGGGAGCCCCTATAGCTTGCGTAGGCTGAGTGGGTTGACTCTGCCTCCACTCATCTTTGATGGTGCTGTCATCCCGTTCAGCTCTGATGTCAAGGACTTGGGTATGCATGTTGACACTTGCCTCGACTGGCGTAAGCAGGTCGCGACTGTGAGCAAAAAAGTCACTGGAACGCTGCGGTCCCTTTATCGGTTGAAGAATATTCTCCCATCTCGCGTGAAGGCTATGCTCGTTCAATCCCTTATCTTCCCCATAGTTGATTATGGTGATGTGTGTTACTATGACCTGAATGCAGATTTACTCAATAAACTTGACCGACTTCTGAATAACTGCATTCGATTCGTCTTTAATCTCCGAAAATATGACCACGTTTCAGAACACCGGTCACTTTTAAAGTGGTTGCCCATTCGCCAGCGCAGAGCATTAAGGGCCTTAACCACCCTGTTTTCTCTTCTTGACAAACCTTCTTCTCCATCCTATCTGACTTCTCACTTCCAATATTTATGCTCTGCACATAACAAGAATCTTCGATCTTGTAATAATCGCCTTCTGCGATGTCCCTCTCACCGTTCTGGTTTTCTAAAATCTTCTTTCCCAGTCCAGGCAGTTTTCCTTTGGAATGCGCTTCCTCGGAATATCAGGACGGTATCCAGTCGGTTCACTTTCAAGTTGAAAGCTCGTGAGTATATTACTAAGAAGCTGGCAGATTCATCTCTAAATTAACTGGTTTTTAGTTTCCTTCATTTCTCTAAACTGTGTAGGTATGTATGTATTGTATGTATGTATTGAATGTATGTATTGGGTATGTATGTATTATATGTATGTATTGTAAGTATGTATTGTTTATATGTACAAATTTATATTATTTTCCATATTTAGTAATTGTCTTTTATGTTGCACCTACTTTGTCTTTATCTCTGCATCACCCTAAGGTAGACTGGGAGATAATGCCCAAGGCATTAAGTCCGCCTTTGTACATGTTTTTGTAACTTGTGCATAAAGTTTAAATAAATAAATAAATAAATAAATTATTATTATGAAGATTTTTGTTGAATATCTAATCTGGTTTTGAAGTTGGTTCCCATTTCTACAAGAAAAAAATAATTCAAAGTTAAAAACAAGACGATTTTGTTTTACCCTTTTTAGTAGGTACAGGCGTAATAATTAAAATGTTGTGTATTTGCGTAAACAATGTATAGATACGCGATAGCAGCAATTGCAGATGATGTTTTGCTGTCATTTATTGAAGTTTCCTCGATTTCTCCAAGATTCCATCATGACCGAGTAAGGCCGAGACTCCACCAAAGCTGTGCGAGTCGAGACGTGTTTTGAACAACCAATAGAATTGCGTTTCCGGAGTGGAGCTGTGTCAATAACGCAATTCTATTGGTTGTTCAAAACACGTCTCGACTCGCACAGCTTTGGTGGAGTCTCGGCCTAACGAGTACTAAGATACCCTTCAAACAACAGAAGAGTTACTCAAATCGCTCCAGGCGTATTTGAGAAATAAAGGAACAAACATAAAAAAGTTCCGCCGAATTGTGAACCTCCTACTTTTTTGAAGTCGGTAAAAATATCTTCTTAACAGTGTTATGAACAAATCACTCATTATTTCTCGTAAACCTACTAGTATTACAAATACGAAATAAGTATTAAGGTATGTTCCGTTATTACGTCAAAACGGTTGAACAGATATTGATGAATTTTGTTACAGAGATAGATAGGACTTTAGAGACGGTTATATGCGACACATAAAGGCGGTTGGAGTAGGCAAAGCCGCGAGCAAAAGCTAGCACATCAATAAACCTATGGATTCCTACTAAAAATTACTCCAGATTAGAACAAAATAAAAACCGTCATATCTCTGGTTGGTTACGGTTTAGAATTTTTTTATTATTTTTTACGAACTTCTTATATTGCGGTCTACTAATGGCCAAAATTTCATTGCCAAAAAGTTGCAAACCCCTTTATTCTCTCAGCAGAAAATGCTCATCACGTGGAACAATTTTTGCTATGGCACCATTTCTGTATCTCTTATAGTTAACCAGGTCTGTTGCGGTTCTGCATCAGGTGTTCAAGTTTCCAAGATAAATTATAGCCTATATGTTAACGGGACTTAATACCTATACAACTAAAAAAGAATTATTCAAATCCGTCCAGTAGTTCCGAAGATTAGCGTGCACAAACACACAGACAAACAGACAAACAGACAAAAAAAAAATTAACTACATTTTCGGGTTCGGCATCGATATAATAACAATCCCTGATACTTTTTTTTTATATATTTCCATTGTACAGACACCACTTTTCTACAAATTTATTATATGTATATAGATACCGTTTAAATAGTTCTAATTATCTTCCTACCGCTTTAAGCCCGGTTTCCACTGCAAGCGGAGCGGACACATTAATGACTCAGCGGGTGAAAAGAGTAAAAATAAGCTCGCTCTGGGAACGCAAAAACGATTTGTTGGTGGAAATACAAGTATGCAGTTTGCGCCTGCGAGTTTAAAGGAGTCATTAATGGGTCCGTTCCGCTCGCGGTGGAAACCGGGCTTTAGAGCTATAGGAACGTATTTCTAAAAACAATATTTTTATTCTTAGAATATTAGTTTGTTTGGCAATATTATACAAACCATAAGAACGTAAAAGCTTATACGTTGTTTTGGTCGTTACAAAATTTTGTTTCGATGCTTAGTTTAAAGAGCCAGTGTAACATTTGTGTATTTACGTTTTAGTGGCACAAACATTTTTGTTAGATATATAATACAAGTCAATGGCCAAAGCGATGTATTGGCGATTTACGTTTTTGTGGCAGTACTATTTTGTTTGATTAGTATTTATAGTCCATTGACAAAATGTAAACTTACTTTAGTTTGGCACCTAAAAGTTGATGGAAGGTCTCAACGAGCCCCCTGATTTGAAGTTAGGAGAATACTTTTTTTTGCTTTTACTTCAAAAATGCATATGTCAATCCCTTACCCATTTCTAGTGAAAAGTATGACGATTTACAAGACTTATGATGAATACAAGGCATGTTTTTTATAAAGGGTTCTCAGTTGTCGAACTCCAACAACAGATGACGAAGATAGTTAATATTTTTCTAAACGATATGCTGATTACAAGTTTTATTATTTCAATAAAATTGTACTATTTCAACGCTGTCGTAATCAATTAAATTCCCCCACAAAAGATGAATTGGTCAACTTAAAATCTAGACGACTTTTCCTGGAAACTATGTTCCTCTATGACTTGTGCAATGGCAGATATGACTGCTTAGACCTAACTAGTAAACTAAGCTACGTTGTTCCGAGGACGGTCATAAGACGAGAGGTGCGCCCTCGACCACTTTTTGCTGTTTCCTCTTGCCGCACTAACGCTGGAGTCCGGGCACCTCTTCGTCGGATGGCTAACAACTTCAACACTGATTTTGCAACACTGGACTTGTTCTCAACATCGGCTAGTAAGTTTAGAAGAACACACTCCAAGAAGAACAACTCCTTGAACCACATAATTAACCCACCTAAGTTGTAGCACGACATATACCTACTAGAAGTGTTAATGACCACTATTTGTTAGCTATTACCACTATTTACCACTATTTGTTACCTAGCTATTAAGTATGTTTTCCTTTTCTCATTTTTGTGTTCTTTTCCTTTCCTTTTTTACCATCCTTTTTTGGTTTTGGTCATGTTTTTGCAGTTCCAAAATAATATTTCTTTGTTGAAATGTGGATAACGGGAGTTACACAAATACTTATCACTATTATTATGTAATATCTTTAAATTAAGAAACTTGTGTGTTTGTTTTCCCGAAATAAATAATTTTTCAGGAGTTAATAAATATTATTGATTTTTTGCCTATTTTATTACTAATTTTATCACTTTATCATTAAAACTTAACTTCACAAATGACGTATTTAAGTTTGATAACAACAGAAGTTTGAAAATAATTAAGGGCCACACTAACGTATGTCAACCGAATTTTAAAAATATATATATTGCGTCTATGTAAGCATATATAAATAAATAATTTCTAATTTTTTCAAAGCTCTAAGAGTACGGCAATACATAGAAAATAAAGTTTTTTTCCATACTAGTATTTTATCTGTATTAAAAAGCTGGTAAAGTTTAGAGAGCCGAATTTCCACCGTATTTTTGCTTTCCTGTAAAATTGAGAAAATGTAGATACGTTTATCTGACTCTTACACCGCGAATTATAACAATAATTAGTAACAATTCATACTTTTGCCAAGCTATGGAGCGAGGCGGTCGCGGGACTTACTTCCTTACTGTGACACAGGTACATAAAGGGCTATTGAAGGACATCGTGGATTTTAGTCAGTACAATTCTGACAGTCCGTCCCGCCCTGCCCGGGGTGAGAGGACTCATTTGATGATTTTACCACACACAAACATAGCACCTAGTGCTCAGCTCATGTTTATGTAATTATGTACCAAGTACTTGGCTAAGAGTTCTGTATCACCAGTTTTTATTGATAAGTGTGATCAAGGCATAACACTTGCAAATTTTAACCAAAAAAAGAAATTAGATGGTGAGTATGTCACAGCTGTGGGAAATATACAGGCCCAGGGCCTGGTCCAGGGTGGACCACAATTTCAGAGATTTGTATCAGCTTGCAGCATTACCACATTGAGTGACAATGTTAATTTTCTCAGTCAAAAATAGGGCAGCACTCAGTCTGTCATGTTTATCACTTACAAATTATTGTTTGATACTTCCAGAATCAAAAATTACTTATATTATATTACACTCTTATATTGCACTCTCAGTTTCCATAGTATATTGACGATGCGGTTAGTGTAGTAGCTGATGGACCAAGAGCTGCACAGCATGTTGCTTGTTTGATTCTCATAATTTATATGATCTACAAGACAAGTACTTGTTCCTCTTCTTTGGCTGTTTGTGTATGTGAGTTAAAATATTTTTAAAGGCACCCAAGATACAGGAGAAACTTCTAAACTGGGGCAACTTTAAACAATAGTAATTATGTCTTTCATGAGTTTACCTCTGCACTTGCCCATCCAATTGCCGAGGTGAGGATTTTCGCATGACCTTTGCCTGGAACTGAATTCAGTGCAAAATATATGCCCAAAAGGTCTGCAAAGTCAACGGTTGCCTTCAGAATTTCCTGAAATCAAGTAAAAGAGCACTTTATTAGTACTTAAACTTAGTAGAAACAGTCACTAGTTACATGAACACTGATTAACTCTGGTTTTGTATATGTATATAAATTATGTTACTACAGTTATTTCAAGTGTATTTTGTTTGCCTGATAGCATGTACACTAGTGACTGGTGGGCTGAAGATAACTGATAGGTACATAAGAAAATAAGTAATAGTGACCCCAAATAGGTCACTGAAAAATGTATTTTTTTGGACTGCATTAAAAGTGTGTCCATTAAATAGATTGATAAGAAATAAATGGTTGAAGTTAAACAACATTATTTACCAAGAACACATTATATTCCCCTGTAATGTGACTACTGTCAGAATCCGGAAAGAATGTAGCCAACAACAGCATCTTGCACAGCTGTGTGAAGATGTACAGCCCTCCAGCATACACACATTTTGAGAACGTAGCGTATTCAGATCTAAAATAAAAAAAAATATTAACACAAAACCAGCACATTATTTAAAAACTTACCTAACCTGTAAGAACAATTTCTTACATTCCAGAAAATTTATATGCCATATGATATGGTGCGTACACCAGCGCAAGGCAATTACCGAAATGGTAAAGAGTCATTTTATTCCTCCTGCTATCCTATTTTTTTGATCTGAGGTACGGACTATAAAACTATAGATTTAATTTTTTACAATATCAGTGGTCGTTGTCACAGACTACGTATGTCGTTGTCGTTGTGTTGCACTCTGTCCAAACGACTTAGCCATAAGTTTTAGCACATGCAATGTCTTGTTTCTCGTTCTACCATTCGTATGTTACTTTTTGTCCTAGTCTGATTTTCCTGTCTGAAGCCTTCCAAAACGGTATTACGAAGACTGGAACTCACTAAACCTAAAGTCAATAGACGTGGCTGTCAGTAGTGTCACTGTCAAATTCTCGAGCGTCGTTATATTTTCGAGATTAGGTGGAACGGAACGGTTGAAACATAACAATAGAAGAAAATATTTTTTTGGCGTACTGCTAAAAAAATCAATTGTAACTGATTTTATTAACAACATTTCAAACCTAAAAAGAGTGGTTGGTATTTCGAAAAAAAAAACAAAACATATTTCGTTAAATCAAAACTATGTGTGTACAATACGTGTTGAGAACCGTATTAATCTGACACCGTTTCGTTTCTATTCAATTTAAAAAAAAAACAATGTAAATCCCAGTAAATCCTAATTATGTTTTGTGGTTCCAATATGGTAAACTAATTCGTGTTTATTGGTTTATCCTTCCTATGTTATTATGTATTTCCATAATATGTTTTATAATTGAAAACCTTTGACATTACTGTTATTAAAGTTGAAAACTTTGCGTGAAATTAAACGTTTTAACTAGCGCGGTAATGTTTGACATTAAATAACTGTTTGTTTGTGTTGTGATTTCTAAAGATAGTATTATTTTTATATTTATGCTGATGTTTTATTTTGCACTGCTTATAGCTATTAGTATTAAATGCACCTGTTGCTTTATAACAGGTACGCTACGCTTAAGATACTTTGAGCATGCTTTTATTGATTTGGAAACAGTAGTAAAATGTGTATCTAAGAAAAATAACAAATTGTTGTTTCAGCAACTTGTTATTTCAGATCATGATGCAAATTTTCGCACACTTCACTCAATTGTAGCAATTCATCATAAATGTTTAAAAAAATAGTTTACGAGAGTAGAAAGAGATGCAAAATGAGGGGAGCTTTTAAAAAAGGGTTAGTTTTTTAACCCTTTCCTTTTTTAGCACACGCGCAAAAGGGTAAGGGGTTGGTTGTCCAATAGCAGAGCAGAGTTTGGAAGATTTTGAATTTTATTTGACCGGAGAAGCTTTGTGTGTGTTCGGTGGGTGCTCCGAGCACCGTCTCTTTACAGTTCCCTATAAAAAGAGCTTGTAACAGCCTGCTTATTCAAATGAGGGAGGAGTTGCGTGAATTCCACAAGTGTTTGATTCTTTGATTCATGTGATTACATATTTATTTTAAAGTGATATTAAGTTAGTCGGTGAACAACTTTAATATTTCAGTTTGAATTTTTTTTAGGAGAATATGGATTGAAATATTGAATTTTCCTGGATAATTTTCAATTGGACTTATTTCTCTGAGAGTAAGTATATGTATACATTTAATTTATTGGAATGAGCTATTTTTTTTCATTTAGTATTAGCACTCACTGGAAGAGTTATTTATTCCCAAAATAAAGATACAGGTATTGTAAAGCAATTACAGTATAAGTTTATTGTTCTGATCTGGAATGGTCAGACACCATTTGATAAAAATAATAAGTACATTGCTTTAAATCTTGTTTGCAAAACATGTATTAGAAAAGGGTCCTCTATTTTTTAAAAATTATAATTTAAAAGAAGGAAACAAACTGTTACATACAACCTGTTTTTGAAAACGATTTCACACATGGGTAGGTTTATTTTTATTTTATTTCTCAAGGCTGTTTTTAAGTCAGTATAATAAAGGAGGTTTTGTTTCTCAAGGATGGTATGTAATTATGTTTTACAACAAACAGCATTTTTTTTAAATTTTCTGACTACAGCCATCTACTTACTTTCATTTTCTTATTATGCATTACCAAAAGCTCTACTTAAGCTTGAATTTTAACTAAATTACTCCGCCCGCGACTTTATCCGCGTGGATATTAGGTACCCTTAGCCATGGGCGTAGCTACGTTGGTGGAGCAGAGTAGGGCGCTTGCTCCACTCTGGCTCTAACCTGTAAGCTACATACCTAGCAAAACCTAAAAAAACTGAAGTATCTAGGTACGTACCTACTACCTAATATCACACTTGACAGTCTTCAGTGGAATAGAATAAATATTATTTACATATTATTTTAGACGGCTGCCCCACCCTGAGCCCATATATGGCTGGCTACGCCGCGGCCGGTATCGTCGCACTATGCCTATTTCGCACTATTACTACTTTCTGTAGCTTTCAAGTAATTGGTATCACAATGCCAAAATTTTCAAATCACCATACATTAGATCGCATCATGCCCTTTAAACACGGATTCACAATTCAGGTTTTTGTAAAATCCAACCCATTTTACAAAAACCTGAATTGTGAATCCGTGTTTTATCAACGATGTTTTGAGACGTTCTTGTTCGGATTAAGGGGCACAAAACACCCGGTTTTCATGTGGATCGCACGGAGGTATGTAGAGCATATATACCTCTTTGCGATCCACATAATTATAATTAAACAAATACCTACTTATTAAAAGAAGGGTAACCATGGAGTTTCTTGCCGGTTCTTCTACATGGACGTTTTATAATGGTTACCTCGCCGTCCGGTCGAGAACCATGCCCGGGTCGAAGGCGTGTCGTGATCCACAAGCGCCTCAAAGACAGTCAGCAAACTAAAGGCCCCCATTGCATAGGACTAAATGCTAACTGTCCAAACAGGTTATTTTGACCCTGGAACGCAAAGGTTAACTGAAGGAACATGGTCGATTTTGGTCGGTACCAGTCTGACAGTCAGACACCCAGAGGGGAGGACTAATTTCTCATCATTTTTCGCCGCTAGAGGGCGCAGCGATAAGTTTACTTGTCACATAGCTCCGTATTGATTTTTAATAAAAAAATAGATTAAGTGATCAGTTACAAAAAAATTAGTGCTTTAATCAAAGTTTATAAGTGCAAAGATATTTTAAAAGTTATCTGGCTGGTGGATAATCCTTAATGTGAACTTTGTGGTAAAGTGACAAATAGTTGAACTAAACTTGATTTAACGGTCTCATCTCATGAACTAAAGCTGTTTTTCCTGGATTAAAACAACGGTTTTCTGGTGTTTCTGGAGTGGTTGTAGCGGTGAAGTGTCGAACTGTGATTGTTGGCTGTATCTTTTGCAATATTATAAAGTCAGTCGAAAAATCTAACCTCTAAATTCACTGTAATTATACAAAACAACATTGGTGCCAGAGCCATCTGTTATTGAATAGCAAAATCACTCAGATATCTACTTTGACTATTGATCAATGTATCGATGAGACGTCAGCCGACTGTGTGGATCCTGGCCGCAACTTGTTCTGTTAAGATAGCATAGAGGTCGCTAGTAATAGCGTGCACTGCAAGTGCTTCAAGAAAGTTATAGAGGGCGCTCATAGTGCCCTGAGTTAATTATATTTTGATCGAGTCACCTTTGATCGCACATTATGGAATGTAGTAAGGATGCATCAGCAGCGATCAATTGTTTTATGGAATGTTGTAAGGATGCATTAACAGCGATCAATAGTATCCTCCAGTGTTGTGTTTGTGGTGGTAAATACCACTACCAATGCCTAAATCTGACATCGCAGCAGTTTACAGCACTGAACGACGAGTATAAGGCTTCCTGGAAATGCCCGGCTTGTAGTAACGTTACTAGACGTGCCAGGTCAAACGTTAATACACCTGTGCGCAGTTACACTGAGCTCCCGGCTGAAGACTGTTCTATGGACATGTCGTGTGATAACTTGGACCACAGTTCACTCAGCGCATCCACCAGTTTGGGTAATAAAACCTTAGTCACGGATGCGTCGTTGTCAGCGAAGTCCAGCACCAACGCAGATTTTGAATCGTTCACCGCTACTCTGATATCAACTCTAAACCAATGGCGTAGTGACATGAGTAAAGACATGCTTCAGTTGCGCGACGATATCAAGTCATCTCTAACAGATATCCAGAAGGAAATACAAACACTACGTTCGGAGCAGTTCCTCTTAAAACAACGTGTCTCTGATATCCGTAATGATGTCTTAATACTCCAGACTAGTGCCCAGAGCCAGTCGGTGGAACATGATATTTTAAAGAAACGTGTTGACGAAATAAGTAGTATACACGCACCGGCAGTGTCCGAATCGATGATAAGTGATTTGGAGGCTAAGATCGACGTATTAGAACAGCAGGCTCGGCAGTGTAATGTGGAAATATGTAACCTGCCTGAGAGACGCAATGAAAACCTACCAACGCTTATCGAGGCTATAGGAAGTGCACTTAAGTCTCCGGTCCTGCTGAAAGATATTGTTTCGGTGCATAGGGTTCCACATGCACACCAACAAAGCACAAGACCAAAAAACATTATCCTAAAACTTACTACCCGCCTGCAGAGAGACAACATGCTAAGTGCTTTCCGTAAAGCTGATTCTCTGAAGACTGACCAACTCGGTATCACTGGCACATCCACATCGATCTATGTCAATGAACACTTGACCCTGAGGAAGAAGCAGTTATTTCGTAAAGCCCGTGAAGTCGCCAATAATCATAACTATAAGTTTGTATGGATCAGAAATGGCACCATACTGGTACGGGAGCGTGAGGGTGAAAACGCTTTCGCAGTACGGGGTGAAAGCGATCTCCATAAATATATTAAAAACAAATCAAAACCAGCTGAATAACTGCTTCTTCTTTAGCCCAATTCTCTTCACAACCACTGCTCGTTTTCAATGCCTGTCACTTGAGCTAAGTAATGTTATTTGTTCTATGTTGCATGTCTTGTTGATATTAATTTTAATTGTCTTAGTTTTAGAATTCGCAATTAGCATAATTTTAACAATTACAATTTTATTTTCAATTTTTAAATATTTCACAAAATATGTAATTAATGCAATTCAATGGGACTACATGCTTTATATTATTTTTAATTTTTATTTCTACACACAATATCTAATAATACTGATTGTTTCTAGTGAGTACCATAGAATATTTACTAATTCTCCTAATCGAATGAAGATATGGGCTTTTCTCGATCGCATATTCATTGGGCTAGTGATATTATCTGGCAGTCCAGTTATAATTTGGATATTATCTACGTGCACAACATGGTTGGTTTTATATGAATTCATGGTCGGGTACTATGGTCATGGATAATGACGACCAAATATCTATATACTACCAAAACTGCAGAGGTCTGCGAACTAAACTGCACGCTTTATATATGAATATTTTGTCATTTTCTTATGATATAATAATTCTAACTGAAACGTGGCTTGTCCCTGATATTGCTAGCATTGAGTTTGTAGATCCTCGATACGTTGTTTACCGATGTGACCGTGATCGCAACGCAACAAATAAACAGGATGGCGGCGGTGTCCTTGTCGCGGTGTTGCGAGGGCTTCGGTCTTGTCTGCTTGGTACTTCTCAACGCCCACATAATAACTTCACTGCTTGCATTGAGCATCTCATGGTTGGGTTCCCAAGCAGAAATAATGGCTCAAAAATGCATGTTGTTAGCGCAGTGTATATACCACCCTGGGCCAACACTGATATATATTCCTCTCATATCGACACACTTCAGGACTTTTTGAATGAACCTGATGTGATGAGTGTATTTATTGTTGGAGATTATAATATTCCTGATATTACGTGGCAGACTACCCAAATCAGTAGTCAGCAACAAAGTACAGGCCTGACATGCATGGGAAATTCTCCTATATGTACGGAACTGCTACAGCTCATGTCGGTCCTGGATGCCAACCAATACAATTATATATCCAATAGTAATGGCAGGATTCTCGATCTGTTTATCTCTAACATCAATAGCACTTTGAGTCCTCCAATAGACCCCTTACTGCCTATAGACCCACACCACCCTCCGTTTGTTGCAATAGCCCCCATTGGTATATCTATGCAAACCATAAAAAGAAAATCTATGGATAAATACGACTTCCGTAAAGCCAATTATGATGTTATTAATAAGCAGATCGATGAAGTCGATTGTTCAGCCCAGTTGGATCATCTTCCATCCGAGGAAGCTGTAAATACCTTTTATGACATTTTGAGTAACATTGTCAGACCGAACGTCCCTCACGTGAAGTCTCGAGCGCTTGACTTTCCGGTTTGGTTCTCTCCGCATCTGGTTAAGACTTTCAAAAAGAAACAACGCTACTGGGTTAAGTGGAAGAAATTTAAGAACATTAAAGACTACAACATGTTTTCGGAATATAGAAATTCTTTTAAAGAAGCCTGTAAGATCTGCTATTCCACCTACATTCAATCTGTTGAAGATAATCTTACTTCCAATATTAAATACTTCTGGAAGTATATATCAAATCGGAAAGATAAATCGGGTATACCATCTACAATGCATTACCAAGGCGTTAAGTCTAGTGCTCCAGACGTGGTTTGTAATATGTTCTCAGAGTTTTTCCTATCAGTATTCGAACCTGCATCGCCCGCGCTATCGACATGGACGCCGCCAACGCATTGTGACTGTGACGCTAACACCCTAATTGACAAACTGTATATCGAAGAGTCAAAATTACTCCGGGAACTAAAACAACTCGATCCGTCCAAAGGAGCAGGTCCCGATGGGTATCCAGCTCTGTTCTTCAAAGTTACCGCTGACAGCATATGTAGACCGCTCCACATTATTTACAATAAATGTCTGAGTGAAGGGGTGTTTCCGGAAATATGGAAACGGGCCAATATTACACCCGTACATAAAGGTGGCTCGAAACATGACATTGAGCAATACCGGCCCATTTCAATTCTGTCGACCTTGTCAAAGCTTTTTGAAAGACTCGTACATAACGAAATCTACCCAATCGTACACAACGCTATAATTCCGGAACAACATGGTTTTGTTAAACGTCGATCTGCCGTTTCCAATTTGTTGGTATTTACCAACTATCTATTTGAAAATATGGATAAGCGGTTGCAAGTGGACGCTGTTTACACAGACTTCAAAAAAGCCTTTGACAAGGTCGACCATGAAATTTTGCTGAATAAGATTGCATTTAATGGCATACGGGGAAATCTGCTCCGATGGTTTTCATCCTACATTAGAAATAGAACCCAGAAGGTTGTTGTGAGTGGCCATCAGTCAGATACAGTGTCCATTACCTCTGGTGTTCCACAGGGCTCAATCTTGGGACCCCTGTTATTTAATATTTATATAAATGACATTTGGAAATGCTTCTTAAGTACAAAATTTCTAATGTATGCTGACGATTTAAAAGCCTTTAGAACGATTACCACTTTAGAGGACTGTTTATTGTTTCAAGAAGACCTCGATAGACTCTCAGCATACTGCCTTAAGAACAAACTACACTTAAGCGTTTCCAAATGCCATTCTATAAATTTTACCAAAAATAAATCTGTCACGAACTTCAACTATAGCCTAAATAATATCTTACTTAAAAACACCTCTATGGTAAGAGACCTCGGTGTTCTATTGGATGATAAGTTATCACTGAATCAGCACGTGGAAAAAATCGTTAATAATTCATTTAAGATGTTTGGTTTTGTGATGAGGTCATCTTCTGAGTTCAAACGGCCTTCCACATATCTTTATTTATACAAGACACTTGTGCGCTCACAGCTTGAATATGCAGTCCCAGTCTGGAACCCATTCTACCAGAAATATATAGATGCGATCGAGAAGGTCCAGCGTAAATTTCTTCGTACCATGTCCTATAGGTGTCACAAAAGATATTTTTCGTACTCACAATTGTTAAAGAAATATAATCTGTTAACTTTAGAATCTAGACGTAAGTTGTTAGAGGCGAACATACTTTATGGTATTGTTCATAACCACTTTGATTCCATTGATCTCACCAGTAAGTTATGCTATGTGGTCCCCCGCACTGTCAACAGGCGTAATGTCCGTGCAGGTACATTATTTGCTGTGAATACATGTCGTTCCAATTCAGGATTGCGTTGCCCTATCCGCCGAATTGTAGAATCCTACAATTGCAATTTTATCACTATAGACATTTTTGTTAACTCAAAATTACAATTTAAATTTAATGTATATAAAATATTATCTAGTAATGATCTAAATATGTAGTCCCTTTTCTAATTTTCTAATTATGTATATTGCCTATTTAATTTTTAATCTAATTTAACGAATTTTAAATTATGTATTGTATTTTATTAGAATGAATCCACTCTTATAGGAACAATTTAATTTTAATTTATATAAAATTTTAATCTTCTAGTTTTTTGTTTTGAAAAACTAATTGTTTTGTATTTATTTGAATCAATTTCCATGAGCTTTATTTAATTATGTACTTAGTGCTTTCTAGTGGCACTTTTCAATTAATTTTAAATTTGTTATCTGTGGATAATGTAGTGGGCTTCAATATTGTTAATACTACTTATAAACTTATACTGATGTTAACACATTATATTGTAGCTGTTTATTGTCCCTTAATAAATAAAATAAAATAAAAAATAAAATAATTTTATAAAAGTGTCCAGAAGCAGTTTTCGAAAACTGAGACACTAAAGATGCTTTCCGTTTGAAAATAACCTGATAGCGCCTATTTACCCATCTAATACTATATTTCAATAAGAGGTATATTAAAAGCCTTCACAGAAAAATATCTTAGAAAATACGCAGACTAAAATCGTGTGTATTCGATCAAAGTCTTGTTTGTATAGAACGGTAATGAATTCCGTAATGCTTCATATTCAAGTATCGCACGAACATTTCAAATAAAATGAAAAGAGAATAAAACCCCGGCGTGTCGTGAGGAGTCCACTCACGTCATCCCTCCATTACAGCATTGTCCGCGCGACAATGGCGATAGAGAATAAAGAATCGCGGCCATTAGGTAAATTTCCTCATACATTTTTTTGCGTGACACCCTCGATGCGTAAAAAGCGGGGAAACGTACATTTGTCATGTGGGAGCGACTAGTGGCCGTGGCTCTCGCGAGATCTCAATCTTGCGATGGTGGTGTGAAGTTTTTTTTCATCCTTAATCGAGTGAGATGGTGATGCAGTAGCGTTTGTCGGGTCGTTGAGCTCCTTAAGTACATCGTAGTTGACACGTTCTTTGACACATGTTTGCACTGACTGAACAGAACCGCTCAAATCTGTGCGGTTCTTCGAAAGACCATCTGGGGCAAGACTATAAGGTCCCATATTAATTGACGAAATCTATAATATTATCTCGCCTTTAAAAGAGACTTACAGCTCGTTCATGACTTTGGTCTTAGCGGTGAACGGAGCGACAGGCGGTTCGAATAAAACTCGTATTACATTAGTTACTTTTTAAGGATGTGAATTCACCACTGGCGGCGCCTTGTGGCGTGTTTCAAACATTTCTATACAATTGATCCTAATCTTACCGCTTACCTCCCCGCGCTCACCGCTCAGCGGCAAGCTCATGAACGGGCTGATAGAGGTTTCTGCGTTTGTATGTATTCGTAGTTTCTTCTCAGAGTAGTCAGGTACGCAACACTGGCCTCATCTAGTTTGAAAAAGTCACGCAAAAGTTTTATAAATATTCACTTCAGTATAAAATTGCATCGTTGGTGTTTATAAATACATAATTGCAAAAAGTAGGTACCTAATTTATTAAAATATCATTGCCTAATACGTATTAAATCAATTTTGTATAACCTATAAATATTGCAATTTAAATGTTTTGATTACAATAAGAATAACTATCGGGTAATTAAACTTAATTCAATAAATTGCTGTAAAGCTCTACTGCAACTTTTCAGCAATCCGAGGTGTCAATTAATTTTAAATGTTTATACCTACATGTGCTTTGATATGTTCATAGTTTCAATATTCATTGTTGATAGTATGTTTAAAGCTATTGAGGCCGCAGACACCTGTATTACGTAGGCCATTGCCAGTAATATCTACATTTCGAAAGTGGAATTAATTGTAACTAGTTTTACGATTGTAAGATTATACTCATATCTTTATAAACTACCTATATTTATAAACTTAATACAACCGCCTATGAAGGCATGTGTCGCAATCAATAATGTATTATAGGAAAATAATTTCAATTTCGTGTGTGAGCGGTGGACAGTTGAATGCATTATTCAGCTCACGTACATTGCAGGCGAGTGTGCCACGCAGATAAGCGAGTATTGAGCCGAAAATACCGAAAGTCCGAAACTCTCCGCCGTGTCGCCGGGGGGCCTTATCGGAAACGGCTTACGGTGACCCCATGCAAACTCCCTAATGCGACATCGCTCACCGGTCCCTCCGCGCGGAGCCCTCCGGCGATCGATCTCGATGCAAAATTGCTGATAGGGGATGCTAGTTTTGTTTCTTGTACGTAATTTTTTTATTGCGCTGTTTTGATGGTAGCTGGTTACTTGGAGGCAGCAGGTGGGCTTTTATAAAGATATCTGGTTCAGAATTTTGCAACACTATTCAAATAACAAATCAAAACTTTTTCTTACCATTAGATTCTATATACACATATAAAAGTGTATCTCAGTCAACACGTAATTGCTCTAATGTTAGTTGATTTGGGAAATAGAGAGGTTGCCCATTAGTCAAATTTTCTACACCACTGGATATCGAACAGTGGTCTACGGTACTATACCTACATATTATATTTTGTAATGAAATATACCCATTGGTCCGTAACGGTTTTTGGAAGGTCAGATAGGGTAAGCAATACGGACTGTGGATGCAGAACAAAATAAATACAATGTAATTTGCTTGAACATTAAATCTAGAGCCTATCAATGTCTACTATAAGGAATTGAATTCTTAAAGAACAACGGTGGAAACTGGCTACTATCCTTTCCCAGTTACTGGTTATTGACTTCCATGGTGTATGAATGTGGCACTTAATTAATATTTGTATATCTACCTATTATATTTTTCGAGGGAAATTTCGATTATTGATATGTAGTTAAGTTCGGTATAATGTGTAAATCGCTTTTACTTCCTGAGTTATTTACACTCTCCCCCCAGCACTGACCACCACCGACGCTTCTCGCATATTTATTCATAGGCCTGCGCGTATTTTTTTACTTGGTCATAAATATTTAAGGCGGTTCGTGCCACTAGGATTTTCAATTCGACAGCGACGTCGGATCCCCTTAGATTTTAGGCTTTCTCTCTTTCCGCGGATTAGAGCGGTTTGATGTATGGCCGCGGGTGGCGGTAAATCAAATTTTGATTGCTATTTTCTTTGTGGAAAGTCGGAATCCTCCGCCTGGGACGAGCGTCGTGTAACGTGGGTTAACCGATCCCCTGGCGAACCCTGCCTGTCTTATGTGATTGTATGTACAAGTCGTATATTTCGTATTTCTTATTCGGGAATTGATGAAAGATCAATTAATTTTTTCTTCATAAGGTAAGTAGTAACTTTAAAATGTTAGATAATTATACAAGGTTAATTTTTTCAACTGGGCGTGGATGGCTATTTCTGAAACTATGAGGAATATCGAAAAACGTTTGACGTTCGAAAACGGCCGATTTTGACGAAAACTAAAACTGCATCATTGGATTTTAGAAAATCAAATAATCCTGAATACAGTCATTCACTTTAAGATTGATCAGTTTTTTTCTAATTAGACGTTTTCCTTAAGTTTGCCGTATATGATTACTTCCCAGAATTTGATCCTTATTAGAAGCACTTACTATCAAATGGTGTAATGATACAGGGTTCGATTCCTGGCCATGATTATTGGATTTTATAAACTCCAATGATGCAGTTTTAGTTTTCGTCAAATCTGGCCTCGAGACTCCTTTCAACGTTTTTCGATATTCCATATACACACATCAAAAGTGTCTAGGGATCAACATATATTTTTGCAATAACTTTTCTCCTGATTGATATTAATTAAAATGTTCTTTAAGGATTCATCAAATAAAGTGTTATCGTTTGTCACAGTAACGATAAACCAAGTCACCTTTGCATTCATAAAGAAATTTGCCATTTTCCTAATAAAGGGATTTTTGACATTTGAACCACTAACATTAAAGTTCGAAAAAAAGACTGAAATAACAGTTTTCTTTAAAATTTTATTGGGTAACTTAAACAATTAATAATCCGTGTTTCTACAGCGAACACTAACAACACAAGAACATCGGTTTGGCATACTCAAAATGAGTTCATCCAAATCACGCTGTGGAATGGCCGCCCATGTTCGTTGCAACAACAAAAAAAGGTCTTCTTGCGACTGGATACCCTCCATATTCGGCAGAGCTCTTCTCTGTAGCATATCCCATGCATGCTCAATCGGGTTCAAGTCTGGCGACTGAGCAGGCCAGGGCAGGACATTGATGTTAGCTGCGGCGAGAGTCTGTCTTACAACTCTTGCGGTGTGCGGTCGTGCATTATCATGCATTAACTGAAATAAGGGACCGATTTGCACTTGTAGAGGAACGATGACGTCTGATACAATCGTCTCAGCATAAATTTGAGCGTTGAGGTTGCCTCTGATCCAAATCAACTCAGTTCTTCCGCCGATCCAAATACCCGCCCATACCATGATGGTTCCACCACTATAAGGATGGACTTCCTGGCAGGATTTTAATCGCTGTTGGCGTCCAGGGGTTCTCCAGTGTCGTATACGTCTTGTATCCGGTCTCATACCAAAACGAGACTCATCAGAAAAGCACACGAAACGCCATTGTTCTTCTGCCCAATTTCTGTGTTCAAGAGCCCATTGATATCGAATCCTACGATTGTGCATTGCTATAGGTGGTACCCGTAGCGGTCTTCGGGAATGAAGGTTCACTTCATGCAAGCGGTTTCTGACTGTTTGGTCGCTAATTAAGTTCCCTGAAGAGTGATGAAGCCTCACGGCTAACATCATGGCGGTTATTGTTGGAGCTCTTCGAGTTAAGATTTGAATGTATCGGTCTTGTCTCCGTGTGGTGCAGCGATACCGTCCTCCATGGCGCTCAGCCACGGTACCAGTGCTTCGGTAACGTGTCCAAAGTCGACTGATAACACTCTGACTTGTATTCAGAGCTAAAGCCACAGTACGTTGCCGGGAACCAGCTTCTATCATTCCTACGGCTCTGAGCATTTCTTCCCTGCTTAAATGACGTCGCCGCTCCATAATAACGTTGGTTTTAATCAGTAGTAGGGAAACAGTAGCACTAATAATGTCTTCAATGCGTTGTATGTTTTTATAGGGAAAATATTGACAGCTGATTTTCATCTTTTACTCGAATTTGATTTACAGTTCCTGATTCAAATTATGAAATGCACCAAAAAGGATCCATATAAATTTATAAAATCATAAATTTATTACAAAGCCACATCTCAATCTCAAGAAATCCGCATAAAAATGCTTGATCCCTAGACACTTTTGATGTGTGTAGTTTCGGATATAGAAAAGAAAGAAAGAAAAGAAAATTGAGTTTATTAGCATCAAAACTTAAAACTATTTAAAACTAAATAAAAAACAAAACTAATCTTTGAATGCCAAAGGGCCTCAGCTCAGCATAAAGCCAAGTGGCAGGCAGCACCGGGCACGCCGCAATTGCGGCGGTAAGACCCCTCTTTGAGGAGTGGCTGGAGAGAAGTCATGGCGTCCTTACTTTCCGCCTGACGCAGGTCCTCACCGGGCACGGATGCTTCGGGAGGTACCTGTGTCTAATGCGGAAGGAGGAAACGCCTGGGTGTCACCACTGCGAAGATCGCCCGGAGGACACGGTGGAGCATACGGTGCAGGACTGCCCAGCTTGGGCGGAGCACCGACGTGTCCTCACGGCTGCGATAGGCGGAGACCTCTCGCGCCCGGCATTGGTTGCGGCCATGCTGCGGGGCGAGACGGAGTGGGAGGCGGTCGCCTCCTTCTGCGAAGCAGTAATGCTCGCGAAGGAGGAGGCGGGCCGCGCGCGAGAGAGGACAGTGTCCTCCCTCCGCCCCACCCGCGGTGGTGCACGCCCGCGGCGACGGACGTCGCAAGACGATCTCCGGCCACCGTAGGCGCGGGCATGCGGGCAGCGAGTAAAGGGCAACTCGCTGCCCGACCATGGACCATGCCCGGGTCGACGGCGCGTTGTGTCCCACGCGCGCCTCAAAGAGCGTCATCATAATGACGGGGCCCCCCTCTCAGAGGGCCAAAGCCTGCCGGGGTCGCCGGATTATTTCCTTACCGTGACCCCGGAACATAACAGGCTACTGAAGGACACCGTGGATTTTAGTCAGTAGAAGTCTGACAGTCCCTCCCGCCCTGCCCGGGGTTGGAGGACTCATTTGATGATTTTGCCAAGTAAAAAAAAAAAAAAAGTGGCAGGCAGCACAAAGTCTACCACTTGACGCTGATTTTCAGCTGCAGCCCACGAGTGCCATACGCTCGAAAACAAATACGTAAATACTTATAATAATATTTATGAAAATATTAATATTTATATATGTATATGTAAAGTGCAAAATAATACTGTATAATAGGTACATAAAGTAAAGAGTGAGTGCAATAAAAAACAATAAAAGTAGATAAAACAAGACTAATTAAAAGAGACAGATGCATAACAAAACCACGCAGCCAAATCAAAACCTGTTTCGTGCCACACTTCTGATCCATTCCCAGTTGAAAAATTCATTCCGTATACTTAACTAACATTTTAATGTTACTTTGGAGTTTTTGTTTGATTGTAGATTCCCCGTTGGTCATCAGTTAACTTTTAATCTATAGCAGGTCAAACGTCATCACCTAAAACTTTATTTTCATACAAAATTAAGTGATTACATCAGTAATCACTTAATTTTGTATGAAAATAAAGTCGATCATCAGATCGACTTGAGCTACGTTGAGCATCAGTACTTAGTAATAAATGACTGCACGATCTTCCAGCGTCAACCTGTTCCGTTTGCTAGGATGTCTTAAAACGAATAAATTGAAACTTATAGCTGATATAGGGCCGTTGAAATCTAATTTATTTGGATAAGTTGATTTTAGAAAAATAACTCTTAGTTTGGGGAGACGGGCCTTGGTAACCGCGTGTGTGATCCAATTGCGGATCGCTCTAGAGGCGATCCAAACGGATGGAATCAAATTCAGCCGTCCTTTAAATATTTGAACTGATGCTAGAGGCTAGCGAGGGACGGCTCGCTGTTGGGGTAGGGGCGTGTAGGGAGATACACAACACACAAATTGTTCATGTTGAATTTATTGCTGATAGATTATTTTATATAGTAGTGACTTTGCATAAGATATTATCTTTTGTTTTAACTATGACATAGATAGTTACACAAAATATAAGTAGATATAGTCAGGCGAAACCCGCGCGGTATGTACCTCTACCCACAGCGGCAGCGAATATCGCTTAGGTCTGAATAGGCCTTAAAGAAGCGGGCCGGCGCGGGTCGGTTGCGAAGGGTGGGCGCCCACCTTCGGATAAAAAAGGATCTCGAAAAATTCTCGACCCTTTTTATACTAAATAGATAGCTAACACGGCCTGAGTGGAGTTTCAATAGATGCTTTCTCGACGGAAGAAGCGACCTGTAAGGAATCGAGGGGCCCAGTGAAAAACCGTGTTATATATCTACCGCCTTGTGTAGTGCGTGTCACACAGTTTTTCCTTTTATTTTTTACGCGTGCCCTCCTCAGAGGGATAAGAGGAATTCTTTTTAAATTGGAAATGTTTTCTAAGAGGATTACGATTTGCGGAGGTGTGCGCCGATGTTGGGCGTTGGGAATAAGGGATCGCATTACTCTGTTTTGTGTTTAACATTCTTAAAATTTTCTTTTTTATGTGTTCGTATCAAGTGGGGATTTGTGTTGAGATTGAAAGAGATTTCATTTTTATTCCACATTTAGTGATTCCATTCTTGTTGGATTTGCTATAAATATTCCATTGGAAGGATGGAAGCCAACCTATTACTTTAAATGCACCTATTTAACTTCGTTGTTGAAGATGTCGTCACGCCCTATCCTGTAGGTGCTTTATTTAAGTCTGCCCAGCAGTAATCCCACGTTACTATATAAAAATGTCGTGTAACGAACAATGGGGCCGATATTCCAAAAGTGACCATTACTCGTGTGAAGTTGATGTAAGCACAAAGCTCCGGGCGATTGCCGAATAAGAAATATTTTTTCAATGACTATTTTATACGTGCTGTTGAAGAAATCTTATTGTGTTTGTGTTAAAGGTTACATTTCTATGATATTGTACATTCGGAAGGACGCTGGGAACGGAGACGATTATCCCCTGCAGTTGCAACGTTAGCGATGGGGATTTCGTTTAAATTTTTAAATCGCCCCAGCTTTGTTGTTTGTAGTTCGCACATTTTGGAAGCTTTTTTTGAGTGCATAAACTTTTGTAATCTTATAACTCACTTTAATAATTAATAATATTTATTGGTCAATTAAACCATTTTTCATAAGAAAAATATTTTTGACATAAAATTGCTTCGATTATAACGTGTGACAAGACGACTTCATCGATCTTTACTGGATCTTTAAGTCAAGCTATACTATAGGTGGATTTGTATACCTACCATCTGCCATTATTTATTGGAGTCGTAGAAACTTTTTTGTGCTTCCAAATCATCATTTGACTCAATTCTGGGGTTAAGCTCGCCTTTGTACATAACTTACCCTTATGTGAAGTGTTATTTTAATTACATGTATGTGTGTACAATCTTCTATACTGCATATAATAAAATTTTAGTAAAGTGGTGTCTGTACAATAGAAATATATAAAAAAAAGTAGTGACCGACCGAAATTTCGGTTTCGGTTTCGGCCGGTTTCGTCCAAAAGATCTAGTTTCTGCCTTAGTTTCGGTTTCGGCCAAAATATAGCCGAAACTTTCGGCCCCGCCGAAACTCAAGTGTTCGTGCATTTTCGTATGTCGTTCGGTAAAATTCGTAGCTAACACGTGTTTGCTCGACTCATTTCGCCACCGTCCATTTAATCGTGAGTTGAGAATGAGATTATGTTTTTGAGTTTACTGCCAAGAGTAGTCTTGTATATTCATGTCATAATAAAATACAATTTGTTACGTAGATTAATGATTTAAAAAAAACTTATAAATCGTCAAGGCAGTGACTGCGAATTTATTCGAAACATAAGTTAACGGTTTCTTCTTTGAAATACATAATGTAATTTTTTTTTCATTCAGTATTTTCGTATTGCTGAATATAGTACGATTGTTGAGACTTCCAGTGAAAAATTGAACACTATGAATTTTTATAATTTCGATTGGTTATTGGCTCAGTAGAAGTTAAATAACATAGAAAATTAGCAATTTCTTAAAGATCTGCTATTTCCATAAGTTTGCCGTATATCATTACTTCCCGCCAGGGTCGCGGGACTCACGAATCACCATGACCCCGGAACGTAAAGGGCATTGAAGGACACAGTGGATTTTCTCAGTAAGTCTGACAGTCCCTCCCGCTCTGCCCTGGGTGGGAGGACTCATTTGATGATTTAACCACGCTAAAAAAATTATCCTTATTAGCAACACTATCGAATGGTACAGGTTGTGGTTTTTTTCCAAAATCTGCGGTTTCGATTCCTGGCCTGGATTTATTGATTTTTCTAAAATCCAATGATGCAGTTTTAGTTTTCGTCAAAATCTGTCTCGAGACTCCATTCAACGTTTTTCGATATTTCTCATAGTTAATCCACGCCCAGACAAAATAAAAAGAAATCTAAACAAAAAAGATATGACTTTGAATAATAGTGTAAAAGAAGGTTATGTTGAGAAAATATAGGAAAACAAATAATAGTTTAATAGATGTTTATTGTTACTGATATTATGAAGTCGAATGATTCGGAATTATGAAAATTAGTGACAGAGCAATTAAGAGTTGTGATCATTAGGATTAAAAATGTTAGGAATACAATTTTCGGGTTTCCAATGATCGGAGTTTAAGTTTTAGGTGAACTTTGGCACGCCCAGGGTGCATAAAGCAAAACCAGCGTATTAAAAAAAAACGACGTCAATGGCGCATTTGCCGCATTGGGCCGCTTCAGACCGGGCCTCGTGGTATGACTGTTAGATTTAAAGGAAGGAACAAGGTGAGCTTTTAGTCAGACTTTTACTGACTAAAAATCCAACCTGTTCTTTCAGTTACTGTTTGCGTTCCAGGATCACGGTGTCTTTTGGCCTCGCGCACACGGCGTTTTTTGTAAGGATGCTGTAGCGCATCCTACGATAAAATAATCAAAGATGTAGGTACTATTAGGTACCTACTAAGATCTATAGGTATTTAGTTTTACACAGTTAATGATTGTTATACTGCCCATACAAGGTCTAAGTCGTTGGGTTAAGACCAGGCAAAATGGCGGCAGTTAAAATGTTTTAGTAAGTGCAATATCATGTCGAATTATCGCCACCGGACGTCGCTAACAAAAGTTACGTGTGGTTTATGCTGTATTAAGATCATTTTACTATTACTGCTACATCTTGGAAGCACATAAACTGGCTGTTATACCACACCGGTCATTACACAAAATGTCACAAACAAAGAAATATTATTTTTACATTCTGTTGATGTCGCAAAACTAATCATTTCCAGCTTTTTGCTCTGTCTTTGTTTGATTAAGTCAAGTTAGTACCTATGTGTTGATCATTGCTGACATATTCTGAATAAATCTTATTAATTTTAAGCGGGTAGGTAGTGAGCACTTCACAGAATAAGCACTAAAATGTTAAATATACCTACTTTTGCCCAGAAGAGTTCTTTGAAATGTGCCGTGGCAACTATTCTCATAAATTGTATCTCGATATACTCGTACCTAAATCAAACAAACCGATAGCTTTCAAGTAATAAAACATTGCTCGGCTGGTTACATCACTCTGCCTCCCTATGGTAATAAAAAAAGATAGGTACATTATAAATGGTATGGGATATTGTCCACCGTAGTTACAGTCGGAGCGGCCGCCACGCGTGTCGTAGTTAAATCGTTTTATTGTTTTTTCACGGCGACGTATCGCAGCATTAGTACTGCGTTATAATATTTTGCTTAGTACACAATAACCCGTGGACATAAACAGTGTTATGTTGGACCGAGTCCACGGAAATTAGGCTTCGTAAAACGTTTATAATATCTTTTTCGACGTAGATAATGGCGCACATGGGGAAAGGGCTATAAAATTGTTTGTGTTCGAGTTCAAAATAATGATCTGTTGTCAGAAATACTTGTCGGTTATGTTTCACTCAAAACCTGTCCCTTTGTGAATCTTCCTTTGCAATTGGAGGTGAAATGCTTCAATGAAGATTCATTGGAAATTGTTCGGCCTAAACCAAAGTTCTATTTCTGTATCGTCGCATGCCCAAAAACACTTTTTATGATCAAAAAGTTATAAAGCATAACATACTCTGCAACTTTGATTAGCAGTTGGATTAGGATTTTTTATCATTATTATGTAGTATTAAATGCAGTGTACCTGAAATTATCTTTAAGATTTTAATTAATTCAAGTGAACATAGACCTATAAAAAACCTATTCATTTAGCGCCATCGGACACCGGTCGTACTGCTGATTATCAGTAGTTGCCATTCCACCAATTCGCACTAAGCGCTATAAATCTTCCTTCATAATGCGCACAGCAAAAGAGGCTCACTACTTGCGTCCATGTTCCACACAACCCGAATCTCTTCAAAGTTACAGAGAACAGGCTTCTGAGTAATCTCACTTCGTCTTAGACTTTGTCTCTGTCATCTTTGACTTATATGGCTAGAGTCTTGAGCAAGCCCAATCCGATAAATTAAAAAAATATCGAACCATGCGGTTCGCAATGCTTGTTTTCGTAAATGGTGTATCCGCACTACAATCAGATAATGATGAATGACTGATGGAGATGACTGATCTATGTATTGACACGCGTCCGAAGTGATCTCCAGTAAAAGGGTTGCGGAGTATCTTCGGCGCATTAGCCGTAAATGATGGATGAGTCTCTTTGTCTCCTCGTGACTTGATATCGCCATTAGGCACCATCTTCATGTTATATTTACTGTGTATATACACGTTTAATAGATATAGATTGATCTTACAACTTCTTGCCTGAATTTGGCCACGGCATGGTCTATGCCTAACGCATCTTATTAACAGTTTTTGATTATCCGTTATCAGTTTTTTTTACAACAAAACTCATGCAAAAACTGTCTAGTTCATGAAATCTGCTATGATTTAAGGCACCAAATTGGCATAAAAACTGGCCAAGTGCGAGTCGGACTCTCGCACGAAAGGTTCCGTATCATTATCTATGTTCATGAGATACAGCATGGTGACAGACGGATGGACAGACAGACAGACGGATAGCGGAGTCTTAGTAATAGGGTCTCGTTTTACTCTTTGGGAATGGAACCCTATAATATAGATAGCAAGTTAATGTTAAAAAAAACGTGTACAAAACTTTCATGTTATTTTGAAGGAAAAAAAATAGTTCCTCGTTCGTACACTGCAGGTACTTTTTCATTTTCCATACAATAAACGCCGTAAAACAATACATAGTTTAAATACTCTGTAGATACGGTAAACATGGTAAAATTGTGCTAAGGCCAATGTTTGTGTTACTCATAATTTAATACTGTGTTACGTCCTATCGTTAGTAGCGTTATAACAGGATAGCTACATTTTTTATCCACTTATCATAGTTTGACGTGAAGCCACTATCTGACTCGACATGACTGTGCACCCAGCCAATCAATTTATTCCATTAACATATAGTTTCTTTGTGAAATTTCCCGAGCCTTGAATCGGCTCCATGATTAATATTTGAACCGTGACTGGCCGGGCTTAACTGAGCGGAATATATCGCTTATCTCATACATACATACAGCTGTGTATCTATGTCACTCTTGTTGTACACAGCCCCACATACATGACAATTTACAAGCATTGACTTGTGACTATAAATACAATACACTTTTTTAGTTTTAGTATTTACCACTTACGCCCTGGGCCAGTGACCGGAAGATACTATGTGTTTGGGGTATGGGTGAAGGATGGCTTCTTCCTCACGCAATCCGCCACCTCCACCATTAGAACTACTGCTTCACAGAAGGAGATGTCTTCCCGTTCTGCCTTGCTCCGTAATATGGCACGAATCAGGGATATAAGGCCACGGTGGTGCTCCGCCAAAGCGAGGCACACCTCCACTCTATGTTCGACCGTGTCCTCCAGGCGATCCACATTGTGATGACACCCAGACGTATCTTCCAGTGGAGTCCGACTCAGCAGCCTCCTGATACATCCGTGTCAGGTGAGGACCTGCATCAGGTTGAATGTGAGGACACCGTGGCTTCTATTCAGCCACACTTTGTTACGAGGGTCTTATCGCCGCGTTTGCGGCGTGCCCGTATGTCAGGTCCCTTCGATTTGTTTTGGCAGTCAGATATTTTATTCATGAATAATATTTATATGCGCATAACCAATAATGGTATGACATATTTTTCTGACTAGCCGTACCTACATTTTTTTCATCAAATGTATGTGTTACAAAGACTATTGAAATCTGGAAAATAAACCGAAATAAAAATACGAGTATGTACATGAATCAATTAAATAGTTTTATTTCGGGCGATTTTTGGGCGATCATTTTTCACGTGGTTCTGGGGGTGGAGACGGCATACAATCCATTAAAGCTGAAAAAACACTTGAAATTCAGCGACTCATACAATAAACATCGTGTGGTAAGTTGAGCGACGTTTTTGCCGCCGCGACACAGCCGCGCTTTTTTTGTTGAAGCTTCTGTACGCTTTTTGTGCTACCGGGAGCCGATTCTGCTGTTTTTTTTTATTGACGTATTCTTATGATTTTTGCGTTGTTATCATTCTTCGTGTCTCGTACTAGGGTATCGAATCGGGAAATCCCGATCCCGAAAATCCCGGGATTTCCCGGTTCTTGAAGTATATTTTAAAACCAGGGACATGCGACTGAGAACCGGGAAATTCGGGATTTTCGGGACTCAGAAAAACAGTATAAATAATTTGTTTAAACTTGTTAATTCTTTTATAGAACAAAATAATCAAATTGGATGTAAGGTATTTATTCACTTCGTCGTTATATACGGAATAACATGTTCAGATACAGGTGTGGTTGACAGAGAAGAAAAGTTGATAATGTAGTACTGGTTATATATATCTCGAAAGCCTTTGACAGGGTCTCGAGTCAAAAAGCTTCCTTGCTTTTGGTATCCCAGTTGATTTTTGTAGCTGGATATCAGACTTTCTTAGTGAACGATCAATCAGAGTTGTCGTTGATGACTGATCCTTTGAGCTTTTGGTTATTGACTCTGGAGTTCAACAGTTATCTGTTTTCTTTGCAACTCTTATTTTGCTGCACATTTCTTACCCACTTCAGCCTGGTATTGTTGGATAGGTAGATAACAGTACTGTTTCAGTGACATACTTGCCCACTGCAAAATCCAGTGGGGATGAAGTTCATTGCTTCAGAAAGACCATGGTAGAGTAAACAGATTTGATACTTAGTATCCCAGCGAGCGAACAAGAAACTCTCTTTTAACGCCACCAACATACAGGCGTATATTTCCTTAGTAAAGTAGGAGTAAATCGAAACTACATCTTTTATAGAGTAACTAGCTTCCGCCCGCGGCTTCGCCCGCGTGGTGTTTTGATAAAAAGTAGCTTATGTTGTTTTTCAGATTTCAGACTATCCATATCCAATTTTGTAACAAACGGCTCAGCAAATTAGCCGTGAAACAAACATTTACACAGTTATAGTAAATTAATTTGAATATTAAGGATTATATTAATGGAACGGTATAGATTTGGGTATAGCATTTGGTTAAAAGAGAGTAGGTATGTTTAAAAAAATTATAAAATATCTGTTTACAGTAGGTATAAGGTACCTATAGTTTTACTAATAAATTATGGCACTTTTTTAAGTGGTACTTCGATCTTTTATAAATCTCATGAATGGTTTTCATCACTGCTTATGTATAACTTGTATAAAACATCTTTCAAAGCATTCAAGCTTGAAATCCTCGGTACTATATGTCATCCCAGTGTCCAGCTCCTGTGGTAAGGGTCTTATTATTCAGCGCATAAACCGGGGAATATTTTAGCGGGCAGCCGACGACGCCGAGGGATTTTCAACGGCGGCCGAAAAAATTGATGCGACTTATCTCACACGCCTGTTCTCTCCATGATAAACGTATGACATGTTTTATGTATGTTTGGATTTAAGTTTTCCACTATTGACTATGCGTAGATACGAGAGGGGAGCTTTAAGAACTTGGGGTATTTACTGTAGATCAAGATATAAATGTTTCTATATGATTCTTTATGTTTATGTCCCTCTCATTATCAAAGATCATATTTATTATAAAGTGGTTTGTTTAGATATCGCAAGTAGTGTTTAGATGGGATGGCGATCCATGTTCCTCTATTTATTATTAAGCACCGTTAGTTAGAGCCACAACATCTCTTTCTGGAATACTAGAGACAGTGTGAGGTATGTATATGAACTATGGTAAGATATTCAAACTGGAAATCTCCAGTTTGAATATTGTTGGAGTAGAGGTTCAGTTCATACTCGTGTGTTGTCTTGTCACCCTCCGAGTGTCCGAGTCCTCTTGACCTCGCGTCTCGGTGCACACTCGGGGCTCGGGGGTAACTTAGCATTCACGGCATTGTTCTGTTATTGCACGTCCGATCAGTTTCTGTCGCGAGGGGAACTTTGCCTATTGATGACGTACGGGATACGAACTATTTATGCATTTCTTTTATAAACATTCTCCATTTCTTTTGTTGCGACTGCCGAATTCACGTTTGTATTTGTTGAAAATTATTTCCTAAAAACGACAGGAGGTTGCTCGGTCATTTACTTTGCTTTTGACTTAGAATTGAGATCAGATAACGTAATTGCATCTGTACAATACTTTTCGGTATACTGTTGAGATCTGTACTGTATTACAACCTGACGCTACGATGCTCTCCAACAACCTTTTACCCTTTTCACGACACCAACTGTTCTTCTTTTCTCTACGAGCTCCAACTCTTTGCCTTATTTTATAGGACCTGTTCAGAATTCTATTACTCGGCGACATGAACGTATAATCACGATAGCTTATTACCACTTACCTTGACCATATTTGTATGAAGCGTTTCAAGTGAAATATCAGCAGTTTTTATGAGGCAATTATTAGCATATTGTGTGTCGGCAGGGGTCCGCGAGCGAGCTCCGCGGTGGTCCGCCGGGGACCCCGCTGCGCTCATAGATAAACATGTCTGGGCTTCCGAATACTTGCGCTGTGCACCGATATTGATTTTGTTTTTGTTACAACAATGTATGTAGTGCGAGATACAGCTAATTTGTTCGATGTCGTCTTTTGCTCTAAAATCAAAATAATATGTTTCGTTTTTGTCTTGTGATTGAACTTTTTATTGTAGTAGTTATGTGTAGAATAAGTTATAGCTACAAGTCCTTTTGTGGTTCGTTTTTAAAATCGTAAGATCGTAAGGCTTCTTGTACACATACGTTTTTTCGGTCGTCAGTGTTGTATGGAACACAATGAGAGCTTGTAGACGCGACCTTGCCTATACACGGCGAATTAACCGTAGATTTTCACGGCCGAAAAAACGTGTGTACAAGAGGCCTAACAGTCCGCATCACGAATTAAAGGCTCACAAGTCGTCTCTGATGTTTGGTAGACGACTACAATGCTGTACCTACCAATAGGGATGATATTATTTATAGTGCGAGTAGGTAACTGGTAACACATCAACAGCAACTATTTGCTTGCGGTGAGCGTTACATATACATAGCAGTGTTACGTGCGTGCTGTGTCGTGCCGATGCCGCGCCGGTGCCGCGCCACATATAAACTATAGCTTTAATTACTATTAAACACAATTAAACGTTGTGCATGCTTCGCGAACGGACTTACAACGTAACTGATGCGTTTGCAACAACATAACAGTTCTCATGTTGATAGTTTATTTCTCGTTACTCCAGTTCTGCCTACTTCCTAAACCCAAATTCAGTTTAAACTTTTTCTTTTTTATATCTATGATTACGAGTAGATATGAGAACAGTACATGTTGAGTGAATGATCATCATCGTATGATATAGGTACTGGCCTTATTATAGGGAGTTTTTATCATCTTCAGCGATACCGAGCGATATTGTTTACCTAGTAGTGTACTAAATTGCGATTTTGAAGTTTAGATATTGTTCGTAGACACAGTCGATAACTATAATGTCATGTCAATGTCAGAGAACGTGAAGCCCAACATAGTCCATATGGAACCCAACAACTCAACAAACAGTACTGAAAAAAGATAAATACATAATTAAATAATTTATCGCACACGAGTTACGTTCTGGTGCTATCTATATCCAAATTCCTCTCAGCGATTTATGATCGTTGAGATGCGCACGCGCAATTTCTCAGAATACTCCAACCCCTCCGTCCCTCGCCCCCAGCCCTCCCCCCACGCTCGATCGATCCACGGGCGGCACGGCTACGCTAGTTTATTTCATGACCTTATGAGTACCATTCCTTACTTTTTAATTATAGGCACATTACATGGTTCTGACGCCGATAAAGACTGGTTATTGTAACTCAATCATATATTAAGGAGGAACTTTTGTATAGATTAGTAGTTTTCTCAGAAGAAAATAATAGAATGTTTTAACGCTTATAAGAAACTTATTCACTGGTATAATTCGAGGTTAATTGTTTTTAGCCATTATTAGGCCAAGTAGGTACCATCCATAGTTGAACTTCAGATTCAAAATAATTATTTTCATCTAAAGCTGTTTGGTTTCCAAACTGAAGCAGAGCATTGAGCAGAGCTGTTTATTAGGACCATCGAGTGTATTTCAGAAATTGAATTCAGTACCTAGCTACTTAACGAAGATTTTAGTAAATTTCGGAAGGAACCACGTTATCTGGGTGATTGAAAAAGAACATATTATTTTATATCTCCTTTGTCTTAAGGGCGCTACGTGCCTACTATATACATTTAAAAGGGCTTTTGTAATGTTGCAGTTTATTATATCATGTAATGCTTACCATACTAATGATTTATCATTTGGTATCGGCGTATTACGCTACACACGGCATTACGTTAAATGTGGCGGTGTGTAAGATGCGGTGGCTGCGGGCGGCATCTTTGAGAGCACCGCAAGTTCTGACGAGCCCCGGCCGCGCCGGCCAGCCCGCGAATGTCTAATGAGTTCCAAACGGATAGGGCTACCGCACGATTCTAGGACATGCATTGTATTTTGGTAATTGTTTCCTCAACACTAGTTGTTAAAAATGCGAATATTGGACGATCAAATTATAAATAACGGGTCAGAGGCGGCAAGGCGAGCCTATCGCAGTGAATTTATCAAAGCATTATGCAAGATGATCAAAATATTTTTTAACACAATAGATCAACCTAGAGCAGACAATTTAGGATCATGGCGCTCATTAACTGTCGCAATATTTCTTTGAAGTAGACTAATTAAAGTCATGTAACATTCCCGGTCTGTTTCTAGACTATATTTATTTGAGCCGACCCTGGTCCTTTGCGGCGCCGACGTCACCTGTCATCCATCAGTCGGCGACAACGCGCATGCGCATACCGGCCAGCGCAGATTGACCGCGCGCGCGCACACTCGCCTCGCGAATTCAAATTTAACGGTACAAAGATGGAACGCAATAAAACAGTAGCAACATTCCGATTTGGAGCGGTTCGACTAGTTCAGATGATGGCAATGACAAAAAATGGCTGCACAGCTTAGGAATTCCACTGTTTGTGGTCAAGCGGGATGAATGTTTACAATAATTTTAGTATACGAAAGTTTTAACTCTTTAGCACTGACTTCGTGTACAACCGTACGGCATTTCAAACCAATTTTCAAGTCAGTTTTTCCGAATAGACAGAATCGTTTAAAATGAAACTTCACACACAACACACCTATATGTATAGGTCTGTAAAATTTGTCAATTTCTCATTTCAAAACAGATACAATAATTGAAAATTTTTGTTTGTGTTGAAAATTTTAAATCTAACTGTAACACTTTTTTTTAAAATGTGTTCTACTAACTTTTTAAACCTTTTGTCTCCTCTACTTACCTATGGTATGTATTGTTTGTTGTATGGGTATGTATTATTTTTATGATTTTATAAGAGTTTAATTAATATCAGTTCAGTTATTTCGAAAATACGAGTAAGGTAAAATAAGTCGTTAAGTTTTTTCGATCGTAATTTAAGACACTTGTTTGGCTTGTTTTTCATAATATTCAATTGATTCATTTGGAATACTAATTTTGAGTCCTAACCAGAATTATCTGTATAATATTACTACAATTAACACAACAGCCGTAAAGAACTTTTAAATCAGAAGCCTTTTTTATCGTGGTAAAATCATCGACCCGGGCATGGTCCAAAGTCGGACAGCGAGTTGCCCTTTACTCGCTCTCTGCATGCCCGCAAATCAAAGCCTTAGCATGACTTTTCACATTTTTGTGATGTAAAGTAAACTGGAACTTTGACGTTAATTTAATGGAAAAAATAGTTCCTTGTTCGTATACTTGAGGCGCTTTTTCAATTTTCCATACGATTAATGCAGTAAACACTTCAAGAACGTAAAAAAAAATGAATTCTTGTGATAAGGTATCAAAGAAATAACCGTCCTAGCACTTATAGCCGATCAGTGTAAATAGGTACTTACTAACCAACCACTCCGTTCAGTTATTATAATTCGTGGTGACAGGAAGTTTCTACTCCAGAATTATCAATACAGTTTAAACAAGTTGACCGATTTCAGTATATGGGCGACGTCATTCGAATACTGTATGAATGTAAATATCGATAATATATCATATGAACAATATCAATTGATGATGGTCATTGAGCCGATGAGCCTTTCCATCAGCTTAGTAGGCATCTCATTTGTAGGCCAGAAATAAAAGCGTTAATCATTTTATACCTTAAGTTTTCTTCTGACTATGTTCTCATTAAGACTTAATTTAAAAGTAGAATACATTAATTAATTCAATAAGTATTAGTTTGTACATACATGGCATACAAAGTTTTTTAAATTCTTAAATTAAAACTAGCATGCGAATCATTTACCTAATACATGACATAAATTCTTATAAGCCATATTATGTCGTCATAGCTAATCAACAAATGGTCAGGCACATAAACGGATACAATTGAATCATGACATTGAGCGCCTAAACCATCGCGTGTGACCCTCCAGCGGCAGGTCGAGGCTGTCTCATCCTCTAACATCATCAGTATGCCGCCGACCGAGCAAGCTCCCAATTGCCTGAATTAGCATACTAATACCGAGGCGCCGCCGAATTCGCCTTGTATCACTTCTATCAAAGAAAACACCGACACTTAGGTATTTTCAGCCGTAACTTCTCTAACATAAAATTCATATTTCTGTAGCTTGGCTTCGAGTTTTATTGATGTGAGTACTGGCCAACAATCTGCATTTTCAATCTTATGGATTCTGGAACAAGGCTGGTTTCGGACTTTTAGGTGATATTTAAAAGTGTACATATTAGGATCGCCAGGCGTCGAACTCTGACCTGCTGGTAATGAGCGCAAATTGATCGCAGAGGCAAATTTTTCAAGTGCGGCACGATTACTACACGACAATGACCGATAGATGGGGGCAACTCACTGCACTGGCAATGTATCGTGTCCATTTTATGCAAAATTGCTTATTTTATGTTTAGCATAATTTAGATTACGCAGCCGTTAAGAAATACTTTTCTGATTATTCAAGATTATTTGCCAGAATTTAGATAGAATAGGTATACAGCCCATAGGAATGCAAATTAGCTGTGGCTGAGGCAGAAATATTCTTTTAAGCTAATTAGTGTTTCGCGAACACTTATAAAGAAATGGAATGTTAGCCACAAGGACCGTAAAGAATTTAATGAAAAGGGAATATTCGTAAATAAGAACTTTAATTATAACGTCCGTCAATTACAATGACCTCCTCACAGGGAAAAACCAGCGCTTTATCAACACAGTTAGACGTCCAATTGTGATGTTTCCATTAATTACCAGTTAACGATGTTTAATTATGAACACAAATACAACCATGACACGGATTTGTATCAATAATAGTTTCGTATTTTTGAAACGATGTTAATGTATTTACCATAATAATATCAGTATCTAGTACTTTTATCGAGTAGAGTAGAGTGTTGCAAATATGTATGACTACTATTACGTTAACTGATTTGAAGGCTTTAATATACACACATCAAAAGTGTCTAGGGATCAAGCATTTTTATGCGGATTTCTTGAGATTGAGATGTGGCTTTGTAATAAATTTATGATTTTATAAATTTTTATATGGATCCTTTTTGGTGCATTTCATAATTTGAATCAGGAACTGTAAATCAAATTCGAGTAAAAGATGAAAATCAGCTGTCAATATTTTCCCTATAAAAACATACAACGCATTGAAGACATTATTAGTGCTACTGTTTCCCTACTACTGATTAAAACCAACGTTATTATGGAGCGGCGACGTCATTTAAGCAGGGAAGAAATGCTCAGAGCCGTGGGAATGATAGAAGCTGGTTCCCGGCAACGTACTGTGGCTTTAGCTCTGAATACAAGTCAGAGTGTTATCAGTCGACTTTGGACACGTTACCGAAGCACTGGTACCGTGGCTGAGCGCCATGGAGGACGGTATCGCTGCACCACACGGAGACAAGACCGATACATTCAAATCTTAACTCGAAGAGCTCCAACAATAACCGCCATGATGTTAGCCGTGAGGCTTCATCACTCTTCAGGGAACTTAATTAGCGACCAAACAGTCAGAAACCGCTTGCATGAAGTGAACCTTCATTCCCGAAGACCGCTACGGGTACCACCTATAGCAATGCACAATCGTAGGATTCGATATCAATGGGCTCTTGAACACAGAAATTGGGCAGAAGAACAATGGCGTTTCGTGTGCTTTTCTGATGAGTCTCGTTTTGGTATGAGACCGGATACAAGACGTATACGACACTGGAGAACCCCTGGACGCCAACAGCGATTAAAATCCTGCCAGGAAGTCCATCCTTATAGTGGTGGAACCATCATGGTATGGGCGGGTATTTGGATCGGCGGAAGAACTGAGTTGATTTGGATCAGAGGCAACCTCAACGCTCAAATTTATGCTGAGACGATTGTATCAGACGTCATCGTTCCTCTACAAGTGCAAATCGGTCCCTTATTTCAGTTAATGCATGATAATGCGCGACCGCACACCGCAAGAGTTGTAAGACAGACTCTCGCCGCAGCTAACATCAATGTCCTGCCCTGGCCTGCTCAGTCGCCAGACTTGAACCCGATTGAGCATGCATGGGATATGCTACAGAGAAGAGCTCTGCCGAATATGGAGGGTATCCAGTCGCAAGAAGACCTTTTTTTGTTGTTGCAATGAACATGGGCGGCCATTCCACAGCGTGATTTGGATGAACTCATTTTGAGTATGCCAAACCGATGTTCTTGTGTTGTTAGTGTTCGCGGTAGAAACACGGATTATTAATTGTTTAAGTTACCCAATAAAATTTTAAAGAAAACTGTTATTTCAGTCTTTTTTTCGAACTTTAATGTTAGTGGTTCAAATGTCAAAAATCCCTTTATTAGGAAAATGGCAAATTTCTTTATGAATGCAAAGGTGACTTGGTTTATCGTTACTGTGACAAACGATAACACTTTATTTGATGAATCCATAAAGAACATTTTAATTAATATCAATCAGGAGAAAAGTTATTGCAAAAATATATGTTGATCCCTAGACACTTTTGATGTGTGTATATATATAATTATAGGAACATTAAAATTAGTGTACCTACTTAACTATTTCACCTATAGTACTTAAGTATAGATACGTTGTACGTTGAATGCAAGGGTTCCAATTTTAGTCTGTTCTGATTAATGTGCAAAATAAAAATAAAGTTAGAAAAGGATTGATTATGTTAAAGTGTTAGATAGTTATTGGTGTAATATAGCCAGAGGCGTCAAGCAGGCGTGGCCTCTGATAGCTGTCATAAAGACATGCTCACACGCTAGCTATTGGAATGCTACCAGTAGTAGCTATCTATTTAATTGCTAGGTACCCAAACATAAAAAATGGTATATTAAACGCGCGCTAATGTGCTTTGTGCTGAAATTAGTTCTTCGCACTTAATGAATTGATCAGAGTGAAGCCACGGAGTGACAAGCCCGTCATTCTCACAAGACCAGTGCCCTTTACGTGCTCACAATGAACACATTTTACCTTTACACTATTTTTTGCGTGGGCTGAACACTCCATTGCCTACCAACTACTTTCTCCTAATTAATGATAATTTACCCAGATAACTGTACTCTAGTTTTATAAGCGATAATGAACCTTAAAATTAAAAGCGTCGGGTGGCAGCTTGTGAACTGCAACCTTTTGAGTTGAAGGACAAAGAAAGGATGCGTTTAATATACCGCTATGCAGAGCTATTAATAAATAAATGTTCTTGCAATTGCTTGTGTGGTAATTTAAACAAGGAACATAATAATAATGGTACCTATCGTTGAACCATGTCTTTAGAGCAGCTTTTTTTGGAACTTTACAAACCTTTTAACTCACATACATAAACACCAAGAATCTGAATAACTACTTGGGTCATACAAACATTTGTTCCGTGCGGGAACCGAACCCGCAATACACAGCGCATAAGTCGATCGTTCAGCCACTACGCCAACCGTGCCGTCAGATTAAAAATTCGAATTATTTTATGTCATTAACATTGACAGATCCGGAGAAATTAATGTCTCTTTAGTTTCAGCTGCTGTCAGTCAACATTCTATAACAGTTGTGAACTACGTTACAAGGTGTTGCAAATACCAATAGTACATTTAGGCCATCTGTTAAATAAGTACAAACTCCCCCAATGACTGCGATGCATATCGCATTGACCTTTAGGTGTAACATATCGGACGCAAATGGGGCTTTTTAAATAAAGTTTGGTTTAACACACAATCCGCTTTTGGCTTTTGAGATAGACTCTTTGCAGCTGTTACGTGATAGCTGATTATTGCTTGCGATCTTAAAGCCTTGTACACACATCAAAAGTGTCTAGGGATCAAGCATTTTTATGCGGATTTCTTGAGATTGAGATGTGGCTTTGTAATAAATTTATGATTTTATAAATTTATATGGATCCTTTTTGGTGCATTTCATAATTTGAATCAGGAACTGTAAATCAAATTCGAGTAAAAGATGAAAATCAGCTGTCAATATTTTCCCTATAAAAACATACAACGCATTGAAGACATTATTAGTGCTACTGTTTCCCTACTACTGATTAAAACCAACGTTATTATGGAGCGGCGACGTCATTTAAGCAGGGAAGAAATGCTCAGAGCCGTGGGAATGATAGAAGCTGGTTCCCGGCAACGTACTGTGGCTTTAGCTCTGAATACAAGTCAGAGTGTTATCAGTCGACTTTGGACACGTTACCGAAGCACTGGTACCGTGGCTGAGCGCCATGGAGGACGGTATCGCTGCACCACACGGAGACAAGACCGATACATTCAAATCTTAACTCGAAGAGCTCCAACAATAACCGCCATGATGTTAGCCGTGAGACTTCATCACTCTTCAGGGAACTTAATTAGCGACCAAACAGTCAGAAACCGCTTGCATGAAGTGAACCTTCATTCCCGAAGACCGCTACGGGTACCACCTATAGCAATGCACAATCGTAGGATTCGATATCAATGGGCTCTTGAACACAGGAATTGGGCAGAAGAACAATGGCGTTTCGTGTGCTTTTCTGATGAGTCTCGTTTTGGTATGAGACCGGATACAAGACGTATACGACACTGGAGAACCCCTGGACGCCAACAGCGATTAAAATCCTGCCAGGAAGTCCATCCTTATTGAATGGGTGATTTGTATTGGGCTACTCCAATAATATACTTCTTGGTTGATTACAAGTTTATTACCAGTTTTACAACAGTTAACAATAATTTTTGTTTAGATTAGAAAAATGTAGTTTTGCCTTATAGAGTAGCTGTCACCCAATGCCAAAGCGCGCGGAATCGCGCTGTCACACTGACATTTGGATGCGTTCAGAAACGGCTTGAACATCTTCCCCCCCCTCGAACTCTTCAGGGTCTCGAGGTTTGGAAGTTGAGGTTGGTTCGGGTAGAGAACAAAGGTTGTGGACAGCTCGACGAAAAGTACCCTTCGATGTGTAGACGTCTGCCACTCGTGCTGTTCCATCAGCTCCGCGATACAGCTTTGATATCCGTGCCATTCGCCATTTCAGTGGCGGAACGTTTGGTTCCTTGATAACGACCAAGTCGCCTTCCTGGAGTCCCCTTTGAGCGATCTGCCATTTGTATTTTTGCTGTAACTCGCTTAGATACTCCTTTCTCCACCTTTCCCAGAAATGTTGCCGCATTTGTTCTAAATTTCGGTATCGGTCCAGCTTGGTTATGTTCTGATCGGTTAAGTTTTCCGACGGAAGAGAGGTTAAAGGCCTGCCGATCAGGAAGTGCGCGGGAGTCAAGGGATTAAGGTCGTTAGGATCAGAGGATAGTGGGCTTAACGGACGTGAATTGAGGATTGCTTCAATCTGCGCGAACAACGTTGATAACTCCTCAAACGTAAGATGCTTATCACCTAGAATTCTAGTCGTGTGGTATTTAGCAGATTTAACACCTGCCTCCCAAAGCCCACCAAAATGGGGAGAATAAGCTGGCGAAAATTTAAACGTAATGCCTTCGTCGGCAGCAAAACCCGTAACGCACTCATTGCTTGACTTTAAAAATCTTGCTAATTCGTTATTTGCACCAACAAAATTTGTTCCATTATCGCAGTACAATTCTAAGGGCTTTCCTCTACGAGATATAAAACGTCTTAGGCATAAAATGAATACATCAGAAGAAAGGTCGCTTGCTACCTCTAAGTGAACAGCCTTTGTGCTGAAACAGACGAATAGACACATGTAACATTTTGTAATTTTACACCCACGGCCCTTGCGATCCGCAATGTAGAACGGTCCGGCGAAATCAACACCACTTACTTGAAACGGTAGGTTAGAAGTCACTCTTGAAGAAGGTAAGTTACCCATAAGAGGATTTATACTTTTAGCTTTCATTACTCGACAAATTTTGCAATTGTTGACAGTTTTTCTAGCTAATATTCTACCTTTCAAGGGCCAAAACTTGTTTCTTAAATCATTGAGCAGCAACTGAGGTCCGCAATGTAAAAGCTTTTTGTGGTGATGACTGAATAACAATTTTGTAAAATTGTGTTTACTATCTAATAATACAGGATGTTTTTTATTATAGGTTTCATTGGAATTTTGGATGCGACCGCCTACACAAAGGATGCCATCTTCATTGAGAAATGGACTGAGGGACAACAATGGCGATGTCGAAGGTAAGTGACGTTTGATTTTAATTAATTTAATTTCATGAGAAAAACATTCGACTTGATGTTCTTTGATTAAAACATTTAATGCTGCATCCAATTCACCTGGTGTGAATGGACCAGTAGTAACCTTGGCCTGTTTATATCGTTTGTAATTTATGTAACGTAGGACATAGACCATAGATCTTTGCATGGTAATGAGATTAGAACTTTTTTCAAAATCTACTAGCTTAGAACGAGTTACTGAAGACTGTAAAGTAATTGTTGTTATCTTTTTATTAGTTTTTGTTTCTGGTAACTCAGGAATATTTTTTTTTTATACTAGCCTGAGGCCATTTACTTGGATCCTCAGATAAAAACAAGGGACCTTCCCACCACAATTTAGCTAACTGAATCGACTTAGGATTTAATCCCCTAGAGGCTAAATCCGCAGGATTTAACTCTCCAGGAACATGCCTCCAAGTGTCAGCTTTGGTCAAATCTTGGATTTCCCTGACACGGTTTGACACAAAGGTCTGCAACTGAAAAGCCTGGGTGGATAACCAACCCAACACTATCGTTGAATCTGTCCAATGAACAACAGAGTCAATTTTGCAACGAAGCGCCTTTAAAACCTTATTACTCAGGCGTGCGGAAAGCAACGCACCACACAGCTCGAGTCTGGGTATGGTTGCTGGCTTTAATGGTGCAACCTTAGTTTTGGCACAGAGTAATCTCACTAGAGTATGTCCGGAACTGTCAACTGACCGGAGATAAATTGCAGAAGCATAGGCAGCTTCGGACGCATCTGAAAACGAGTGGAGCTCAGTTACAAGTGGTTCGCAAACCAGAACACATCTTGGTATTTCAATTTTAGAGAGAATGTCCAAATTATTTAGAAAACTGGTCCATTCTTTTTGCATATCCTTGTCTACCGGTTCATCCCAATTTAAATTCGACACCCATAGTTTTTGAAGTATTATTTTTGGAATGATAGTGCACAAACCAAGTAAACCCAATGGGTCGAATAACTTAGCTGAATTGGACAAAATGGAGCGTTTGGTTGCGACTTGCTCGCTTTGTATATCCACTGAAAAACGGAAGACATCTTGGGCCGGGTCCCACCTTAACCCTAACACACTTGAAGTTTGGGAACTTAAATTTAAGTTTTTTACTGATGGAGAGTTTGACTCGTCATGGATGGCGGATGGTAAGTTGGTACGCCATTTACGAAGAGGAAGACAAGCTGAATTGAGAATTGCAGTTACTGACTCTACAATGCCCTGTAACTCACTTTCAGTATCAGCTCCTGAAAGTAGATCATCGACATAGAAGTCATTTTTAATGATATTTGATATTTTATCATCCTCGCATTCATTGGCAAGTTGGACCAAACACCTCGTACTTAGAAATGGAGCTGAGGCCGTTCCGTATGTCACGGTATTTAATTGAAAGATCTTAATAGGATCTGACGGATCATCGCGCCATAAAATTTGTTGCAACATACGCTGACACGGATCCACGTATATTTGGCGGTACATTTTTTCCACATCTGCGGAGACCACATACTGATGTTGTCTGTACCTCAACAAAATTGAAAAGAGGTCGTCCTGCACTACAGGTCCGACATGTTGTATTTCATTAAACGATACTCCAGTAGATGTTTTCGCAGAAGCGTCGAAAACTACGCGTAATTTTGTAGTCTCGCTAGTTTCTCGGAGGACTGCATGATGCGGGAAATAGCAACCAAATACAGGTTTCCTGATTAATTGAGTCATGTGACCTAAATATTCATACTCGCGAATAAATTCAGAATATTGTTGTTTCAAAGTTGGTTTGTTTTTAAATTTCTTTTCAAGTTGAAACAACCTTTTTTCAGCCATGCTGTACGAATCACCTAACATGTCTATGGAACCCTTAAGTGGGATTTTAACACAAAACCTACCGTCACTGAGACGATATGTTGTGTCGCTAAATATCTTCTCGCAATCGTTACTATTGTGGTCAACTTTCGTAGGAATCTCTTCGAGTTCCCAGAACTTAGCTAATTGATCTTTAATTTCTTGCGAAAAATGGCAATGTGATTTTTTACTATTGTAGTAGTTTCCCCCCGTGGGACCAGCAACTATCCACCCTAGATGAGTTTCTTGCAGTATTGGTTTTTGTGAACCCAAACTAACTCTTGCTGTTTGAATTAGCTCCCAAAAAACATCAGCGCCGAGCAATAAATCTATTTCGGCTGGTATATAAAACTTAGGGTCAGCTAGTTGGAATTTACTAGGAATGTTTAATTCCTGAACACAAAGTGCAGAATGGGGCAAACAATCAGTAATTTTGGGTAAAACAAAACATTTGACAGTTGTGCTGAATAATTTATGCATAGAATGTAGTTCTATAATGCAATGCTCTGTTACATTAAACACTGTATTACCCAAACCAGAAACACAATGATAATAATTTTTTTCTTTGCAGATGCCTATCATTTTCTGAGCTTTCTCAGTAATAAAAGATGTTTGACTACCGCAGTCCAGCAAAGCCCTCAAGATAAATAATTGGCCATTGACTGTCACCTGAACCAATGCTGTGGATAAAAGAGCTTGATTGGTAGAAACAGCAGACATTGAAGTGGATGTGGAGGGACCAGATGCTGCAGCAGAGGCAACTACAGGTAAGTTATTTTCAATTCTTTTTGAATTATTATTATTAGAATTGTTAGAACTAGATGTGGAAGTTGATAATGGCTGTTCATTATTTTGTGTATCCTGTAAGGAAGACTGTTTGTGTAGTAGAGTGTTGTGCTTTCTTTGGCATATTCTACAACCGCTTAATCTGCACTGAAATGCCTTATGACCTCCCCGTAAACAGTTAATGCATATCTTTAACAATGAAACTTGTGAGATCCGTTCCTCAACTGGGAGAGATTTAAGTTTTGTGCACTCATATAATTTGTGATCTTGCTTACAGAATACACACTGTTTTTTACTGGAACCGGAGTCAACAGCAGAAGAAATAAATGATTTTGTTTTAGTCAAATTGTGACGTTTTTCATTTTTACTAATCTTACCAACATTGATTGTCTCCATGACTGTGGCTCGCTTACGGAGAAAGGAATAAAATTGTTCTAATGTTGGGGAGTCCTTGTCACTCCTATATTCCTCCCATTTTCTAGCAGTTACAGGATCCAATTTTGTAGAGGCCAGGTAAATTAAGAGAGTATCCCAGTTACCAGTGGGTTCCCCCAGAGAATTTAATGCACTAAGATTCCTAGACATACAATCAATTAAGTTGTGAATGCCTGCATCAGATTCCTTCTGTAAAGGTTCAATTGAAAATAAACATTTAATGTGTTCATTAATTAAAATATGTTTGTTATTGTAACGCTGGCAAAGTAAGTCCCAAGCAATTACATAGTTGTTTGATGAAATTGGCACTGAGCTTATGACGGAGGAAGCAGCACCCTCCAGGTAAGATTTTAAGTAGTGGAATTTGCTTACGTCATCAACATGCTCATTATTATGAATTAGTGATGTGTATGTATCCCTAAAGGAAAGCCACTTAGTAGATTCGCCGTTAAATGTGGAAATTTTAATTGGTGGTAGTTTTAAACCGCTTGAGAATTTAATTGAATTGGATGAGGACTCGGCTATGCCATGGTCTTTCTCAAGATTGTCTAAGATGGACTGTGCTTTGGCAATCAACTTGTAGAAAATATCTTCTGTGATTTCCCGCTCATTAATTTGCTTTTCTGAGTCCTCATCCAACATTTCAATTTGTGATTGAACATCATCAAAGGTGCAAGACAGATCTCGTAGCTTACTTAGTCTTAAAGGTATCTCCTTCATATCTAACTTGCTTGATTCCAAATATTTTTCAAATAATGTGAGACGAGCTCTGATATTGCCTCTCTGTTTAATCAAATCCTTTAATTCCAACATGATGTCAGTGCAAACAACGTAACAGGCCTACTTTAATGTCACTGTTATTAAAATATAGTAGAAAAACAATGAATGGGTACGTTACGGTTCCCCTAGCGCAGATAACAAACCGGTTCCACACAGCGGACACATGCAGTCACACAGCCATCGACATGGCGGTAGTTGGCATGTACGATTCAACAGGCGTAATTTGTTGTTAAACTTTCGCAAGCTTACTCCCAGAGTGTATCTGAAAACATTGACAACTTTGTGAGAATGTGATACTATACAATAGTATCTAAAATACGTTGGGATATAAGAACAATGTGAGATTAACTCAATACAATGACCTCTTTAACATTTGTGTTCGAAATATAAGTAGTGGGTACACGTGAATTTTATGAACCACAAAGAAATGGGTTAAAAACTGAATGAAATCATTACGAACAGCAGAATAAACACTGTTTGTAGGAATGATGTTGTTAAAGCCGCAACTTTACAAAGTTTTAAACCTTGAAGATGCCTAATAAAGGTTGCGGTGTTGTACTTTTGACATAGTCATCGGAATTACCAACGATGTCCACACAAATTAAAGCACAGGATAGGTTTTAAGGATAGAAAATGGAAATAGGATGCACTTCCCTCGGAAATGATGGCTGCAGCTGCTGGCTGGCGAGTTTCTCGAGGTGCTCGTTCCTTTGAATCGAATGACCAACCCGTTGCGACGAAAACTTTTCTTGTACTTTTTCGTTGTTGGTTGAATCACGTCGGGGTCACCAAATGAATGGGTGATTTGTATTGGGCTACTCCAATAATATACTTCTTGGTTGATTACAAGTTTATTACCAGTTTTACAACAGTTAACAATAATTTTTGTTTAGATTAGAAAAATGTAGTTTTGCCTTATAGAGTAGCTGTCACCCAATGCCAAAGCGCGCGGAATCGCGCTGTCACACTGACATTTGGATGCGTTCAGAAACGGCTTGAACACTTATAGTGGTGGAACCATCATGGTATGGGCGGGTATTTGGATCGGCGGAAGAACTGAGTTGATTTGGATCAGAGGCAACCTCAACGCTCAAATTTATGCTGAGACGATTGTATCAGACGTCATCGTTCCTCTACAAGTGCAAATCGGTCCCTTATTTCAGTGCATGATAATGCACGACCGCACACCGCAAGAGTTGTAAGACAGACTCTCGCCGCAGCTAACATCAATGTCCTGCCCTGGCCTGCTCAGTCGCCAGACTTGAACCCGATTGAGCATGCATGGGATATGCTACAGAGAAGAGCTCTGCCGAATATGGAGGGTATCCAGTCGCAAGAAGACCTTTTTTTGTTGTTGCAACGAACATGGGCGGCCATTCCACAGCGTGATTTGGATGAACTCATTTTGAGTATGCCAAACCGATGTTCTTGTGTTGTTAGTGTTCGCGGTAGAAACACGGATTATTAATTGTTTAAGTTACCCAATAAAATTTTAAAGAAAACTGTTATTTCAGTCTTTTTTTCGAACTTTAATGTTAGTGGTTCAAATGTCAAAAATCCCTTTATTAGGAAAATGGCAAATTTCTTTATGAATGCAAAGGTGACTTGGTTTATCGTTACTGTGACAAACGATAACACTTTATTTGATGAATCCTTAAAGAACATTTTAATTAATATCAATCAGGAGAAAAGTTATTGCAAAAATATATGTTGATCCCTAGACACTTTTGATGTGTGTATATTGTTTCTGAAGGGCGCGCCAAAGTTCACCTAAAATTTAAACTCCGATAATTGGAAACCCGAAAATTGTATTCCTAACATTTTTAATCCTAATGATCACAACTCCTAATTGCTCTGTCACTAATTTTCATAATTCCGAATCATTCGACTTCATAATATCAGTAACAATAAACATCTATTAAACTATTATTTGTTTTCCTATATTTTCTCAACATAACCTTCTTTTACACTATTATTCAAAGTCATATCTTTTTTGTTTAGATTTATTTTTATTTTGTTTTATTTTGTTGGCATATTAGCACGTATACTTGAGGAAGTGCTTGCTTCGCACTCACGAATTATATGAATTAGTTTTTTGTTTTTATTAGTTGAAGCGTCTTCTTTAATTTTGTTTATAGCGGGGTGTACCTGAAAAGATATCCATAGGTTAGGTTAGGTTAGAACTGTGACCAGCTACGCGCGAGCCGAGCGAGCAAAGCGAGCGGTGCCGCCGCGGCAGCGGCCGGCGAGCGCTACCTCGAAATTAGTCGCGAAAATTTTCGAAGTATTTTTTTCATAGTGCCCCCAATACGACACTCTGACCAAACGACTGGGGGCACCCCGACTCGGACAGGTCGTGGTTATTTTTTTTTTAAACCACCCAGAAGTAGGAGCACCGCGAAGCGGTGCTCCGTCGACTTTTCTGACATTTTACTGGATTTAGTGTCAAACTAAATCCAGTAAAATGTCAGAAAAGTCAAATTATTAAATGAAATCCCGTAAAATGACTAACTAAAAATATTATCGTAATAATGTTTAGGAACAAAAACGTTATGATTAAAAACAGTAGGAGTTTAAATATATTTACAATAACGATATTATTGATAACAGTTTTCGGAAACATGAATGTTATGAACATCGCCGGTAGCACTACAAAAAGTATGAATGAAAACTTTAGGATGATAAATTTTAGGAAGAGTGATCATTCGGATTACAAATCGTTAGGAAGAACAATTTCGGGTAAACAACTTTAGGTGAGCCAATATGGACCCGTTTCTGAATGCTTGTAGTATTCTGTGTAATGCGCACAATCTGAGCTTTCGTAGGAATGCTGCGATTGCAAGAAGATAAGGCAAAATTAGGCTTGATATCAATGGGTAATCTGGGTCCTTTAGCTCAACATTGTATTATATTCCTAATAATAAATTGCGCGTAAACACGCACAACAAAGTAAATGTAGTTAAAGGTAATTAAGAACGTCGAACCTCCTATGTAAGTCCTTTTCTCGAAGTTTAAGTTAACAATTTAAATCTTAAATTCTCATTTCATCTCATATTTCTATGATTTGCAAAGCGGTGTGTTTAGTTCCATGCGCGCCCTGCCAACAAATAGGCCTGTCAGTCTGTCCCCTTGCCATTGTGCGCACCCCAGCTCGAGTCTGGACGCTCATAATAACGGGAATTCTGTTTACGCTCAAATGTTACCCATGACTTTTTCTGGATGAGACGTCTTTACTAAACTGAATGGCTTTTGTACAACTTTCTTCTCTTACAAATCTACTTATTTTTTGTTAACAACTAAACTTGGATGTAAGAAGGATCATTGATGAAACCGAACTGGCCGGCTAATTTTTATTATTCCTACTTCGACTCTGACGTTTTGTGAAACAAGACATTATTTTTCTTTACTGAACTGATATAATTTAATTTACTTATGAACAATAAAACTTCTCTAGAAAAACTTTCTTTAACTTGAATTCATATGAAGATTTAACATTTTGGTGACTCCGACGTGATTCATAGGCCCGTCTCTAGACTAGCCCCATTAAATTCCCATGAACTCCTTGGGGAATATGTCCCCAAGGGGGGGGAGAATGTTAACAAGTAAACTTGAAAGCAAGAAGGATCATTTTCAAGACGGAACTCGCCGCGCGCATTTTAGAACACTGGCCGGCTAATTTTTATTATTCCTACTTCGACTCTGACGTTTTGTGAAACAAGACATTACTTTTCTTTACTGAACTGATATAATTTATTTTACTTATGAACATTAAAACATCTCAAGAAAAACAATCTTCAAGTGCCATGATTTATTTTCATCTTTATTAATAAATTATGTTGTTAACTTGTTACGATATGAGATTTATATTTTGTGTTACCTATTATTTGATTCACAAGAAATGTGCAAATTGGCTACTTTGAATAATATTTTCTATAAGCGATTCTCTAAAAATTTATCTATTGGTATAGTAGGTTCGAATAGATATCTCAAGACGTCGAATTAAGAAAAAAATACATCAATCATACAGAAAATATGTTTTATATTTTATTAGTGTAACAACTACCTAGATCAACCATTTGGGACACAACACAACTGACGAGCAATTTGGTAGAGTAGCAACATTTTATAGGAGTGGCCGTTGTTTGCTCTTAAAGTTTGCGGTGCCTTGCCTCGGGGCACAATTTAATTACCAAATGGTCCGTTTTTTGTGATCTTTGTGCCGTGTAAACAGGCCGTAACGATGTGTGTGGAGCTCCTTTATGTTGGAACTATTCTGTTCTTCCTGTACCGTACAACTTACGTTGGTACATGTCCACCTCAGCCACCTGTCCACTGGCTCGTTACAACTCTAATTTGGAATTAAATGGGAGTTGAAGTGGGGAACCATTGTACTTATTGTAGAGAGGTTTTATCTGGTTTCCGGTATTAAAACTCTATTATTTCTAAGTAAAGTTGGATTAGGTTACCATCAGGCTTTGATTCTTAGCCAAGTTCCAACACAATATTGAATTGATAGTATAAGGGAGTTTCACTTACCTTAATAATTTTTAGTTCGTTTCTTTAAAGATCTTTATAATTCACTAGTCCCTTTACATTGGTTTTCTGATAAATATTTTCTTTGTTCTTATGTGCACCTTTTATCTAACGACATCTGGATTTTTTCCTATTTCTCTGAGAGATATTCTTAAAAATCTATCGTAATATATGTACGCGCACGACTAACTGGCAACACAAACGACTGGTCCCTCGTTATTTTAAACAATTCGATAATGGCGCCCCCTGGCGGGCCCTGATTGTGCTACAAAGGGCGCTGTCCCCTCTAATGAGTCTCATAGTCCTGCTACATGAAGTTGTGATGTTTGCCCAGGGCCAGTGTTTGTTACCAACTACATGTATCTCACGTAGCTCCAATGAAAATTGTTCATTTTATACGAGTAGCCGGTAGCTGTACTTATTAAAAGTTCCGTTGTTAGAGTCTTGATAATGTCTGGGGGCGAACGATGAGGATTATTAATATTTTTCCAGAAAGTAAAATGGTTAATCCCATCAAAAACATAAATGTGAAATGAGAGCCAAAGCCAAGCATAATAGTTTGGTATTATGCCTTGGTTTTTGACTTCAACAAAAAAAGAAGTGAAATCTAAATGGGTGCCAAGTGCAATGGTCAGTTCTGAAATTTATTTTAAACAACATAAAATAGATTTCTTTTTATAACTAAGGATCATACATTGTAGCCTAATTTCTGACTTGGCTATTTCTCATAAAATACGAATTATATTGTAGCCTTCATAATTTCTAAACCTGTAACTTCTCAGTTTTATTTTATTTTTCCGAAAATTTGGCTTGCTGGTAGTACTAACCATCTAACAATTCGTATATGAGAACTAGCCAAGCAAGAAATTAGGCTACAATGTATGATCCTTAGTTATAAAAAGAAATCTATTTTATGTTGTTTTAAATAAATTTCAGAACTCACCATTGAACTTGGCACCCATTTAGATTTCACTTCTTTTTTTGTTGAAGTCAAAAACCAAGGCATAATACCAAACTATTATGCTTGGCTTTGGCTCTCATTTCACATTTATGTTTTTGATGGGATATCATTACTTTTTGTACATAAATAATGATCTTACACTGTTGATTGCTAAATATTGAAACAATAAATAATAATAAATCTCAGTTAATAACTGTACTCTGTAGGGGATCAAGGGGATGTTAGACACGGGACACCGTTCGTTGCCGGCAAGAAGGGAAGTTCGATTTTTACGGACAAGGATATTTTACATTTAATACCAATATTTATATTTGTTCATTCATTGGTCTGTTCATAATAGACTTATTAAAAAAAAGTCATGTTCACAAAACCTTATACTAATCGCCTGCCCATCTTAACACCGCAATTCAGGATCGTGACGTAATTGCACAACGCCATCTAGTGGGTTACGTGTAATAAATACGAAAATCAACTATTCATAATAATAAGTACAAAGACGGGATTACATGGATTTTAAAAAAAATAGGGTGGTGTTTAACTCGTTATATATTCACGTAAAGATCATAAAATCCACATTTCACAAAATTAAATAGAGTTTAGGCACTAATTAAGCAATGCCATCTAGCAAAGAAGCAATGCAATCCTTCATTGATTTAGTGCGTGGTGCAGTGAGTTTCTGAAAATGATAAAAGGTGGCGCTAGTGTTTGTAGAATACGGTTAGTTACGCGTAATAAATACGAAAATCAACTATATTCTTAATTATAAGTACAAAATTGGGAATATTTGAATTAAAAAAATTAGGGTGCTGTTTAACTCGTTATATATTCACGTAAAGATCATAAAAATCTACATTACACAAATAGAGTTTCGGCACTAATTGAGTAACGCCATCTATGTTCTGTTGAATAAATCAATCCTTCATTGATTTCGTGCATGGTGCAGGAGTTCCTGAATATGATAATAGATGGCGCTACTGGTTGTTGAATACGGTTAGTTACGCGTAATAAATACCAAAACCTACTATAATTCTTATATTTAAGTACAAAAACGGGAATATTTGCATTAAAAAAATTAAGGGTGGCATTCAACTCGATAAATATTCACGTAAAGATCTTAAAACCTACATGTAGAGATTTACAGGCACTAATTATAAGTTAAGTGAAAATTATAGTAAAATGATAAAAAATTGCCAGTTTCTGATTTTTTCCTTTGTATACACGTAATTACCTATCTGCATGCCAAATTTGAACTTTCTAGGTCATCTGGAACTGGGATATAGTTTTGATCTATAGGTCAGTCATAAAAATGACGATTTTTGGTCGTCAATAACTAAATAACCGTTTGAGATATGTTTATAAAATTTGGAACACATATCTATCTCGCCAGTCTCAATATATGTGCCAAATTTGACAAGTCTAGGTTAAATAGTTTTTGAGTTATGAGGGGCTGAAAAGTGCCTCCAAATGGTTCGTGTAATATTACGCACTGTGAGCGCGCCTGTGCTTTGCTTTGGCTGGCCACGCTCAGTCGCGTGTCTAGATTAAAGCTCAATGTTTCGGAGATAACAAGGTAGAGGTTTCCATCTCAGAGATGACAATAAACTAGATTTGTTTTTAAATGAATGTTGATCTAAAAGTATCCAACCATGGAAATAAAATTATGTCTCAGAGCATTTAGGTATATTTGACCTTTGACCTTATTTTCTTGATCATTCCATTGCATTAAATTGCTATTATATAATCTATTTTCTTACAAAACTCATCTAACCATATTTTAAAAACTGTTGTTGGTTTAAAATATGAAAACAAATTCAAGCGATACTAAAATACCGACTGTAAACATAAGGACCACTATGCATATAGATATTAAAATGAGTCCCCTCCTCAACCTATCAGCATTCACATATCATAACCCTTGTATAGTGCGCACACAATGCCACTGAGTGAGACAATATGCAAACTACATGCCTGTCACATGAGTACAATATGACAGCAGAACGCGACAGCGAATCAAATGCCGAGCTCCTAAAAATTATACTTTAAAAAACCTGCGTAGGTTCGCATTGCGCAAGACTGTACGCAAATCAGCGGCCAATGGGAGCCCTCCTCACCGGCTATGTAAATGTTCTATATTCAAATCAGTTTAAAATCAGAACGCGCATGCACGCGCCGGGCTTTTTTATTGGCGCTTTGCATTCAAAGGGTTCTTACGATGTTTCGAAGTGACAGGCACGTGGCGCTAAAAAATAAGGGTTGTTTAACCGTGAGGGGTTGTAACCCTTCCGCAATCCTTTTTTAGTCGCAGCTGCTTTTCAACGTCATGTGTTAGTTTATGCCACGCGACGTTAGGTATTTGACACGTTTTTTTTGCTCCGACATTATTTTGGAGTCTTATAAAGTCGCGTTTTAAAATCATGTGTGAAGCGTACACCTGGTGCGTTTTTGTTATCTTTCGTGATTTATTGTGAACACGCGACCTTTGTTATATGTTAGATTTTGGAGAGTTACTCGTATGAGCTATAAATGGAATTCAAAGGTGTTTGTGTCTTGACATCGAATTACATAATACATAGTTCTGTTTAGATGGATAATAATTCTGCCCTGGTAATTGAATGGACGGTAATGGGTCTGCTAAAATTGTAATGTAAGTTTAATTGTACAGACGCCAGCACATCAAGCTACCACAATCTGTCAGATTTCTTTAATAGAATTTCAACCTTATCACAAGAGTACTCGTAGAAGGTTAATGTTTCACTGGTAAATTCTGACAGATTCGGGTAGGTTGACCTGCTGGCGTCTGTACAAACTATGAAACAGAACGGATTTGTCTCCACGGATCCCGGTATCAGATTGAATTCGCCACGGATCATGGCGAGTTGTTTCCACCGATACCGTGATCCGTTTCCAACAAAACAAAAAAAAAAACGTTTGTAGCCACCGATCACGGTATCCATGGCTACAAGAAAAAGATTATAGTATTTTTTTTGGAAACTGATCTCGGTGTGTAGAGACAAGAAAAAGAGCGAAATATTTTTCGTGATCGGTGCATGGCTACAAACTTTTTTTTTGTTTTGTTGGAAACGGATCACGGTATCGGTGGAAACAACTCGCCGTGATCCGTGGCTAATTCAATCTGATACCGGGATCCGTGGAGACAAACCCAACAAAACAATCGTGTTTGTTAATATATAATGAGAGTTGTGCTACTAATTGTCGGAAAACTGGGTCTGGCTACCTATTCATTGAGAATTCGCCATTCCTCAAAGTTTCGAATTTGGCCATCCACGCCCATATTTTGACATAATACTCATGTGGGTACTCTACATACTAGAGTACATACTCACAGTACTCTGTAAATATTGCTTCTGAACAACTAACAACTGCTTCATAATTCAATAACTGCGGATGATTACATTTGGTTGATAATAGTTATCGTGTTGTCATCATAAACATTGACACAAGGAAATGAGTCCACCATTACTTAGTCGCGACAAAATTAATCGCCATAAAAGCGGGTAGTTCAGGTAAAAGCTCGGAAGAAGGCGTGTGCGCAAATATGTGAGGTGTTGGCAGACAATCAGCTAATGTGCGACGTGCGCGGTGTCGTGTTGCCGTAACACGTGATGCCTTTGTGTGCCTGTGCAGAGTGCCTGGCAAGCTGGCAACATACTTAGGTACTGCTAAGAAGTAGGTGATGAAGCTATGTGATAAGTTTGTGCATAACTGAACGCAATCTAAGCTAGTAAATATGGCTCATGAAAAAGGAGATGCTTTGTGGGCTCCGAGTTTTTAACACCAATATTTCACCACCAGTGCAACGGACTTTTCAAACGCCGTGACTTTCTCTTAAAGTGTTCTTAACATAAAAATGGAACGCTTTTGTAAAGCCACCTCTTGATTTACAAATGTAGCCCGTAGGTAAGTTGTGAAAGCTAGTTGGCAATTGTTCTACCACATCAGCAATTACTTATTATGTGCCAACAAATGAGCACACAGCTTAATGTTAAATCACTACATAGTATAAAACAAAGTCGCTTTCTCTGTCCCTATGTCCCTTTGTATGCTTAAATCTTTGAAACTACGCAACGGATTTTGATGCGGTTTTTTTTAATGGATAGAGTGATTCAAGAGGAAGGTTTATATGTATAATAACATCCATTAAATAGTGGAGAAGTACTGTTATTTTTGAGGTTTCTAATGTGATGTCGTAAATAATTACATTTTTTCCGCTTACATTGCAAACGCAGGCTGAACCCTACGAGTTTTATCAAAATAATGTACTAAGTATTGTACACATTGAAAAGGTCTACAGAAAAGTCCGTGATGGTATATGTTTATCTCTTATGGATAACCCACAATAACTTTTTTTTGTCATTTACTTTTTACGACAAATAATGGCTAATTTTCGAAGCGATTTTAACCAATACAGCATTAATCCTTAACCAATTAAATACCTTGAATACATTGTTCATTTAATATAGATCTATATGGCCCTTTACACCCTATGATTTAAGAGAATATTTTCGAAGATATTACAGATTTAAAAATTGCGGGACGTAGCGTTTGCGGCGGTACCGGCCGGCCGCCCGGTGCGGCAAGAGCGTGTTATAAGACAATATCTTGGTTTAAAGAAAGAGCGATTCTGTCACCAACTAACGAACAAGCAGATAAAGTAAATAACTTGATTCTTTCAAAGATTGATGCGCCGACGAAAATATACTACTCGGTCGATACTGTTCTCGATTTGGAAGAAGCTGTTCATTTTCCTACAGAATTTCTAAACTCTTTGAACCCGTCTGGACTCCCTCCTCACAAAATGGTGTTGAAAGTAGGTTGTCCTGTTATTTTATTAAGAAACCTGAATCCACCTAAACTTTGCAATGGCACGCGTTTGCTGGTAAAATCATTGAAAACTTTCATAATAGAGTGCACAATACTCACAGGATGTGGTACCGGAGAAGATGTATTGATTCCCCGAATCCCTCTGATACCATCGGATTTACCCTTCCAATTTAAACGTTTATAGTTTCCGGTAAAGACATCTTTTGCAATGACCATTAATAAATCGCAGGGTCAAACCTTCAACGTTGCAGGCTTAGATTTGAGCGTTGACTGTTTTTCACATGGACAACTGTATGTCGCTCTTTCAAGAGTGACCTCCAGAGAAAACATGTTTGTATTGTCAAGTAAAAATGTAGTGTATGAATTTAGATATTCCAAAGATAGCAGGAAATCTTCATGGCATAGGGAAAGGGGGATTGTTTTACTCCAAATTTAACGCGTGCGGGCCACGGGCAGTAATAATAATAATAATAATAAGTGTATTTAGTATCAGCATTGCACCCGTGCGAAGCCGGGGCGGGTCGCTAGTTAATGATACGTTGGAGAGTGGGTATGAGGAAAGTTGTGCTTACACCAATTTCCGGATTGAATAGTCGTCACAAAACGATTGCCGAATTACCGTCCGTCCAAACTAAATATTTGCGAAAGAATATCGTGTAAATATTGGATAATTGTGGCCATTAACGGTAATATCGGCGATATGGGCGCGTTAAGCGCGGCTAATGTAGGAAATGAAATATCCGGCGCGACCGCTCAGGCCCGCCGCCGCCGCCGTCCAGGAGCGACCAGCTCCCGCACTACGACGAACTATCTCTAACCAAAAATATATACTAACCAATATGATGGGATGCTATTAAAATCATTATGCAAGAAGTCCACAAAGAATTTAAAAAACAACATTTGAGTGTGTGACTGACAATTGTATTGATAGATGGTAATTACCTACCTACCCATCTTTTCATCAGTACCTGAAAAATAAATAAATGCATTCTCAAGTTATGAGCATATTTTTGCAGAGGTGCAATTTTGTTGTTTGAATATCACTGCCAGCTTTCTTCAATTATAAAATACAAATCGTTTGTAAATTAAAAACGCGGCGTTTCCCCCGCCGAGTGCGTCTCATGGCTCAACAACTGCCTTACGTATGACAAACATCGGAACCGCCAGCCGACGTTTTTTCCCCAAAACACGATACAACGCAAATATTCCCGTTTTCTCGTATTTGCCTTCACTTTGCTATATTTGCCTGAAATTATTTTCAGAGACGTATCACGTTACAGTGTTGATTTCTTGATAGACGTGACATTTGAACGTAAGCGGATACGTTTTGTTACGATGTTGGTTGGGTTTAACTTTGATTCGTTTTCCTTATTGGCTGCGGAATGTCGCACGATACGACTTTTGTTTACGAGCTACTCTATCAACACTTACACATCTATCATAATGGATCTGTTCACGGATTTTTTTTGAAAACTCACTTCATTTATTTCAGTAGTATGTTGTCCAAAAAGTCGGCAAAGGTATTGTTATTTTACCTACATTTGAAAACAAAACGACTGATGGCTAACTTTTTTCAAAATTACTTTAAATTCCTAACTTTCTTACTACTATAAATGCAAAATTTTGGATGAAAATTGATTGTTACTCAATTACGTGAAACGGCTGAACGCGTTTTGATTAAGTTTGGCACACAAACAAACTTTTTAGAAGTTTATGGTGGAACAGCACCATAAACTTCTTCTTTTTACTTAGTAAGCTCAATTTGAACCATGAAATAACTCTTTCAAACCAAGTCTTAATTTGCCTCCACAACTAGAAGTATAAAACTTTACTCATATACATACCAACTGGCTACAGTGCTCGTTTATAACGAGGGCCGGGGTCGCCCCCGCGCTGGGGCGGTGGGGTAGCAACCCTTTCCCTCCAAGAGGCCATCCATCACCAACGACTAGCGAAATGTATTTTAATCCACTGCCCCACGCCCGCCGCTTCATGAAACGTGAAAAATGATCCTACTGCACACACACTACTTCTGTGTGTGAGTGTGCGAATTGGGAAGTTATTACGTGTTTGAACCATTATACACTGTAGCAGTTACTGTTCAATGTATATAATGTAGATCTTCTGCCTTGGAAATGGTTCTCAGTTCTGTTGACACCTGCATATACTGATGATTGTTTTCTCATAGTTTTGGGCAGAAACTTCAGGCTGCCTTTTATTATGGTCTTCTACGCTCATACGGCTTAATTTTAAGTTCTCAGTACCAACTCAAAATTAACTTTAGTCTAACTCAAAAGTGAGTAAAAAATGTAATTGATGTTCATTCTCAACTTTCCACCCTTCAGAACAATAAATCTTTTACCCGCCATTCAAAATGGAATATTCGCGAGTAGTTTGAAAGCGATCGTTCTCACGCGGAAACATTTTCCTGAGCGGCGTGCGTGAAAACTTTTATAGTTTGAAGCGGTCCCGCGGGCCTCCCAGATTCCTGGCCCCGACTGACGTAGTCATTAATCATACACAAATTGTTGCGTCCCTCCGCCCTGTCCCTTGATATTTAAGCTCCGATTGAGCCAGTCATCTTGTGCCCTATTGAGAGTTCCTCTAAAGACGCGCACTATCTCAGTGAAGCCACTGACTGGAAGCGAGTGAATCATGGGAACCTACTATTGTAGCATTAAATGGTTCACAATTTTCATGTCAGTGTGAAATTGCGTTTTTTTTTCTCTCAGAAGAACCAAACAGAGTACTTCTGTTAATACGTGGTGTCATAAATTCAATTCCCTTTCTCTCTTGTTTTATCATGATTAAAATTTTCTACTGGCTATCAATATTGATATCCGAAGCAGCGTCTATTACATTGGTTGGTCAATAAAATAAAACTTTATAATATTGGTAATATACAATTCATACTCCATTTTATAAGGTTTTTAGATTTTATGACTTAATAAATGTGAGCCCGGCGCGACCGGCGGGACCCCACGGACTGACGTCATTGTCATAATAGTGAATGTTTTATTGTAACGTTATGCGCGCTATCTCTCCCTGGATTACTAAAACATCTGTCCCGGAAAATTCACTCTCGAACCGTTTATCGGCTCCTCGAGGGTAGATAGAGAAAAAACTGCAATAACGTGGTGTCATAACAAAGACGCCGCCACCGGCCGATAATACTATGATTAATACCCAGCGTTATCTTGAGAGTGCAGGCCTTGCCCGCCCTAAGGAAACCGCACCACCTCCCGGCGCTTGAAAGTCCTATGAGCCGCACTGCCAAACTGACTTTGAACCTTGAGTCAAGGGCGCAAAGTTGTGTCTCCATTGATAGTCTGCCTGTTTAAGGTATTCTCCGGACCCGACATAAGAGTTACAGATTTCGCATAATGCATATTATATTCGTGCGGGGTGGCTGTGAGGGTGAGCGCCGGAGGAGGCCGCGGGGCGAGGCCGGGGGTGCGGCGGGGAGTGAGCACCCGGCAGGGTGGGGGGGGGGAGGGTCGGGCTGCAGGGAGGACCGCGTGACCGCACGTCTTTTGCACGCGACAAGCTCTCGACATTTTTTTATTATTATTGCGCTTCGATGGAATTTATTCCAGCAAGGGTCGGTAATAGAATAGCGGGCACGCTCGTTTTGGCCCTAATAGCGATTTTGAATATCATTTTTAAATCACATAATGGAGTGTACTCGCCTTTTTAGAGTTATTTTTAAGGGGCGAGGGTGATATGATTCGTGAACTATGAATTTTTGTGTCGGCATTAGTTCTGGACAACGTTGTTTATAGGAGCCATAAACGTATCGATAAATAACTTTGGGGCAATTAACGTAATGATTGCTCACTTTCAACTGTGACTGTAGCCAAGGAATGTAGCGCTGACCTTTACTAAATGTTTGGAAGGCGCCACAAATATAATTACTATAATTAATTTCGCGGTCCGCTGGCCGCAGATTAAACAAACGATTAATTGTGTGCCAATAAACGATGTTAATCTCAGCCTTCACCGGCAGGTGGCGGCCATTGTCAATAATCGCCGGGGAATATGAGAAATGTGCTGCGCGAAGTGCAGCGGGCTGCTGTAATTATACAGCGGAGGAGGGGGAGGGGGGGAGGCACCCTCCGAGACGGACCTCTCGCTGTCATATCCACTCATATTTATGTTAATTGTAGGTATACTGCTGAATGCGTATTTCGGTTTGCTTCTAGCTTAAGAATTATTCTAATTTATATCTCGTTTCATTCACCTTAGAAAAGCTTGCAAGGCTTTATTATAACTTAATATTTTATAGAATACCTGCCCATTATCTGATATGTAGACAAGAGAAGCTTGTCGTTTTGACTAACTGACACAATGAGAGTCGTAGAGATTATGCTAAAGATAATGTTACGTAGTGTTTACTGTAACCAGTTGTTAACATGTCCCGGGCCGCGTGGTCAATGGATCTTGAAATATGAACTTTGTTTGTCGTCAGGTACAATACAACGAGCTGCTGCGGCAAGATGAAACGTACAGTTGATTGTATATTGAGATCATGGCAGAATGGAGGTTACAGGTATTTTCTTGCTTCTTAGGTAAATATTCAGGGCTTTAACAAATTGATCATTCAACTTTAACTTAAATATCACATACAGCCCATTCACCGGAGCAACGCGAATAACATATTAGTTACTTTGAAAGTACGTGAATTCGCTACTGGCGCCGCCTCATGGGGTGTTTCAAACATTTCCATACATGATCTTACCGGTCGTCGTGACAGCGGCGAGTCTTGAGCGGACCGTAAAGCTGCTTTTCCACAAGAGATGCGCTATGCTTCGTTGCTGCGGAAGCTTTTGATATCCACCAATCATATTTATTGGTTTACATAGCAAGGCACTGGTGGAAATGGATTCAACTAAGATGTGTTTTTTAAATGGAAGGATGCGTGTTAGCTGCGTGCTATGACTGCATGCTATGGATGCGTGCTATGGATGCGTGCTATGCAGGCGTCCTATGGGTCGTCTTCCCTACTATCGATAATCGCATAGCTCGAGTTGCGCATCTACATAGCGCAGCTACTTTGTGGCGGCGCATCTTAATAGCACATATTAATCGAACAGCTACATAGCGTTGCATCAGTGGAAATGGTGAGTCTGTTTAGTAGCTCAGCTTTTACATCCTCGCAGCACAGCTACATCGCACATCTCTGGTGGAAAGGCACCCTAAGGGTCGGCTCTCCCTCTTGTTTTGTATGGAGCGACTGTCTAACTGACCTCCACAACCCATCAGTTGTGTTTAAAGAAATTTTATTGTCAATAAAAACTTAACAATGTCACTTACTTGAGAATAATACTTTAAATTAATTACAAGATGTTCGTCGTCACCAATTACAGACTCTGTACAAACTATTTACCCATCCAATGCATTATTTATCTCCCCACAAGTGATCGATCTGCCATGACATCTGCAGTTACCTGGATAGAGTACCCCAATTGGGTATTTAATACAATACCCCTTGCTATGACTGGTCTCCGACTATCACCATCGGTTAAACGTGCTTTCTAATTCACGGAAGTATCAGAAAGTACTTGGTATGTAATGAATTGGTCACCTATCCACATATTGACCTCAGCAAGCGAGGCTTAACCTTCGAATAATTAAACACGAGCGCGCTTTATTGAGGTAGATTAATATGTCAACTAATAGTAGGCTTATCTTTATGTTTTCAGGTGGAATAAGATATTACATTACTAAGAGTTTGAATACACAAGTTTAGTGTAGTATAAAGATGGAAGCAGATTATCCTGTGGAAGTAACTTTCAAGACATCTACCAGGTTGGTTTTATGTCGATGGTGTCAACTAAATCCAACACATTGTAAGTATGTATTTAATTATTTGCATGATGTTTTTTTAACGTCCCGCTTTATTATCATTTTGTAAAGTGCAATGGCACGTTTTAACTTTTGTGACATTTATTATTTCTGCTTTTGAACAGTGTTTAAAGACTTCGAGATATTTTTGAACAAAGAAGTCAGATAACATCGCAAAATTACTACATTGAACTTTAAAATCCAATATTTTATTACATCGTCCAATTATTTTATTCGTTGGTTTTTGACACTACGTAGTACCCACACGACTGTTATAGTAAAACAAATAATAAAATAATAACAATGTATACCGACCAAGTAAAAGAAGCAGTTATTATTGTAATGAAACGTCATCAGATATTTATGGAGTGTCATTAATTTTCCAGGGCGGAGCGTGCTACGACGCCTACGGCGTAGCACGGTCGGTGGGCGCTACGGGCTACGAGCTACGAGCTCCACTGTGAAGCTTAGGTTCGTAGTATGTTTTAAAGTTTCTATTATAATAATGAATATTATACAAAGTAGGAGTAAAACTTCTTGTTCAATAATGTAAGTAATTCCTTTTGCTTATATTTCGTCCGGGCACAGAAGACAAGGGATATTTCAGTGACCTGAACTTAGAATAGTTGCAGTTGCCATTTTATTTTGCTCATTCCAGTTTATATTAGCATCGAAGCTCGTGTCCGGTCGACTAGTTAGACGTAATAGTGTCGATACTTGTGCTCTATACATCTTTTCCTCGCTTCCCAAGTGTGTGTAATGTCGCCGAGCTCTCCTGTGCCAAACGGCCGCCATAGCCAGAGCTCCGGCGGCGCATTCTGTCACTCTTGCGTCGGAACAGTTACAATGAGCCGCGGGGGGAACGACAGGCCACATTATGCTGGTAATGGCTCGTACATATTTCTGCAATTGATTAGACGGGGGCGGTCGCCATGGTAACGGGCTGCAGCGGCCTCCCCCCCGCTCCCCCGTACCGCTCCCCCGCGACGCTCATTGTACTACACATAAGTTATGTTCGCACTGACATCACTTGTGAATGTGATAATATGATATGATAATAGATTATAACAAAACTGAAGTTTATCCAACAACGAGGTGTTGCATATTCTCAGTGAACTGTGAAAAAGATACAAAAAATTAAAAACACTCGAACAGTGAAATAATCTACTTTTAGCAATAAAACGCACGTAACGCAACTCACAATTTTGACACAGTGTAAGAACGATGAGTGCGAGTCATGCCATGGTACCCGCAATAATTATTGTTTAATTGACTTCGGCCACCAATTAAATATTAACATTTTTATTTATTAATGGCCGGATCCGTTCCGCTTTCTTGATGCGTTTCTTTAGTTTTACTCATTTTACGAGGTTATTTAGTTATTTACTGGCAATTTTACCAAACCTACACACATTGTAAGTTTAAAGCGAGGGTTATAACTTATCCTCATTTTAATGGAATATACTGAAAATAATAAAACTGAATAGAAGTTATTGATACTTTAAATGGGGAACTTTTAAAAGTGTTCGTAAAGTAACATAATATAATATTAATCTAATTAAATTAAAATGTTGTGATTTTGTTTATTTTGTTTATTTTCTTTTCTTAAAGTTGTGAACTTCTTGGTTAACTTATAATGAAATTCAAATTAGATCACACCGGATATAATTATGGTTTCATTGCTATAATTTTATTTAGTAACATGTAAGCAACACTGATATGAATTTAAGTATTATTTATGTTATATCTGAAGAAGTTCATCAAGTTCAGTTGAAGAAGTTCAACTAAGATCACTTGGATCATAATGTTAAAATAAGGAGCAGATATCTGAATGCCGAAAATTAAAATAGCTATAGGTAAAACATCAATGTTCATAACATCCAAAATTAAATATCGGCGTGCCCAACAGAATGCTGCGAGATAACGTCACGATTACCCCTGAGTTTATTTTAATGAACTTGTGTTTAATTGTTGAAAATGAACTTAGGTATTAATGACTATCAATATTTTGAACTTAGGTAAAATGACGTTCGGCATTTTAAATCGTTAAATTTTTTTTATGTCTCGACATTTAAATTTTATTTTCGATTTTTAAGCTTCGGTATAGGTAACAGTTTTCGATATTTCAACTCGATCGATGTTTTTTTAGATGATTTGAACAATTATGTTTACGTACCCATAATATGAGCAATATGTTCAATAAATTAATCCATCTTAATTTGATGATAATTAGTTTAATAGACTGAAATAATAAGAAACGTTTGTGCATTAATTCATTAACATATACATTTTTGTTGAAAAAAAAATACCATTTTCAATGTCTGTCTTTTGTGTGATGTGACTGTACAATTGTAATTATTATTAAAACACAAACTTAATCGAAGTGTAATTTCTGAGAAATGTTCATAGTTAATGTAATTAACAGAACACGTTCACTTGGCCACAACGTCACAGACGAACGCTTGCGATGATTTATTTACTATGCTTCATTGAACTAACTAATTCTTAACATTCACGGCTGAAATGGAACTCAATCAGATATTCATAGAGGGTTTACTAACTCACTTTATTTATTAAGGAGGTAAAAATCTTTCAACTTATTGAAAGTTATACAGTTATATCTTTTAACTCTTTGTCATGTTATTTTTACCAGGTCCTAGTTAAAACCCATTCATATTAGAATAGCCAACCTACGAGCATCGAAACAACTAATACTTTTGTTTTCAATACAACATAACAACAACCAAACACAAGAAACTCTATTAGTATTTGTGTGAACACGAGGCGGGTGCAAACCTAAATCTCAGAATGCAATAAAGTGGGCTCCCCGCCACACGAAATATTTTCAATCAGCTGAACGGAGCCAATCGAATACCTGTCTTAATTGGCGCAGTAATGGCGTCGCCGATTGTCTGCGAGCTGTAACGTAGGGTCCTCGGGCCGGAAGCCATCCAGTTTCAAGTTAATTTCCTCGCTGGAGGCTAATCCGCCAGCCTAATTATGAACCACCCTCACCCCCTACGACCCAGCGGCCCCCACCTGCCACCTAAATTGATTCAATGATCCTTAGTTCGGTAACTACGTGATTGAAGTTTGTGATAAAGATGGAACCGTGCAGTTGTGACATTGGAGCGGTTTTGGAAACGGGTGCCCTCTATCTGGCAGAAACTTGTTTCTCCGAAACCTATTTGGCAGAACTCACTTGGCAGAAACTTTTTTAAACGAACATTGTTATGGTATAAATTTTTTTTAATATAATTGTTTTTTGGCCTAATGTTTTTATGTCCGAATTTAAATTGGGATACTTTTAAGATGGCAGAATTGTATTGGGCATAATTACTTTTGTCAGAGTTACAATTTTGCATATTTTCATTTAGCATAACGTTTATTTAGAGCGCCGATTATTTGGAATAATTTGACTTGGTATACTTCGAAGATCACAGAATTTCAGAATAGAAATAATTTAATAGTCATAATAAAAAATAAAAAAATTGTTTTATAAAATCAATATGGTGTGCTACAAAAGTTAGTGACAGAAATGAATCGCTGCAAAACCGACTTCACGTAGTCTTGTCTGCCCTACCCCTAGAGTGTAATTTATAATCGCGTAGGCGCGGAGGGGCGAGGCGGCCCGTGAGCTGAGGAGCAGGTGGTGGGCGTAAAATCATCTGCGACGATTAGCTCGCGTGGGACCGCCAGAGACCCGCAGCGCCGGAGCCGTGACAGAAGCCATGCCTGCTGCATGTGCTGAATGCTTGCTGCATGCTTACTGCATCATCTTACTGTCTGGGAAATAAAAACCACTCAATTATGCAAAAGATGATTCTGGTTGTGAACTTTCTACGAAATGATGGTTATACTTATTGATTATTATGGAAATGAAATTTATGCCTAAAGATGATTCTGACTTACAAAATTATGGGTTTCGGTGTTATGGTAAATGAGTGTATGCCAAACGATTTTCTGCGAAAAGAGGTTTATGCTATCCGTTGCTATGCAAAATAAAATTATGACGTAAAAAGTTCTGCTATAAAGGGTGGACCCGTTTTGGAAACCTCTCATTGTCGATAGTTGGATTTTAAACACTGAAACAACGATGTTACAGTCGAACTATCCATTCATCTCAGTGAAACATAATTCGCTTGATTTCTAGTTACTGTTGTTTTTTACTTTTCTGAATGTTAGGAGGGAAGCTCCGCCAGAGTGTTCTGTCACTGATGTTATCACCGGTGTTGGAGGATGTTACACAAATATTATTCAATTCTCAGATAGTTCCGCATGATATGCTATGTTCATAAGCGATCTGCTTGCTACTATTTTCCTCCATCCATTCACCCTCAAAATTATGTAATTAGAAAAGTGTTTTTTTCAACTACGGAGTTCGTAATTCGAAGTTAGTTTATTTTGTATTTTTAAATACCCTCTTCTGTATTTATCCATTCGTAGGCAATTTATTTAACATCCAAATGAACAATCAAGACATATCAATAAAATGATTGCCGATTACGAATCGATCTCAAAGAGCTTCGTCCTCTTATAACACCTGAATGAACTTCAAAATGGATCCCTCCAAATCAATGAGCTCTCGACGCGGCCCTAGAGCTGAGCGTCCATTTACATGGAGTGGCTGTGCACGCACAGACACAGCGGCACAGGCATGGGCCGGACCTACCGTAACGAGCTGTTAAGTGTCGCGAGAGGTTTAATTACTGGCCCGGGGGCAGGGCCGGGTGCGGGGTGCGCGGGGCGCGGCTCGTCTGTCGAGGGATGTACTGTGATGTGTGTGCTAGCAGAGATGCTTTGTTTATCCCCTTGTGAGAAGAATTGAGATATCAATTGGTTTTCGACGATCTTTTGTCATATTTGTCATATTAGAAATATGTTGCATTTCATTGCAATCTTGAGACATAATATTTAGTTTGTTTCCTTTTTTTATTATTAAAGACTCTACAAAATACTCAAAAGTTGAATCTTTTAAACATCGGTAAGCCTAGTACTTAAGTACACTATGATTCAACTACATCTATGTACCCCTCAATCAAGACTATTCTCAGAAGTTCTCCCTTAAGATTAGATGCCTTTTTGATTTCATTGTGAAGTATGTATTATCTTGTTAATTCCTAATGTAGAAATTACTCACACTTCACTAACACGAGCAGTGGCGTAAGTAGCCTTTTATGCTGGCAGTGCGAGTTGATCTGGCTAAATGAGCCCGCAAATATAGCCAGGCCAGGACTACCTGGTCTGGCTATTTTTGCACCACTCCAGGGTTGCGCCCTGCGCCTGGGCACCATTGGCACACCCCTATTTTCGGCAATGAATACGAGACCCTGTGTGGATGTACAGTAGTCGACTGGTTAACTAGGCATTTATACATTAAACATACTACAGCATAGCGCGTCTATGTTGTAGGTACTCATGCATAAGACAAGTGATGGCACACAACTGCGTGAGCTGCATTATGTCCACTCAGTTTCAAGTTAATTAACATTGGACTAGACTTCAATAACAGTTTTAACGGAAATCAAATCTTTCATTAGTTTAAATTTCATTTAGCGTATTGAAATTAGTTTCTGCTTCTTCATTCTTGCAACATCTTTGATTCAATGCATCTTAAAATATTCTAGCATATTTCATAGCTTTTATGATTACGATCTTCATCTTGAGAAACTTTTTCAATTTATGGTTTTTAGGTCTGTTAATAATGGGGATGGCAACTCAAAGCTAATCGTAGATGGCGCTGCGATAGTTGGTCCCTACGTAAGATTACTGTCTACCTTGTACAAAAAACAAACAAGATTTATTGTTATAAAAATTGAGTTTATATACAAAACAAATATGGAAAATTATTCGTCAATGCAAGTGCATATACTTAAAGAAGAATTAAGACGCCGCGGTGCATCTACAAGAGAAAAAAAGTGATTTAATTGAGTGGTAATACATTTGATTTTACCGTAATAAATCCACAATTAGTTGTAGTTGAGGTTTCAATTTTTGAGTTTAGGTATGTTTTACCTGTCCTCTTCTATAACAAGAATATAATGCTGCTTCTGACTTTCTATTTTGATAAAATATCATAATGTTTTATGTCAGTAATTTTACCCCTTTTTTCTATTTAGATTCGAGAAATATCACAATATGTTTAATTTCTTGACACCACAACTATCACAAAACTCGTTCCAGGTGATAATTCTTCCGCCAGACGAACCATTTCATGATTTATAGAGCGATGCAATACTGGTACTTAACCTCCAATAGAAAAGTAGATATTATTTTGAAAAGTGTATTCGATTGTTTAGTTATTGTATAATCTTTTTTACAGCATAATACACAACATCTAGTCATTTTACATCAATAAATCGTTTTTTTTCAGAAAATTCATTTGTTTTGACAGTTCTTTTGGGACCAAACTGTCACTTGTAACTTTGACACTTGCCTTCCCCATTAATCCTCTTTCTTACATAAAGCAAATCAAATAATATGTCACATAATTATGAGTTGGACGACGAGGATGGGATAAAGTTATAGTAGTTGCTCATGCCTAAGAAGGTTCGCAAGTCATTCGTGTTCTTAGGGCTTTCTGCGTCCATCTGCATATTGAGATATTTAATAAAAACGCAATTTGCATTGTAAATATTGGTAAATCTATATTTTTCGTATGACAGAGTCACTAGTTCATCACTGACACAAAGAAAAAGAAAAATACGAAAGGAGGTATATATCAGAATTAATAACGTAACTTTAAAAATACTCTTTTATAACTCACAAACACAGAATCATCAACGATTCCATGCGAAAATCACATTAGTTAATCAAATCCCCGAAACGTGCGATTGTCGTGAATTTCTCCCCAACGTGTGCACATACGAGCTTGACGCGGGGGAGAGTCGGCACATAATGAACGCATCTCATCAGCTTATGCAAATAGTTGTCGCGGGGGTGCGAGCGAGCCAGACCGTGCGAAGCCGTGCCGTATCGATCGAACACGCGTAATGTATGCACTGCCCCTCACTAGCAGGGTGCGTCACTCACTGACAATGATGCACAATTGCTAACATGTTTTGTTTATCATCTGCAAGTATTTTTTTTATTGTATAACTTTTTATTGGATGTCATTTTAGGCTTTGTAAAACAATCGCTAGAGGCTAATAGCATTTCAATAAATGGTCATATAATTAGAACTAGCTGTTCCCCGTGGTTCACTGCTGGGCTGGTTCACGGCTGCTCTGGTCCTATAGGTCGTAGTGAGATGTTATATAGCCTGTAACCTTCCTTGATAAATGAACAAAAATATTTGTTCAATTCGAAGCAGTATTAGTCTCAGAGATTTGCGCGTTGAACCAAACGAACAGTTCAGCTTTATAATATTAGTATGGATATGAGTAGAGTATTAATAGCTTTAAACCTTTGAAATAGGATATTATTTCAAGCGAGGTCTTGCCATACTTTACAAAAACATCTTAATTTCTGGAAAATAAGCTTGAAGACTCATTCCCATAATCTCGAGGTCAATTAAATGATGAAGCTATGGCCATCGGCGATCGTTAACATGGGCATCACGGCCGTGTTTACGACGCCGTCGGACGCCGAACACCGGACGCCGGCAGCGTTACACAACTTAAATCTTTCATAAACCGCAATAATAATAAATTTAAGTGCATTTTACAGCGACGGTGTTGCCGTCCGGCGTCGTCTCATACCGGACGATCTCGGAAGATGCCGTCCGTTCCGCCGCTTTATTAAATGACCTTCTTTATTAGCTGTTTAATGCCGTTCCGATATTGGCCCGCCGTTTATGTACCCTTTACTGCGCTTTAAGGATTTAATTCTTAATAATGTGTAATTAAAGTGAATGTTACGCTCTGAGATTCAGAGAACTAGCGATTGTGCTACCTAGGGGGTTCATATATTGTGTAATTATACCTAAAGCTAGTTGACCATTTATTTATGCACAAAGTGTGATTATTGACAAGCCATACGCGAGTTAAGAATCTGACAATATTATTACCTGAACACTTTGGTGCTACTAACTGCAGCTGGTCATGATTCATGGGGTATTTGAAGTATGTGTAGTATTTGTGTTTTATTTGAAAGCTCCCACGTTTGCAAGGCGGAGGCAACGATCCAGCGAGGTACTGAGGCAGTCGGGCAAGCGCGGCGCGTCGCAATAATTCGGCTTCAAACGCTCCTTTGTGGCGTTGAACAAAAGGCCCTAGTTGCCGGAATCCAATTTAAAAGTAGCGTTTACTTCGGCGTGTAATCGTTAGTGGACGTTAGGCTGCCGGCAGCCGCGCGACCACGCTCAGCGCTCACTGGCGCGGGGGAGACATTCATCAAAATACTTTGAAGTTAAAGACCTTGTTATTCGATTCTGTTGCTTTTTCATTGTTACACTAGCTTTTGCACGCCACTTGGTTCGCGTGCAGTTTTGGTCCCTTGCCTTCCCTCTAGGTCCCCTAATTTGGTCGCTTTTAATTTTTCGATTTGCCAGGCAAAAAATGTGACAGTAAGTTTCCATACATTCGTAAGTAGTCATCGAAGCATCTTTCAAGTAATGCTCTTCATTCATTTCTCATTTAGTTATGACCTGTGGGCTTTTCATCCGTGTATAGTACTTAGATCTACCACAACTGTGTACACATTTACGTTAAACTTAAGATAAGCAATTTCCCTTCTCATCATTTATAGATCAGGATGCAGTATTCCGAGATGCATCTTCCCTGTGCGTCCAGCCTAAGTCAGTGCACGCGCCGGCGTCGCGCGGGGCGGGGGGTGGCGCAGGGCGGGCGGGCCTGCACGGGAGGGGGGGGAGGCAGCCGCCCAACAGCCAATATTATACGGCCGTAGTTAGCGCGCACTGATATTAAGAATTCCACAGTGCACAGAGTAGGGTGAGCTACTTTAAAAACGTTTACCTGAAGTCTCTTTATGTGCTGCTTGGCGGCTCGGAGGTACTTATTAGCTCCGCTCGTTTCTTACTATTAGAATGTTTCTCGACTCTTGTACAAACTGATTTTTTTGCGAGTGAACTCTGAATAGAAAGGTGATTAAGTTATGACATTGAAAAAATTACTGTCAATGATATTCGTATAAATGTGGGGATTTGTAAAGTACTTATATACGCGTTGGTAGGACTTTTGAAAGAGGCACGAGAAATTATTTAAGAGAATAACTTCTGATCAGCGACAGGATATAATGAAACTACTCATTACAAATAATATGAAGACACTAATAAACAATTCATTAAAATAAATAAAAATGGGTCTACTAGACATGAAACATGTTCACCAACCAAATCACAATATTAAAACACCTCATATTATAATCGTCATACCTGTCGGCTGTCTGTCCATTATGTAAAACTACAAAAATATTTAATTTAAATTAAACATTTGATTTAAAGCAAAGTTTACCATATTTTAATTCAAAATATTTAATTTAAATCAAAGCATAGCATATTTTAATTAAAAAACAAAGCACAGCGTTCCCTCTAATGAGTGGTGACCTCTGTCCCGCGCGACTACTCTACCATCTGAGATTGGAGCGAACGGCACAAAGTTGGTAATTGAAAAATCTTTCCGGTCCCCTCCCCCCGCGCCACCCCCCCCCAGCGACCCGCGCCCTCCTCTCACCCCCCGCGGGCCCCGCCGGGAATTAAACTTAACTGTAATTACATGTGTTATGTTTAATTGGAAAATGGACGCCTTGCACAAGAACCTACGATACGGTAGCGGACATAACACGTTGACAAACTTCACTAGTTAGCTGCTATTGATGGAACTTACGAAAGGAACAAACAATCCGATTTTTATAGATTAAATATTTCAAGGTTCACAAAAGTTAGCTTAGTTGTGCTGTTTCTATCATATTATACATACTGTCACTATAAAACTCTTATTAGTTCCGTTGTGAAGCGAGCCGCAGATCTCACGCTGGGCAGCCGCATTTACCAAACTATTAGGTTAGACTTCACAGAATACTGGAGAACAATAATAGTTAACGTTTCAGTTTTGTTATTGTTCCTGCCGCTGCGCTGACTGCTTTTAAAGTATCGAATTTGTGCTATTGTCAACTTGTGTAGATGTTCATATTATTTCCGAAAGAATAATACATATTCCAGTTTCCTATAATTATCATAGTGTAGATCCATAGGTTCAAAATTCAATTGGTAAACAACCCATGAAATAAGACCAAAAATTTTACTAATATTTATGAATGCATTGCACTAAACAAAACATTTAAATAACCCTTTGTAAGTTCACGTAGCAAGATGTCGTAGCATAGAACATCTAACAACGTAGCGCATTAGAATAATGCTACGGAATTTCGTAGCATCTTTACCTAGGCTACGAATTCCGTATTATAGTATAGGAAATTTGAAAACCACAGCTGTCATATTACTGTAAGGTGGGTAGTCGTGTCGTGGCATCCCGGTATTACCCTTGCTGGAGTTGAGAGGAGGGGAAAGGGGGTGTTGTGGGGGTGCAAGGGGGGACGGCCATTCGTCAGCTCTCCGCAGAAATGTTTTCATTTTTATTTCATAAATAAAGAGTGGAATTCCGCCCGCGACGTAATGAGGCTGTGGCTAGTGGCCGTCCACGTCGCTCGTGCAGTCACAAGTCGCAAGTCGCAGCTCTGAGCGTCGCCGTCGTTGGGAAACTTTGCAACTGTCGGTGGCGAGTCGTTAATCGTCGGCTTTGTTTATTGTGGGGTGGGATTGCAAGTTTGATGCAACGAAACTTTTATCATTATTTGTCAGTCAAGGTATTATTTTTCGTGTACAAATACATAACGCTCCTAATCCTAGAAGAGTGACAAAGTTGTGTCCTATGCTACACATGTTTTCTAGTTTTGTATATTACATGTTAAATGGTAGAACTAAATATTAACTTCGGAACACACATCACTTATTTATTAAAGTAACTTCCTCATCAATTGATGATCTTCTTATTCTCACCTCGAGGCTAAATTTATACGATAAACTTTCTCTTGGATTATAAACCCAAATATGTGTATGAATACATCAATATTTCCAATCTGTATGAGTTAGCGCGGTCCCGAGGGTCGAGGGCGGTTTACTGCTCTGTCGATACCGTGGAGAGAGACTCATGAATACATCTGTCGGTTTATGCTGCTTTTATATATCATTCACATATGAAGTAGGAATCATCTGTACTATAATATTTTATTATAAAGCTAAAGAATTATTTTGTTTGGTTAAACGTGTTAATCTCAGAAATCAATGGTTCGAATTGAATTATTATTTTTGTGTTGAATAGTCTATTTATCGAGGAAGACTATATGCTATAGAACATCACGTTACGATTAAAAAGAGCTGAGCAGCGGGGTTGAAACCACGAGGAACAGATATATTGTAAGTTCAAAAAATTACCTTACTTGGTCTTGTTCTCAAGTTGCATACGCACAGTATTATATACCACTTAGTATACAATCTCCTTCTATCCTCGGGTCTATGTAGGTACTTAGTATTAACCTACTACGGACATAAATCTCTTTTTTGCCTTACCTTTGGTGGCCAAAACTACAGGCGTCACGTTTATGTTATCCATTGATTTGAAGTCTTTCACTTTCTTAATAGGTCTCATAGTTACTTGTGAGTAAAAGCAACAACAAACACAAACAAAAAAATGCGAGATAGATTTGTAGTTAAAATTTTAAAAACTCATCTTTTATTGAGGTGTATCAAACATTTATTGAGGTGTAGCCGTCATGTTTCCTTGCATACTTGTAGTTCGTATTCATCTCTACACCGGCCACCCTCCTTCCCGCTCTCCCGTGGCTCTACCCGCTCTTTTATAACGATTCCCTCACTTTTTATGACTCTATCATGTTTTGTTTTTATTTCTTCATTTTTGTTGGGGTCGGGCGGTTGAGAGGCGCGTGTTGTTGCCTGGATTTAAATTTAATGGTGACTACAGGAACGATTTTAATAAAATCCCCAAATAGATTAAGAAGTTTCTTTTACAGAACCATTGTACTGCGTGTTTCATTCAATTGACAAGTCTTTACCGAAAAGTCTACTATATATCGTTCTGTGGCTTTACTTCTTTACTTTAAAATTTATTTGAGCGGCGGAAGTGGCCAGAATTATAATTGAAACAACCAGTAGGCAAAGAGAACTAAACCTAACAATTTATCATATGCTAGCTATTCCTTCGGGCACGCCGCAATTGCGGCGGTAAGACCCCTCTTTGAGGAGTGGCTGGAGAGACGTCACGGCGTCCTGACCTATCGGATGACGCAGGTCCTCACCGGACACGGAAGTTTCGGGAGGTACCTGTGCCTGATAGGGAAGGAGGAAACGCCCGGGTGCCACCACTGCGAAGATCGCCCGGAGGACACAGTAGAGCATACGGTGCAAGACTGCCCAGCTTGGGCGGTGCACCGACGTGTCCTCACGGCGGCGATAGGCGGAGACCTCTCGCGCCCGGCATTGGTTGCGGCCATGCTGCGGGGCGAGACGGAGTGGGAAGCGGTCTGCTCCTTCTGCGAGGCAGTAATGCTCGTGAAGGAGGAGGCGGGCCGCGAGCGAGAGAGGACAGCGTCCTCCCTCCGCCCCAACCGCAGTGGTAGGCGCCCGCGGCGTCGGACGTCAGCAGATGATCTCCGGCCACCGTAGGCGCGGGCATGCGGGCAGCGAGTAAAGGGCAACTCGCTGCCCGACCAAGGACCATGCCCGGGTCGACGGCGCGTTGTGTCCCACGCGCGCCTCAAAGAGCGTCAGCATAAAGACGGGGCCCCCCTCTCAGAGGGCCAAAGCCTGCCGGGGTCGCGGGATTATTTCCTTACCGTGACCCCGGAACGTAACAGGCTATTGAAGGACACCGTGGATTTTAGTCAGTAGAAGTCTGACAGTCCCTCCCGCCCTGCCCGGGGTTGGAGGACTCATTTGATGATTTTACCACGCTAAAAAAAAAAAAAAAAAAAAAATGCTAGCTATTCCTTCGGCTTCGCACAGGTGCAGTTTGAAAATAAAATATATAAAATAAATATAAATAAAAAATAATAATATAAATAAAATATAGTCTATAGATGTTGCACGCTGATAATGTAGCTTTATATCATTGATAGAATTTTTAAAATTAATCCTATAATATTTGAGTTTATTCAATAAAAACAAAAATACCTAACTACTTTCCTCTTTATGATGCAATTAGGTAAAAAGCCCTTAAATACTGACATATTTATTTTCATATATCTCTATTGCTTCATTTGCTTTATTTTTATTGGCTTAAAAATATTCAATATAATCATAATGACATAGTATCATTGTGTTCATCCACTAGCAATATACTCGTAAATAAAGTAGTTTATCTGCTAGGACAGTAATTCAAAACAACCTATAAATAAAGATAAAACATTTTCACAATAAATCGTTCGCCGAGAAAATTGGATATTCACATGATTTGAGCGCCATTCAAAGAATTCAATGAAAATTCAAAGCGCTCGGCCGCGAGGGTCCCGCCCGCGCCGTGCGATTACGTTGTAAACAACTGTACACTACATACTCGCAATGTTTAAAGTAGCGCCACTGGCACCCGGAGGCACCGCGGAGGGCGAAAGGGCAAAGTAATTGGTCTCAAGAGCGGCAGCAAGGGGCGAAGCCCTACCTCCGACATATTGCAAACATATTCTCCGTTTGAAATTTATTGTAAATCGCGGCGGGCGGGGATTTGAATTCGGTTTCGGCCCCTCCGCTGTCAATAAACCGAATGGACTTTGGAAATTCGCTACATTCGCCCGATGTTTGTGTTTGCTTGCCTTCGCTTTTTCTGTTCTTGCGAAAAAACCTCCCCTCCCCCCGCGCGACCCTTACCCCTGTGCCCCGCACCCTCGCCGCTTCCGATTTTATTTATCTAAGGTTTTCCATTCCGTCGTAATTGTGTGAGTTGCGAGCTCGATTGTTGCTAAAGCGAATATTTATTTGGGCTTCAGTTTGCTTTCCATTTGCTCGCGACTCGCGCCTCCATCCTCCATGTATGTAAGTGTGTATGTATGTATGGCGGCGGCGAGCTCACTTTTAGCGGTATTGTGCTACAAATTGAATTTGCGGGGACTCAAATCAAATGTTGTCGTAAGAAATGACTTGTCGCCGCGACTGACACTATCAAAAAATTGATCGCCCGCCAGCTTATGAGAACACAATCGTTCGGTAATAGTACCCACTGCAGGCTATATTGGATATTACAATACAATAACATTACTACCTAAACTCAGATACTAGACAACCCTTGATATTAAAAGGTACTGTTCCGTCTATTCTGCGACTATCTATGACTGTAAGTTTCTTTTCCTAGACAAATATGAAATAGCCATAAAGTCGTGAAATTCAACACAAAGTCTAAAGAAATATGGTGGCATTAGATTTATGTATGTAGTCAGCTAAACAACGATAGGCCTTCGTACTCGGTGCCTAGGATCAAGATATATGAAGCAATAACCTGACCCAAAACTGCGTGTGAGTCGCGAGCGGAACAATGTAATCTACATAAACATTTGGGTAATTCGTCAATAAATCGTAGCAATAACATTAGTACAATGAAACGCGCAATCAGCATTAGCGGGAATATATTTGGCGTAAATCTTTCACGGCAGCTTTTATGTATATCGTAAAAAACGGCCAAGTGTCCGAGCTCGCTATAAATATGGTCGTAAAGAGAGCGAGCAGCGGTCTGCTGCCCCGGCAACACGCACTTCTTACTGTTGTGTTGGGAAAGTAATATTGTCAGTTTACATATTGGTATTAATTTTGATCAATCAAATCTAAGACAAACATCTATGGAGTAAACAATAACATTTGTAACGGAAAACATCCCAGCTTTTAAATCTGTATAAAAAGATGTGCGTCACATTTCTCTCCCTTAAGGACAGGGAGATGTGACGCGTATCTCTTTGTAAATCATTGATGTTTATTTATTGACACATTACAATGATTACCTACAATGTAAAGCGGTATAAAACACTAAACGGCGTCGAACGCAGCGGTTGGCAATGCTACGGTTGAAATATTTATGTAAAAAAGTATTATCATATAAGTTACAGATATTGTGCGAAGTTTTTCTAAAATCTGGTTGAATATAGTTTTCATTGACAGCTTGTATGGAGCTAGATTCATTCAACAAGCAAGCACATTAGCTATCTAGGAATGATACCCCGCCTTGTGAGTCCGTACAATGTTCGGTATGATGTTATCGCACCGTTTTTACCTCCGCCTCCCAAGGAAGAGGTTCCTGAATAAAACATTAGCTTTTTACTAAATAATACAGCTTATTACTTTATCAATCGACAGATGGCGAGATAATGACGACTGGAAGCTGTGCCATTCAAGATCGGAGGCAAGACAGTGTGAAGCCGACGCGTTTAGGTAAACAAACAAGTTTATTTGTTGTTATTTGGGATAAAAACACGCGCAATAGCAGATCAAATGCCAGTTAGTGTTGTATCGGTTCAATCACAGTAAAGCGGGCTCGATGGCGGGCCGGCAGATCCGCTAGAGCCGCGGGATCCCGCTCGCCACGATATCATATCATAACAAGCACAACTTTACGTGCGAGAGCCGAAACTGGGAACAGGGCGATGCGGTATTTGTCACTCATAGAAACTGTAGTCGAACCAAGAAGGAAAATTACCGGGCAGTCCATAGTCTACCGGATTTAGTTAAATCGTTCTTGTGACCATGTAATACCAGTAGCGAAGCAATTTTGTAAGAAATCAGATAAAAGAAGGGAAAATGGTGTTATTAGTGGAGGGGTCCATCAGACCTTAAAATGGAAGCAACCTGTAGTTCAGTTTGTTCCGATACTCTTCAAAGGGGTACAGTTAAGTACGCGTACCGTATCAACAGCGTCGGCTCTTCTGACCTGTAAGTCGCGATTGAACGCGATTCTCTCTAAGACAAAGTGTGTTATTTCTCGCGGGATCCCTCCGAGGGGGTCGCGGGTGTTCCTACGGGTGGGGGGGTAGTACAGGGGTGTAGAAGAGAGGGGGTGTAGGTACCATGTAGTAATATTTTTACGAGCGCGTTTTATTGTCGCGGCGCGCGATAAATTTGTCATCGCGCCCTGCAAGCGCCCTGCACCCCGCCTGCAACCTGATATTACTCCATGAATTGTAATCTATCGATGATGGCTTGGTTAGAATGTGTCGGAATTTCTATACATAGTGTAAGAGAGTAATGAACATCAACATATCCAAAAGTGCACCGATGTATTTTTATTATCTTATCTATTAGAAATTAGGCCTAATTGGCCAGCAGTGGGAAAGCATAGGCAAATAAAAAAAAATAGGTTTAGAAATCTCACAGGTTCAACTTTCGGAGCACAAAACCTGTACTCTTTTAGGCAGTGGTAATAGGAGTGTTAGTCTCGAAACCAATCAAATGACTAAAGCCACCGATATAGCCCACCGGATTAGCAAGCTGAAGTGGCAATGGGCAGGCCATATTGCTCGCAGAGCAGATGGCCGATGGGGTCGAAAAGTGCTAGAGTGGAGACCACGGACTAGCAAGCGCAGCGTAGGACGTCCACCAGCAAGGTGGACAGTAGACCTTATAAACTTCGCCGGAAGACGCTGGATGCAGGTCGCTTCGAACCGGTATATGTGGAGATCTAAAAGGGAGGCCTATGTTCAACAGTGGACGTCCTATGGCTGAGATGATGATGATGATGATGAGTCTCGAAATATCAAGACAGATTTCCACAAATAAGGATGTTGTTGGTAAATTCAAAAGGAAAACATTGAAAATGACAAAGATTTCGTGATTTTACCAAAAACTAGGTACTACTAGGACTTTACTGTTGCAAGGATGGCTTGCACAGTAAAGTCAAAGAAATATACTTCAAGCTAATACATTAATACCAGTGTAATCTAGGCTCTGCTCAAACTGGATCAGTGAAACCGTGACGTTTCCGTGCCGTGTGTAAACCGGGCGTGATCTACGTGCCGGTGCCGTGCCGGTGCCTCACTCTATTATGACATACTTACTCCCATCACCGCATTTTACAAGCAAAAAGCTTTGTGTGTATTGTTTTATTCAGGGTTGATTTCAATTTAGTTTGATAGATTTAACATACTTTTTGATACACCAAGTGTTTATTTTAATTTATTAAACCATTTTAAGTCGAGAACTTCGCTCAATACTCAAGCTTTACTTAAAACTAGATTAAAGCCATTTGATTGGTTGAAACTTGAAACTAGTTTTAAGGAACGCTGGCCGTGCAGTCTCGACAAATATAACGACAAAAATCGCTCGTTAAGTCTCATCGATGTCAAATTTCTTTAATATATTTTCAACCTTATGCTTTTGAAATAAAGTTGAAAGTCTATTATAGGAATTTGACAACGATACGACTTAGCGACCGATTTTTGCCGCTGTCTAATGTCGAGACTGCAGGGGCTGGAGTCTTGAAGGACGTTCTGTAATATGGGCCTTAATCCTCTAGTAAATATATCCTACATCTATTTAGAGCTTTCAATTTAAATAACACTTGAAATTCATTTGACGTATTATAGAAATGATGATCACATTATAAAACAAAAACTTGATTTACAACTTGCGCCCTAATTATGACATAACAACACAAAAAAGCGACACTTTACATCTCCTTACTGAGCAGCCCTGTGATTACAGTGGGTTCCCACAGTTACCAGTAACTAGCGCCGCCTCTATGACTCAGCAGTTCACACGTCGTCTTGTTGCAGGTCGGTCCGAGGTTCCTCTCCCGGACACAGCCTGGCGGCGGCGCACAGAAGACACTGTAGTCGGTAATTGTGCATGTTATAAATAGACGTTTACTATGACGATTGCGTTTTCTTTTTATTTCTTACCTAAGTTTTGGAATGTGGCGTGGGATTGTGGAGGATTCCTGATCGATTATGTTGTTATCTTAATGTGAGGAGTTACTGGACTGTTGTATGGATTAGGTTGATGGATATTTTTGAATAGTTAGTGGATAGAATCTACTCTCAGACAGAAACTAACAAAAAACATGCAGAAAGTAATCTTCAATGCAGAAGGAAATACCGTATCATTCTTACTAACATGCTTACTTTATATTTCTCAATAATAAATTTAGGTACATCCTTTTGCGAACCGGGTTATAAATGAAGTGGAATTGAAATTCAGATAATCAAATTATTTACAAAGGAAGTATTCCGTGGGTGTTCTTCCTGTTGATCCTGACCAATCTGAACTACTTCTAAACAACCATCTTATGATGGTTCTCATATATCCGAGAACGACTTCTACAGGCAAAACATTGCATGTATTTCGTTTCGAATAAAGTTACCGAAGAACACCTAAGTATATACATGCCTATCCTGCTGTGGTCGCGGGGCTGTCCAAACGGGTATCTGTGACACTGGAACGTAAAGGTGTATTGTAGGAACACCTTGGATTTTAGTCAGTACGAGCCTGATAGACCCTATCGCTGGGCGTGAGAACTCATTTGATGATTTTACCACGTTAAAAAAAGTGGAGGTACATGCCTACTTATTCAATACGTCATACAAGTATTTTCCCTAAGTTTATACTTATTAGATTAAAACCCTCGTTCAGGTGTGAAACAATAGCCATTAGCACTTATTAATATTGTGGCAATAGCGTAATGGAGGCGAGTCAATATTTGTGCGCGCTATCGGTTGATGCCGCGACTACCTGCAAATACTTCATGAATATGTACACTACTTGTAATGCGCAGGATTTGCAACAACACGGCGATTAAACTATCACGACCGATATTGACGATGGGATAGGCAGAGATAGCACATGTCATATTGATAGTAACCGCGCCTCGTATACAATGTGGTCTTAGGTCAGGTATTAAATCTTTTTATTTTTATTCTTCTTTACTTTAATTGAATGCGCTAATCTCAGGAACTTCTGGTTCGAATTGAAGAATATATTTTGTGTTGTAGGCTATAGGCTAGGCTATAAACATCACGCTACGACTAATAGTAGCCGGGGGTTCAAGCACGGAGTAGGTACAGCTTGTTTCAGATATATGACTATTTAAGAGTTAAAAAAAAAATTTATCTTTTTTTTGTGTTCTTTTTATATCTGCCATCGGCTTAATATTAGCCATAATCAGATGAGGTATTAGCACGAGCTTGTTTTTGTGATGATCCATGGAGCATTCACATTACATGGTTTGTTGTTAAGTGACTTTAAGTTAGTAATAATAGTAGATTACGCAACAGGGGCAATTCAGTACAATATTATTGCCCGGCCCGCTCATTATTCCCGTGGGAATAATGTGATTTGAATTTGGAACCTCAAATAAAACAGTATGAAAACTTTCACCAAGGAGTTACGTAGAAGTAATGACGGCGGCTGGCCGCAACAGCTGATCGCTTGCAGTGGTGCCCACTTCACGTTCGAAGGTTGTCGTACCACATCAAATTTCAAAAATCGAATTTGATTCCTCGCAGTAGGTGTGAAAAGCAGAGTACGCTCCTCGGGAGTAATGCTGCCTTATGTCTTGGGCTAACTTGAATCCCTCGCTACACTAAGGATTCTTAACTTAATTCCCTCGTTTCACTCGGGAATTAACACTTGAACCTGCTCGCTGCGCTACTTAGGTTCACCCACAGAATCCTTAGTGTCGCTTCGGGATTCAATACGCCCGTGCCGTAAGGCAATGCTTTACTCCCTTGTTGCGTAATCTACTAGATATTAAAAAATGAAACCGATTCTTAAAATTGAAAAAGTATAAAATGTAGGTATTTGTTTTGCTTTTTCTAAATATCGGCTGTGTGCCACGAAATTATTTCGGATGGATGTTAGTGAGCAGACAAATCGGTCTACCCTCTTTCTAGTTAATTTTTGCGCTCGGCACCACTACCAATGTCACTCGTCTCAGTAGACGGATACAGTGATCATCATTAGTGTGTTAGGAACGGAATTGTGTTTTAAGTGAGACGAGTGACAATGGTAGTGATGTCGAGCGCAAAAACAAACAAGAAGGAGGGTAGACCGACATGTCTGATCATAAACATCCTCTCGCAATAATTTTTCAGTTCAACCGTGATCATGGCGCTTGCATCAGTGCCGAAATATCGGAAACTCAAAACAAATAATAAATATGGTAAATATCCTGTTTTAAATCCTAATAACAGTGTTAGTGACAATTTCAGTTTAAAAACGTATGTAGCATAATCATGTCATCTTACTAATGATATGCCCCGATAAGCAAAACACTATGAGTGTAGCAAGGTGCCTGACCGACCTAAATATGTGCCCGTCCTGTGACCACTCGGCCAGGTGATGTTGGCACTTGTATGATAATGAGTGGCGGTGCTCGCTGGCTGCGTGTGCGCCGCTTTCAAGTTGTTTGCTCGCGATAACTTTCTCGATACTAACGTTATCGATCGAGCAAACATTCGCTATCATCATCACCTCCATAGCACGTAAACTTTACGTATAACTGGGAAAATAATTTAATAATTTCTGTAACTGCTGTGTAACAATGATTGGATAATTCCAGTAGTGACAATTTATAATAATATTGTAATTGTGTAATTGTGATTAAAATTATCGGTTGCTAATATTGTTTGGAGATGATAAGGTAATTTTAGATATGATGTGGGTATGCAAACAAAATTTTAGTCACGGCAAACTTGAACTGTCATCAAAGAACGGTTTCAAAATCAACGCAAGCGATAGCATCGAACCGGGAAAACGTCAGGATATAGGAAATATGCATAAACGTAAACGTTGCTTAAACGTCGTAATTAACAGTTGAAAGGAACGCGCTACATGTGCATGACGTGTCATAAACACCTCATACATTTTAATTAAGTTAACAAAACGCCAATGCCAGGCAAACGTTTTTAATCGGAAGGAACTGTTTACCTTCATGCAGAAATACTGCCAACCTTAAAAGATAGGAAAGTTCGGGTGCTTCCTGCGCGCGCGCCGGTTAGTGTCACTGCGACAGTTTACGCGCTACGTGCGATGCGCAGGCGACGCGACATCACCTCGATCACTGTTGTCGTTCCAAGCACACCTGTGCGCTGTGCCTGCCTGCTGCCGCCCAGCAGTGACTGTGCCGGACCAGTGCGTGACCCGTGACTGTGACCCGTGACTCTAGTGGACCCGTTTGGATACAAACTCGTTTTCACTGCAGTCTGCCGAGCCGAGCTTATGGACTTGAGTCAGGTACGAGTTTTGGGCACTCTGGTGGTGGATACTATACATGAATTAGTTAACATTGACGTTTAGGTTTGTTCACTTCGGTGCACTACGGTTTTCAGAATTAATAATAGTTACGTAAAATTAGCTTGTTTTATACTCAGAGGATTTTTTTCTGTCTTCATCTATTGAAATGGAACGTGGAATCAAACTCACACCCAACCAAGAGCTGGGCCAACAGTTATTACACCGTAACATTCGATGCATTATTCAATAAGCCATTAAGTGAATAATGATCAGTTAACTGTCGAACTATTAAGTCGACGTTTTCATTTGCCGCCATCTATTGATGGTAATTCATTTAGGCAAGCATTCACAAATTAGAAGGTAATCGATCATGAATATTGAATAAACTGAATTTCAAATAAGTATTTACGAAATGTATTTAATGATTACTTTGCACGCTTCAATTAATCAACAATTATGTGATTCCTAATAGTTAATTGTATAAACAGCCAAGCTGTGCAACTAATCAGTATGAATATTGCTTTTTTTGTGGTGTGTTGTACAGGGATATCATAAAAAAATACGAATTAGCTTAATACTAACGCTAGTGATTGAATTTTATTTTTATACTTAATTAATTTGCTAGGTATCAATATTATTGATATTTTATTTGCATCGGTAGTAGCAGCCGCGAGTTTATTTCTAGCATTAGAGTTCAGTGAATAATAATAATATAATAATATTCCACAACTATCACACAACGCCAGCTAGTCCCAAGCTAAGCAGAGCTTGTGTTATGGGTACTAGACAACTGATAAACATATTTATATATTTCTAAATGCATAAATATTATAGATAAATTACACCCAGACACAGAACAAATGATCGTGCTCATCACACAAACTTTTGTCCTGGGTGGGAATCGAACCCACAAACTCCGGCATAGAAGTCAGGATCACTAACCACTAGACCAACAGGCCTGACTAACTGCTTGTATGTGTAATGTGTATTTGGTTCGCCCTTATTAAATTAAAACAAAATTATTTTAATCATTATCTTTCTCATAGTTTTGTAGTCTTCAATTTCGAAGTCAATTATTAAAGTTTTAAATATTTCTACAAAGTATGACTGTTTAACATGCAAATGTCAAAATAGTATGTTAATTATATGGTTTTACATAACACATATTTTACATAAGCTGTCTCGTAAATTACTGCAATATGGCTGAAGTGTAATGATATCTCTTCATTACGTATGTAGATCGAGACAGGTGGCAGGCACACTGGGCACTGCTGTTCGTATTACAATCATGTATTCAAGTTATATTTATTATAACATGGAGATATATGAGTTCAGCTAACTCGTCCGGATCACGCATGGAAACTTGTTGCATTATAATTATATTCATCAATATTTCTTTATCATCTATGCAATCACTTAGAAATGATAATGAGATAGGCGACTTAATTCTTAACAATGGTAGGCAAGTATACTGTTTAAAGTTTTTCTTCCACCTTTAGCCACCCAATACAGAAAGCTCTCTTCCAAATCTTTCCATGTCTGGCGGTTTTGTGCCCTGGTCATCCAATTTCTTCGGCACCCGTTTCGACTTTAATAGGTCATGAAAAAGACGTAATTATGCTTTCTTTTGGGGTCATACATACCTAAATGTAACCACATCATCATCAGCTGGAGTAAGTGCTGAACAAACCTCCCCCTAAGATCGTCGGTCCACTCAGTTGGAAAACTGCCTGCGCTGCGTCTTTCGGTCGCCACTAATCATTTTTTCTTTCCCATGCATTCGTTATCAGTTCTACGAGGGATTTGGCCTGCCCAGTTCCACTTCAATTTGCATATTTTAAGAGCTATGGTAATTACTCTGGCTCCACGAATTTTCTTGTTTTAGATTTAATCGCGTAAAGGAACACTGAGCATAGATATTTCCTTTGGTTGTTGGGTGACTCTTAAGTCTCTAAAAAAGGCCAACAGTCACGGTGTCTATGTGGTCACTGTTAATATGGCCAGACATCAGATTGCAATAGAATCTGATCATATATGTAACCATTGATTGGAAGCCACGCTATTATAAAATAGTTTAAAACTACTTATTTTAAAGTTGCAGTCATGGGCATTGGGCAATGTATATTGTTTGTGAAAGTACTTGCTGAAACAATTAGAAATATATTTAAAAAAAACGTCCGTAACTTAGAACCCACTGCAACATTGATAGAATAGCGACGTGGTCAAACATATAACATAGCCGGATATCCCTCAAGAACTCATTTGAATTTCACGAAGGTACACTTGAAAGTTTCAGGAATTGTATGAGTCGAGCTATGAGCTAATTTAAATATTTAAACGCTCATGGTCCAGATAACGATATGAGTAGATATCGATTACTCACGTTTAATACTAAAACCGTGTTCCCTTACAAATACGAGTATGACAAATGTTATAACGGGGTGATTGATGTAGTTATTATTTATTATTTATTTATTAACACACATCATCACTATCATTACAGGATTTTCCTAATTCAATAGTGTGGCCGCAAAAATTACAGTTTTAGTTACTATACCTATTACATAAAATGTACATTGTAGTTTTTGTGAACTCACTCAGAGAACAAGTAAAAATATCAATATTTTCTGCTACGTCATTAAGTACTCGTAAGGTCCGCGTCCTTGGGGCTTTACTCAGTAGATTGGTCCTACCACTGGGGACCGCCAATAGACGTGGTCTCCGCCTTCTCCATACATAGTTGTCGGGCACACACAGGTTTATTTCTTTCAATATACCTGGGTTTGAAGTCTTGCCACGCAATAATTTAAAAACATAAGTAGCAAGAGCTATGCCCCTCCTTGTTTCCAATTTATTGTATCCCACCATGCCTATAACAAACAAAGTTGGATACGACAATGGATAAAATGGATATACACCATACAACCTTAGATACAGAAACCTAGTAAATTTATTTTGTATACGCTCCAGCATGAGACTATATTTAGCTTCATGCGGAGCCCATATGATTGCGTTACATTCGAGCTGACTTCTTACCAAAGCATTGTACAAAGAAGTAAGCGCAGTGATGCTTGTAAAGCCCTCTGCTCTCCTCAGGACAAAACCTAGGCTCCTATAGGCTTTTTTACAAACATTAACGATGTGATTACGAAATGCTAGGCCGGAGTCTAGGCGAACTCCTAAATCGCGCACCGTTTCCACTCTATTCAATAACGTGTTGTCCACTCTGTAATCATACTTCTTGGGTATTTTCATCCTACTAAAAGTTATTACTGAACACTTTGACGTATTGAATTCCAACTTATTCTTCTTTCCCCACTCGACTACCCTGTCTATGTCTTCCTGCAAGCGCTCAAAGTCGTTTTGTTCTTTCACAGCAAGTAGTAGTTTTAGATCGTCAGCAAACAACAGGCACTTGGCATTCCTGACGACCTCGGGTAAGTCATTTACCACCAGTATAAATTGAAGAGGCCCTAAATTACTGCCCTGACTTACTCCTGACCTCGTAAAATAAGATTCAGATTTGTACCCGGCATATTCCACATACTGCTTTCTGTTACTCATATGTATTGGCACTAAGGCCTCCTGAGCCTCACAGACACACACACTCTCACCCATACTCAATGAACATAGCACCAAATCCAATTGCCTATTATTACAGTTTGGTACCCTATTTTTCTGCGTAAGTTCACAAAAAGATATAAAATACTCGTAATAATTATGTATGTTTACATTACAAGAATATAAATTGAAATCTCCTAATATAATAACCTCTTTATATTTAACACACAATTTTTCTAATAACCCAAACAATAACATATATTCATTCTCATTACTATTAGGAGGTATGTAAAGAACGCAACACAAAAACAAATACTTGTTACCTTTATGTACTGTTGCACAAACCATTTCGAAGGTACATTTATCTTATACTACGTCACTCTCAGGTAGCATAACTCGGCGCAGCTCGAGCCAGTGTGCGGCCCCGAGAAGCGCGCCGCCTTGTTTACGCCCATCCGCACGATCACATCGCAAAATACTATAGTTTTTTGGTACCAACTCCGCGTTATGTATGGAATCATTGCAACCCGTTTCAGTAATTGCAAATAAATCTGCCTCTGTTGTTTCTATATTTTTACAAAACATGTTTACTTTTGTACGCAGGCCTCTTGCATTTTGATAGTAAATATTCATCGTTTTATTTTCCGTTGTTTCCTTTATTTGTGTATTTCCGAAACCAAATCCATTCGGCAAACTCGGTGTTCACGGGCCATACTTCCGGTTTGCACAATTTTTCATAATCTCCTTCCGTGACTCCGATAATGAAAGACGCATAATCCCTTTCCGTTTTATGCTTGATTTTCTCGACTTTCACATTTTCACCGCTGCCGCAGACGTTCTTTACATGCGCTGTTAACTTTTCAATGGAAGTATCTGGATGCAACCTCCATACATGAAGATGTTTCTTTCGCTCCAAGGCTTGCAGATCCAGGATACTGGTATTTTGACCTTTGTTCACATTTTTGGATAACAGCTTAGATTTTTTTCTTTGTACAGTGGTCCATTCTGAAGCTCCCCGAACAGTTTCATCCCTGCTTCCTGCACTGGTTTCTAAATCCATAGATGTTGCAGATACTGTTTGCTCATTTGCCTCCAATACTTTGCTATATTTCACCGCTTTAGGTGTCAACGCCTTTTTAGTGGCCACAACTGGATTTGTTATTTTGTCAGTAGTTAGAGACTTCACATTCTCAGTATCACCGCTTTTTTTCGTGGACAATTGTTGCGTTATTGATGTTTGACTAGATTGATATGTATCAACCTGTTTTTCTAACTGTTGATTGCGAGCTTTTATCATATCTAACTCACTGTGTAATTTGTCCAGTGTACCAACTTTATCTTTAAATACCTTCATGTTTGCCTCCCGAAGTTCCTGCAGTTCTTTCTTTGTGCTCAAGCATACTTCTTCAATCCTTTTAATGTTGTTTCCTTGGATTTCTAAGAGTGATAAAACTTCTAAGCGGAACGATCTCAGTTCTTTCAACATACTAGGCTCCTGAGCAGTTTTCGTCACCGTTCCTTCAGTTATTTTAGGACGACTGCCGCGCTGTGTATTGACATTGTTGCTGGCAGGTAAGGTGTCCCCCAGCCCTGACACTCTTCTAGCAGGTGTATTCTCGTTGCGCAGAGCTTTATGCGTCGAAGAACGACACTCGGGACATACCCACTGGTTTTTTTCTTCTTCATTGACTTGATCCATAGTTATTCCAAGACAATCCAGACCGTAGCTTTTTTTGCAATTTTTATTGCAACACTCCATGAATAGCAAGTTAGATATTTCAACATTACAACCACTACATATTCGAGACATCTCGATTAAACACAACTTAATTCGCTGCTGTACGTACACAGACGTCCACTCTGTTCGAACGAACGAACGAACGAAGTTGTAGGTACCGTGTTAATTATATTATTTATTGTAAGGGAAACGACGAACGTGATGAACCAATCTTCATTAATGCTCACTTTTGCCATTAACAAGTGTCAGTGGTATTGGTTACTTTGATAATTATTATTTTATTGTTAATTTTGACATTGGAAAATACTTTTCCTTGTACACCATTGTGATCGCTATCAAAGCACAGCCTTATTTACTCGGTAAAAGGCACAATCTTTTATCCTTTTACATATTGGATCTTAAATTAAACAGACTCATCATGCTATCAAGTATTCTAGCATTGCATTAATAGTTGTTTTTTGTAACTCATTTTCATAATTAAGTCATGATTGCCAATCTTGTACCGATAATCTAGATTCATAGTAATCACCTTCATCAATAGATTCGTGGTTAGTGATTTGCAAGTTTCTGCAGTATCACTTGTAATTTTTCCTGGATTTATTATCGAATGAATGGGAATGAAATTATCGTGATTTTGTTATAAAATTAATAATTTAAATATAAGAAACACTCTTCTTCTTCTTTGCCTTTTCCCTTTACTTGGGGTCGGCCCTCCTCGTATTTCGGCGCCAGGCCGCTCTGTCCTGGGTTGTCTCTGGATTCAGCTGTGCCCGTTCCATATCCCTGGTAACGGTTGTCAGCCACGTGGCTAGTGGCCTCCCTCTGCCTTTCTTCTTTTCTGGGATGCGCAATGCTTTCTTAACAGCGTGCTCTTCGTCTCGCCTCATTACGTGTCCAAACCATCTTAAGCGACTCTCAGTCATTTTTTCTGCGATTGGGGTGATTTTGAAGGAGCCTCTGATGCACTCATTCCGTACTTTATCAAGTCTCGTCACTCCCGCTGACCACCGTAGCATCTTCATTTCAGTGGTGTGCATCTTTTGTTCATGAGTCTTCTTGGCCGCCCAGCATTCGGCGCCGTACATCATGGCGGGTCTTACTGCCACTTTATAGACTTTACCTTTTACTTTTATTGGCATTCGGCTATCAGTTATCACAGAGAACTCCTGTTAGGGTTCTCCACCTTACCCACGCCGCATTTTTCCAATAGCTCTTGTAACTTCCTCTTCAGTAACATTGTTTAGGGGACCGACTGTTTTGGGAATAGGTGTTAGAGGCTGACTCGGAAATTCTTCATTGAGTAGATGTTGGTAATACTGACACCATCGGTGGTTTATTTTATCATTTTCGGTTAACAAGTGTCCGTTATCGTCTTTGATATACTTGTTTATTTTGATGTCCAGACTTGCCGTGTGCCGTTGTTTCGCAAGTTTAAATATTTCTTTGTCAGTCTGTGCATTTTCAAGCCTATTGTAGAAGTTGTTTCTCGAGTCTGCCCTGTTTGGCGCTACCTTGCGTTTTGCTATATTCTTAAAGGTTTTATACACAGCGTGATCGTCGTCCAGTTTTGAGGTCTGCCATTGTATGAAATACTCTTTCTTTGTCTTTAAAGAGTTTTTTACATCTTCGTTCCACCATGAGGGGTCCTTATTGTTGCTTATTATCCCTTTCGATACGCCAAGTGTAGATTCGGATTCTTTTTTACAGAACTTCTCAAAACTTGACCACATATTCTCTGCTGTTATGTTTTCACTGTTGTATTTCTCTATATCTTCAGCCAATTTCTTAGAAAGGGAGTCAACTAGCCCGGCTCCTTTTTCAGTGCTTAGTAGGTGCCATTTGATTATAGGAGTTTTATCCACAGTGTGTTTTATTGGCTTCGGCAGCTTTATACACCCAACCAGAATTCTGTGTTGCGATGTGAGTGCCTCACCGGGAATCACCTTGCAGTCCTTGAAGTTCTTTAACACAGGTCTGTCTGCGAGGATGAAATCAATTTGGGATTTATTGCCTCCACTTTTGTATGTGATGATATGCTCGGTTTTCTTTATAAAGAATGTGTTTATTATTGCTAAGTAATGTCTTACACAGAAGTCCAAGATTTGCTCCCCTTTTTATTACGTGTACCACACCCGGACTTTCCCTGTATTGTACTATACATTGAGTTATCTTTGCCTATGTGGCCATTTAGATCACCTCCAACGTACTTTACTTCTTCGGGTGGTATCGAGTTAATCATGTCATCAAACTCGTCCCAAAAAGCGTCTTTTTCATTGTCGGTGCAGCCCACTTGCGGCGCGTATGCAGATATTATGTTAAAGGGTAGTTGTCCGTCCATGGCAAGCTTCACACCTATAAGTCGGTCACTTCTTCTATCTATGTTGATGATGCGCTGTTTTAGATACGAGTTCAGTACAATAGCAATTCCATTGTGCGTATTAGTTGTTCCATGATAGATAAGCTGGTATCCCAGTCCTAAATCCCGTGACTTTGACCCCTTCCATTTAGTGTCTTGTAGACAGCAAATGTCAATATCACGGGTCTGCAATATTTTTGCTAGTTCTTGACTTCTGCCTGTGAGGGTGCCTAGGTTCCACGTGGCTAGTCTGATGTTGGACTTTATATGAGAATGCGAATGTTTGTTCTTGTCATGTTTTTCGTCGCTTACAGGGTACGCCCTAGCATAATCTTCATTAATTATCGCATGATTCGCATCTCTATCGCCCCCGTCGCTTCTGGGGTACGCCCTAGCTGTATTCGTTATCTTTCTTTTGCCTTTTTTCATATTTACGAGGAGGAGGGTTTTGACTTTTTGTTTTACAGCCGGTTGTCACCTGACGCCAAGGCTGTATCTTATACTAAGGTTCGGGCGCTGCCGTTGACCTCAAAGGTTCTTCCGTCACCATCCCTTCTGTGCACTCCAGCCTAAGTACCCAGCACTGTAGAGACCTCTACTTCGAGTACGTCAAAGAAGCTCCTTACAGGGGTTTGATAACGGAGTGTCCTTCTCCGGCCTGTTGGTCCGCGAGAGCTATTTTATTTCGCCCCTACCCGCCATATCTGGCGAGCGTTCCCCTGTCCGCCACCTGGGGACGCGTTCTCTAGGGGTGAGGCTCCCCCGAGAAAATATAAGAAACACTGTTTAAATTAAATACATGTTTGAATGGAACACATAATAATTATGCTGATTTGACGCAAAACACTCCACGGCATCGCCGTGATCGGAGAAACCTGGCAGCATTGTTACGTTGATGGTAATGCTAATTCTTTGGGCATAGAAAGAGACCTTCTGGTCAGTTACACTTGTGTGTCAACTAACCGGCGAGAGATTTCGTTTTATTTAGACGCGTTTGATAAAATAATTACATTTTGAATTTTTGCTGACTACCTAACAGTAAAACGTATAAAATGGAGCACTAACTTTGGCTTAGCTGAGCTATAATTGATAGTCAAGGAGTGGCTCGTGGGTCCGCATAATTGGGTTTTTCGCAATATCAATTGGGTTTTTGACACTATTTAGTAATAATTCCAAAGCGCAATATCTCTAATTTATTCCCAAAAACCCGTTTTTAACTCACATCTCCTAAATTAATAAATAGTACGATCATTAAGTTAGTGAAACCACAGTTTCCATTTACGATAAATAAAAAATATGGAAGATCGGTTTTACTTTTTAATTTTTTCACTTGAAGTGCTGATTTCAGATATCAATTCATTTTTCTTAAGAGCCTTTTGAGAGTATTACTTTAAAAAAGGATTAAAATAATAATAACATGTTGCCACTAGCACTGTTGGAGGTAAATTGAGGGTAGGATTTTTTTATCAGCTACCTCGATGAAAAGAACATTTTAAGGAGAGCCTTTGCAACACGATTTTCTTCAATTCGTAGTCCGATCGGTTTTATGGTTTCTAAAGCGATCTAGTAGGTAATACCTACTAATAGAAAGCTACCGAAACTAAGATTAATTATTATTATAATTCAAAAACCGGCCAAGTGCGAGTTGGACTCGCCCATAAAGGGTTCCGTAGCAGCAAATAACATAACATTAAAGTTCTTGTAGTTGGTTGTAACTTTGCATGGTAAATTGAGGTTTATGATGTATTAAAAAAAAAACTTATTACTCGATCTCGTTTAAACCAATTTCAATTGAAGTTTGCATGGTAATGTACATCATATTTTTTTTTTAGTTTTATCATTCTCTTATTTTAGAATTTACAGGGGGCCACACATATTTTACCAATTTGGAAGTGTCTCTCGCGCAAACTGTTCTGTTTAGAAAAAAATGATGTTAGTAACCTCAATATCATTTTTCAAGACCTATTCATAGATACCCCACACGTATGGGTCAGGCGAAAAAAGATTTTTTGAGTTTCAATTCTAAGTATGGGGGGTACCCCCAAAATTGGTTTTTGTTTTATTTTTGTGTGAAAATCCTAATGCGGTTCACATAATACATCTACTTACCAAGTTTCAACAAGATAGCTCTTATACTTTCGTCAAAAAGTGGCTGTGACATACGGATGGACAGACAGACAGACAGACAGACATGACGAATCTATAAGGGTTCCGTTTACGGAACCCTAAAAACCGCTTTTGAGACAAGTCAAAAACAAGATGTTTGTAATTAATGGTATTCATGAAAGTTAAGATATCGATTAAAAAGAGTATTAAGTATTACTTAATTACTCACACTTAGAGCTCTGTAGCTGCTCTTAGACTCTGAATCTAGAGAAGACGTAATAATAAAATGTTTGTCTTGAGAAGATCTATTGATTGGCATAATTTGGCCACTGGGGCAATTTTGTCCATTTTCCTTTTTTTGCAACACTACGAAACTCGAGGTTTAGCTATCACCATAATCCTGTACATTAAATCGTATCTATTCAACTATATAATGAGTAGATATTATAAAATGAGGCGATGATGAATGAATCACAAGTCGATAATCTCCGGCGCGCCGTATCACCGGCATGTGTGTAGGTACCGCACCTACCTATTTACTACGTACTCGTGGTGGCGCCAACCTCACGTGACCCACTTCCGATAAATCCAGCGAATGAATAAATTACCTTCGATACCTTACGATACCTTATCGAATAGAAAACAGCGGAAACATTATCAATTTTCACCAAACTGATCATTATTATAATAATCATGTTATAATACCGTAAAATAATCATATCAAATCATAAATCGCTTTGATTATTGTTTCGTCATTATTAATCCGTCTTGTGTAATGAATCAGCAAACTAAATCGGTTCTGTCTAGTAGTGCTAATCTGAATGATTTCGGCACATTTTGCTTACTGTGCCTGGAATTGTAACCTTTTCCCTAAGCTTTTTCCTTTCTCAGTGTTATCGATTTACAAACATTTATTTTATAGCGATTGATAACAGGATCAAGATTAGGTTACGAACAATAGTTAAATATAACACAACTAATAAGTAAATAACACAACAAATAATATTAAGAATTCCTCTCAGAAACCGACGTATTACTATCCCGACACGGTTGTTTCGTAAAGTACCTGCGTCACATAGGGCAGTCTTCCGACGACCACCACTGCGACGTCTGCCCGGGAGACACGGTGCAGCAACCGCTGGAGGAGTGCCTAGTTTCGTAGCGCGGTGATCTTGTGATCTTGCGACGGTCGGTTGGAGCGATCTCTCGCTTCCTGCATTGGTTACGACTTTGGGCAAAACCGAGAGTACGTGATGTCGACCTTCAGTGTGTCGCACAAGCGTGCATTCGAACTATGCTGTGTCGCAGTACAGTTTTGTCGCACAATCGTTCATCGCACTTTCGTTTGTCGCACTAGCGTAGTACACTCAGAGTACGTAGGAAGACGCTGTCTCCTTTATGGTTGAGATTATAAGCTCGCGTGGATGCGGCGGAGAACGAGAGCGAGATTAGTGCTCCCGGACTCTCTTAGCTCGCCCATCTGACTTTCTGGACGACTGTCCAGAAAGTCAGATGGGCGAGCTCTCTGGGACTGCCCTCTCAGCCGCACGACCAAATACAGGCCCGAAATTGTGCACCCCTGGACCATGGTTTTAAAGGACACTGGTTTTAGAAAGTCGAGTCTTATTATGATCCTCTGTCTTCCCCGGGCGGAGGAATTCCATAAGTATTTTCAGGAGCTAAAAAAAATACTGTTAGGTACAGTAAGGATTAGGGTAGGTCTTTAAGTACCGTACTTATGAAAACCCAATTTATAAGGAGATGAATAGCCGAAATTCAGCTCTTAGACAGTCTTATAGATAACAGTCGAGGTGAAAAGTATATATATGTTCAAGCTAATAAATTGGTCCACCCGGCTTGTGGCAGGTTGTCGCTCATATTCAAGTCACAGGTGCGTCGCTGACCCACATATTTTTTATTTTTCAAAGCACAAACAAGCACCTGACGTTATCGTCATGTTTATTCAATGATAACTCTGTAATATCCACGTGAATATTGATTCCGATATGTTTCGCGAGTTTAACGCGAATTCTTAGCCGAGCCATGTTTGTTCAGCGATACGCGACTCTTGGCGACTTGCGAAATATAGGTCGACAGTTATTGTGAAGAATTATTATTTAGATACGTGTGTAATGTAAGTCAATAATTTATTGATATATATTATTATATTTGGATCAGTTTGTTTTTTAGATCTCATCTAATAAGGTAACTCGTTTCTTCGTCAGTGTAGGCCAGTGATGTTTAGCATTTTATTCAAGCGCAACCTACATATTTCGTCGTCCCATACAGTCAAAGGCTATCTGACTAAATAACTAAACTTCTAATGGTTTCTTGACCTCAATATGATGAGTTTTCCTCAAAATAGAAATCTTATCAGACAAAAAATAAACTTCAGGACTCTTTCAAATATTATGTAAGTAATACTAAATTCAACGATTATTTATCAATCATCAGGCGATCGCAATCAGTAAGTTTTAAACTACATCTATTTAATGAAATAAGTGTATCGCAATGTTAATGAGCGGCGTGAAGACATGCTCCAGGATGTGTCCTAACGATCATTGAGTTTAGCGAGAAAAAAAAATTGTTAGCAAAGAAGTGGTTCCCATTATATTAGGAGATTGCGAGAATTATGACGGATTAGTGGTAACAAACTATAATGAGTTCATTTAGAAATTGCAGAACAAATGGATAATTAGTGTCATGGTTTGATCCGATACCGTAGGTAAACTAAACTTTATATAATATAAGAGAAAAGATTTTTCATTATTTACAAATAAGTAGGTATTCTTAGTCGGACAAAGAGAAATAATGAACTCTTGGAAAATACTTAGTTTCTTCGTAATCTGATACAAACACGTTTTAATTTTATACTTCACTTGACAAAACAACTCATTGAGAGTTCTCTTTATAGCCAACTAGTTGTTCCCCTTGTTTCACCCGCTGTTCGGCTCCTATATTAGTGGTAGCGTGATATTCATTATTTCAATTCTCATCACAGTTCCTGAGATTAGCGTGTACCAAACAAATTCTTCAGCTTTATAAAATAAGTATGTTTTATTTTAATTAAAATAAATTGTAATTAAACTAAAAATTTAATCAAAATAAATCAGATCAATTTCAATGTTTACGAGTAACAGGACAAATACGTTAGATAAGACGTGTCCGACTCATTTATTTTCTCCGAAGCGCTGGTATCGCGGCGACTTGACCGATACGTTGTTAGACACAGTGTCGATGCTATCGACTAATTACGCTAATTCATAAACAAGCGCCGACACTATCGCGCACTATCATCTATTGCATTTCGTGGTTAAGCTATGAATATTTTATGTTATGATAAACTACAGGAAACTTGGGGAAATGTCCTACTTCCTTATTGATAACATTTGTTTATGTTTTAATAGGCTTTGATTAGTCATTCTTGGCAGTGTTTTGTTTCCTTGTTTTGCAGAGTTTCGCGATGTCTTTGAATCTTCGATTCCATAATCTCTTATGTCCAGGATAACCCGTGCAATGTTTGTAGACGAACAGACAGACGATTGAGTAGACATGACTGTGTTAGAGTGGACTTCAATTGGCTGAGGAGATGTGCGTGTCGGCAGTCGGCAGTCAATATTAATCAATAAGTATGGCGGTCTTTTGCAGTTCAAAAAGTGCTCGAAAATAACTTAATTAAGAGACTGTTGAATGGTTACATGTTCCAGAAAATAATTTAATAGGCAAAAATCTCTATCTAATAAACATTAAATTCCGATGTACGATAAACTTTTACTGCTTGTTGTTGTTATCCATACATTTTATACCATTAACCATTAATAGTTAACAAAAGTTGAATCCCATAAAACTTGCAAGTAATTCCCATGTTAAAGTTAACTTAAACTTAATACTCAGTCACAGATAATCTCTGCACGTGACCGTAAAGAAAGACTCACTTATTTTTATTTATTTCATGTCCTGAGAACAAAGTGATTTGTGAAACCTACTACTAAACCTACTCATATCAATACTTAACGATTTTCGATGTGTAAACATACCGTCTTATTATAAAATGCGGTATAACTAAAAGCCCAGGTTTAAATCTCGTAAAACTATGGTTTACACAAAACATTACTCATGGTGGTTTGGTGATAAACCATTGACTAAATCGTGGTCTAACAGTCGTAGCTATCAAAGCTGTGTCAATATTTCTCGCAGCAATTCTTTCATTGTTGTTTTGTGTTATTTTCACACAAAATGGATTTAAACATATAGATACAAAGAGGTAGATTTAATTGTTTTTATACAAATGACATGACAGCATTAAGAAGTTTTATCTAAGTTTTTGTAATACGGATAAAAAACAAGGTTCTGCAGATAAGTTTAGACTTGACTATTGGTAGCCCAGGTTAATACCAAGTAGGGAACCGAGAACCGGTCCTTGTTGGAAGTCCCGGGATTTTCGGGACGGGCGTCCAAAGAACCGGGAAATCCCGGGATTTTCGGGACTTTCGTGACAAAAATGCATTTTTTCCATGGCATTGGAAAATAATAAGATAACTTTATGGTACAGTATTTATTCTGATTAAAATCATACAACCAACTTATTCGACGGCCTCATGGACATGGGTTTGTTCTAGCCTCTTTTCTATTCAGAGGCGGCAAATCTATTTAGTAACTGTACTAACTATGGAAACTTGCAGTTCATCTAGATGTCCAATACTGGACATTAGATGTACTTAATGCAAGTAGGCCGGTGGAAAGAGGTTGTAGAATTCATGAGTTTGACCTATTTTAGGTCTCATCTTAGCCACGAGCGAACCCAATAAAAAAAACGAAAAGAGGGAGGGCTTCACACACAGCAGCTATAATGTATATTAATGTACATTACATCCCGAGATGTATAGCTTTAAATTATCTTAATGTATCACACACACAACAGGTAATGTAATGTATATTTCCCTACATTTCATAACATCTTTTTCGAAGAGATGAGAATTGAGATTGAATAGGTGTATCGAAATATAAATGTATATTTTCGTATCGCTCAGGACCTTAGATTCGAAGATGTAAAAATATACATTATTGCTGCAGTGTGTGGTCTCCTGACGATTTCTATGGAAAGATGTTATGAGATGTATCGTGCTATAATGTACATCTTTACATTATAGCTGCTGTGTGTGAAGTCCTTAAGCTTGCGTCGATGAGATGAGCTAAGCTGTAGAGTAACCATCCACCAGTTTCATGTTGCCAATTAGTCTAAGGAGCTCTGCGTTCCACTGGGTCTAGTGCAGTAAGTTGTATTTATCTGAGCCATTCCAATGATTAAGTTGAGTAAGGTTGCTGCAATACTCCGTTAGAAAAAACATAAGAAACTTTGAATTTCGCGGGCTACTACGACGCAATCAATGCAGAAATGGGCTTGCACATATCCAGGTGTAAGGTATCGCTTCACTCTATTTAGGATGCCCACGTCAAAGTTGACACTGGATGTCAGCTCCATGCCCAAAAGCTCAAGGTCATCAGTTACAGAAACAGGAAAAATAGGAGTTGGTCCAAATTACTCTATAAAAGATGTAGTTTTGATTTACTCCTACTTCATTAAGGAAATATACGCCTGTATGTTGGTGGCGTTAAAAGAGAGAAGTTTCTTGTGTGAGCGAACAAGAAACTTCTCTCTTTTATGGGATACTAAGTATCAAATCTGTTTGCTCTACCATGGTCTCTCTGAAGCAATGAACTTCATCCCCACTGGATTTTGCAGTGGGCAAGTATGTCACTGAAACAGTACTGTTATCTACCTACCCAACAATACCAGGCTGAAGTGGGTAAGAAATGTGCAGCAAAATAAGAGTTGCAAAGAAAACAGATAACTGTTGAACTCCAGAGTCAATAACCAAAAGCTCGAAGGATCAGTCATCAACAACTCTGATTGATCGTTCACTAAGAAAGTCTGATATCCAGCTAGGTACAAAAATTGAGATACCAAAAGCAAGGAAGCTTTTTGTCTCGAGACCCTGTCAAAGGCTTTCGAGATATAACCAGTACTACATTATCAACTTTTCTTCTCTGTCAACCACACTTGTATCTGAACATGTTATTCCGTATATAACGGCGAAGTAAATAAATACCTTACATCCAATTTGATTCTTTTGTTCTATAAAAGAATTAACAAGTTTAAACAAATTATTTATACTGTTTTTCTGAGTCCCGAATATCCCGAATTTCCCGTTTCTCAGTCGCATGTCCCGGGGTTTTAAAATATACTCCAAGAACCGGGAAATCCCGGGATTTTCGGGACCAGGATTTCCCGGTTCGATACCCTAATACCAAGATCTATTTTTTTGTTGTAATAAGACTGTTAGTGTTTTTATTCGTTTGTGCCTTACTAAAGCCAAACTTTCCCTGAAGGTTACTTTCCTCCATACTTACATAGTAACAACAAAGCATGTAACCTCACCGCGGCTCTTAAAGACTAGGTCATTAGGAGCGGTGCCAGCACTGAGCCATACTTCATAAGTCCACCTATCGCCCGGTTATGTCCGGAGACAGTAATGTGTCCGCTGACACATCGCGACTGCTGCAGCTATCACTAAGTGACACATTGCTGCTCTAACTGCCCCGCTATGGACCAGGAGATAGGAGGGAAAACGACCACGATTGTTACTTAATTTTTCATTGCATCCATTCTGGATTCAGTATTGGCAATTTAACTATTTAATGGAAAAACGTAAAAAAAAAATAACAACGTTCTGTCTATGAAAGTATAATGTCTCATTTATTTACAACATTATCTCGAAATGAGATCAATTGTTCAAAACATTTAATCTTAGAATCATTAGATTTCTGCACATTAATTCGGAATGTGTGAAGATAATATTATAATGGCTTAGGCATGTTATAGAGAAAGGCTATCAAGTCTTTGTAATTTTGAGATCAATATTTTAAAATTAACTGTTTCTGGGTCTGGCCGTGTTCCAGCCTCTTAAGAGTTTTGATTCTCACTTGAGCGCTGTGAACATTAGAACGTATGAATTGTTTCACTGATCCGAGAGCCGCAGCTAGTGTGGGATACTTCAGGTTTCACGAGTGCTCTTCAGTTTGAGTTACAATCGTTTCAATTTTGCTATGTCCATACGTTTTCTGAATCATGTAAGGTAATTACGGCCATACTGACACTTGAGGGAGTTTTTACCAATTTGGTAAGAGAGGATTGAGATGTACTGTTCAGAGAACCGACAAAACTACCTTTGGATAGACTCAAAAGATCTTGAATCTGATATGAAAATGTCAAGAACTAGCAGCTAGCTCATCAATCAACTTGTTACAATTTTATTATTATAACTTTCACCAATTTACATAATTATCTGTGGTTGTAGTGGAAAGATAGTGATCATCCGCGCACACATCACTCATATTACAGTCAAGATCACTGTCAAGGAATGCACATTTAAAGTTATTAGTATCATGATAGCAACAAAGCGTTCGTGTGTGTTATCACTAATTATCACGGCACGTGTCAGATTCGATCGCGAGGGGGCGCCACATTAGCATACCGGCCCACAGTCCACGGCCCACAGGTGATGGGGTACAAATTGGCCCCACATACACAGGTACCCGCAATTAGCGGCATTATTCGATGATTGATACCGGGCTATCGCCGCATCGCGCATATTTGTACAGGTAACCACTGGGGTATCGCTTGTATTGTTGCCAGTCCATTTTGATGATAATTAGCTGGGTATGAAATACAGTTTTTGTTGAATTGATTATTATAAAACTTTGTCATGGAATTTAAGGACAACACACAGTACGAGTTGTGAAAAGTATTGCTGAAATGTTCTTAATCAACTTTGCTTTTGTCAGAGTTATAATTGTGATGAATAAGTAGATCGATACTTTAGGATACCTTTTTTAAATCTAAATGGGTTTGCTCCTGACTCTAGTGCAGGCCAAATGTGACAGAGACAAATGCTACAATGGAGTGATGAGCATACAACCCAGAAGAAGCCTGTTCACTCTAACTTTGAAGATATTCGGGTTGTTTGCGTTCGGCAACACAGACACAGGCAGTGAGTTCCACTCTTTTGCTCTGCACATTATGAAGGAATATTGGAAGCGCTAAGTTCGAATTGGTTAATGGAAACTAAGTATGGACAGTAATTAGCAGTACGTCTAGATGTCCGATGGTAGATATAATATAGAGTCAAAAGCTGTCCAGGTGTAAACTAGACCGCAGTTTGGGCACATTATGTTTGGGCCTTGTACTGAAAGTTGAGACTGGATGTCAACTCCATTCCTAGGAGCTCATGCCGATCGGTTAAAGGAACTGATGTATCTCGAAGAGTAGAAGTGGTTGAAACTCCTTTTCTATCGTTTTTTGTATGAATGTGGTTAGGTACCTACATATTATGTATCTTAGTACCTTTTATTGTTGAAATCACCTAGATAGGTATGCACACCACCTGAATTTCCGTTTTCCTAGAAAATCTTAAGTAATGTGTTAGATTGTGTTTGATCATTCTCAAGGTTCATAAATAATGATGCATTGTGTACAGACACGACATCTAGTTCTGTATATCTTGTTATTGAAATTATGAGGAATATCTAAGTACGGGGTAATTGTATAGAAGTGATTAATAAATCACTTCTATCAAAACGTCTATTGGGTAAAAAAAGTATATTTACGACTCTTGACTGGATAGTCTCTAAGGACGAAATGAAACAATAAAAAATTTCATTTATGTGTTTTATTTTAATTTAAAAGTAAGAAAAGTTGTTTAGAAGAGAGCTATGTTGTCACTACTTAAGGTTATAACTGGCAAGATTATGTAAGCAAATTAGGGAAAGAGGAGAACTGAGTACCACCAGTGGGCGGCATTGTAGGGGAAGATTATGTTACGTTACACACTTTGTGGATTGCTATTTGGTAACAAGTCTATATAACTAAGCTAGTACGTTGTTTCTTTAACTATCTTCCTATACCTACACCTAGATATCTAACTGACATGCCTTAACACCGCGATTGCAGGGCCACAGCTTCTCACTAAATAGGTATCGTTTTACTGAAATACATGTATAGTTAGGAATAATAAAACTAGTCGGCTAGACACCGCCTAGGTGGAGGGAGGGGGGCGTGTCGAGGCGTCTGAGGCGGCGCGTGCGCATGTCCCTGCGACGCCATTGGTCCGCACAAACTTCCTAGTTCAGAACCCTCGCGCCTGATTGGCTGGTGTTGAGCTAGATGTTTCAGCATCTCGATGTATTCAATGTAAATTGCAGCAGATTAATGCAGACTCCATTGTTTGGGGTAATTAGTTTAATAAGCTAATATAAATTAGCGGATGGCTCTGATTGCTATCTGCGTTGCGACACTGATCGTTAAGATGGTAATAGCGGTTAAATGTAAGTACTTACTCGAGATGTTTAATGTATGTTTATAGTTAGTACGTGAAGGCCGTGGGAGCTCATCGGCTGCTCAAAGCATTTCATCTCCTTACTGAGAAGCAATAAATCGTTCTCACATCGCCATCGGTCAAAATGCGGCTATTAATTTTTGTATTACTGTTTGTACTTTACTGAGATGTATCTAGGTAGACGGATGATACGTTTAAAGTAAATACCTTACCTACGTATCTTAATAAATATCTTGGAAATCACTTCACTCAATTAGATAATGTGGGTGTAATTTACGTCCTAGCGGTCCACCCCGGACTACGTCACCGTAGGCTGCCTGTAACCTGCGGGGATGGTGCAACGGTCACAATTGCGATGGTAAGCTTCGCCAGGACGCCTGACTCACGACCGTGTTCAGTCGCTGCGCAGGAGTTCCGGTTCCTCCTCTGTAAGCACGCTCTATTAGACCCAATTTTTTGAACGGTCATACCTACCCTGCCTGGTCAGGTAACCGTGACCCTGGAACGTAAAGGGCAATTGAATGTCCGTGGATTGTAGTCAGTACAAGTCTGACAGTTCCTCCCGTCCTGCCCTGGGTGGGAGGACTGATTTGATGATTTTACCACGATAAAAAAGAGGCCTCATCTTTGCTTGTTGGCTAGATTGAGGTCAATAGTGAGCCCATTATAAATAAAAATTACAAAACGTATTGCAATTAGTAAGGTAGACTTAAATAGATTTGAAGTTTCACCAGAATATTAATTAGGTTTAGTAACACGATAGGTATTAACTTTACTTTATAGCTGTAATCGTCGATGGGTCATTATTTCCTTACTTCTTTTTATTTATAATTACCAACTTGTCCGGTAATCAACCAAGATAATGTTAATAGTCAAAGTAACTAACTATCTAAGTACAATATCGATAGCTAGAATATGAGTAATTGCACACAATGATTGCACAGCTTTAACAATTATCACCAGTTCTATGGATACAACGGTGGTCTTATCGCTGAAAGCGATATCTTGTAGAAACTAATTTGACTTGAAATATAAAGGGGTCAATTTAACGCGTATCTACATTGTATAAAGAAATTCTAAAAATTCTACTGCATTTTGCCTGGCCTGCCGCCTGAAGATCTGCTCACCACCAATGTCATCATCAATTTATTTGAGGTCGGTGAATCACATTTTCTTTCTGCTCCGTTCCAGGTTATCCCACTGCTGGGTAAGATATGTCTTGTGATCATTTCATCAACTTGTAATCTCATCAGTTCAATACCATAATTGTCATATTTCAACATAGGTACATAGCTTTTATAGTCACTCATAGCAATTCACATTATACTCTAAACTTTGTTCACTGATATTCAAAGTCAAAGTCAAAGTCAAATCATTTATTTCAATTAGGCCATCAAAGAGGCACTTTTAAACGTCGATTTTTAAAATTAGAAATGGGATGGGATGGGATTGAATCTACACCCATTCGCTAAGGTAGGTTGTATGAAGAAGAATGGGCAAGAAACTCCATACTTACCTACTCTTTTTAAAAATGTTTTACAATATTTTTATAACATCATTTGAAACAAAGAATGTGAAATCAATGTACCTACCTTGAAAATCTAGACTAAAAATATAAAAATAAATTAATAGGAAAAATAAAAAAAAAAGCAAAAAGGTACATGGTGTTCACATTTTCACAAAAATATTGGAATTACACAATTTATAAATATAAGTGTGTGAGCATTCAAATTTCAACCAGCTTGATTTCGTTTAATCCCTACATTGTACTATGAAGCAGGACCAGCATGTTTCCAAACATTTTTATCTTGGATATAATCTTCTAATTTATAATAATATGCTTGTTTACTAAGTGTGTTTTTTATATAGCTTTTAAATTTTCTTTCATTTAGAGTTAAAATTTCGTTAGGTATTTTATTGTAACATTTAACACAGTACCCCATAAAAGACTTTTGAACTTTGGACAATCTAAAATAAGGTTGATCAATTTTATCTTTATTTCTAGTATTAAAATTATGTCTATCGCTTATTATTTTCTGCATTCATCAGTCATGCAGTTGTTAATGTCCAGACTATTATCTACTTGTTAGTAACCGGTGTGTAGGTATACTAACAAGCACTGGCTGCACTTAAAAGTAAAATCATTCAAACGTAGACACGAAATTAAACAGTAAAAACCGTTCAATCATTTAATTCTCATACAAACTTCAATTAAACAACCACAAATTTATAATTGTACATAAAACGACACTCCATTTAAAACCTTCACTGATCATTAATCGTCGGTTGAGCGATTCCTATCAGCAAGCAATTGCTGTCACAAAATAACTAATTGAATACTAAACTACACATTATGCCGTTTAAGGACTCTTAATTAATTTGGTGATGCCTATCGTGCGCCGTGTGAGAGCCCGTTGATTTAACTAACAACCCGATGACATCTATGCGTGCATTATGGGTTTTTAATTCCGTCAATTGGCGACCCCTATGGACAGGCTACTGTCCTGCCGCTACCCAAATGTCCCTTGTTTATGTGTTCAATGAATTCATTAATGTCCCGCTGACTGGTGAGGGGTTGTAAATGTAATCAGCTTCATCAAAACATGGAAGTTTTTTGAACAAAGGGTTGTTCGATATAAAGAGTCATTATTCTAAATAAAAACCGAAGGTGTTTAGATAGATTGTTTTGATTGTTACGTCTGTTTAGGTGTGAAAACTATGTGATTATGTAATTCCTCGTCGTTTATTTTCATTTCTTTGTCAAAATTAAACAACCAAGGAAATTGTATACCTTGGCTTATCACAACCGCGGTACATATCTACTGAAAATGAAGCATTCGAGTAGCTTGGGATATTATATATTATAACGTTGTGCATACCAAATTTAGCTGCGCAATTCCAGGATTTTACAGACACTACACAGCACAATTTTATAATTTCTTGAGAGACGGGGATTGTGCGAAAGACACAAATAATTAAATCCCTAAACTCACTAAGTATAAAGATATTCATGTGTTGCAGATGGCGCTTATGGTCGGGTACTAATTGACCACCCAGGAAATTGTATAGATGTGTGAGAACGAGTGAGTCCTCAGTGAAGCTATAATATTAACATTTAAACAACGCACTTAAAAGCCGAATTAATCAGTTTTCAAGCAATCACACTTTTTGCCCAATCGTTGTGGAGTCATTTGCAATGCGCGAATATTAACGAGCGGCAAGTGAGGTTTCGTCGTCGGGTCTACCTACCGCCGCCGGGAAGATATACCGCTAAATGGTAAATACCTGTAATTTCCCGGTATTTGCCATCAATGGGCGATGATCGCTTCTTATCGCGGTCCATTGACGCATTGTTCAGTTTTTGTGGTCAGCTGGTTCCCGGACGCTGTGGTGCCACCCACCTCAACGACGGTTTCATAGGATTACAATGAATATTAGGGAAACGACACAGAGCTACCATTCTAGATATGACGTACATCGATCAAATTTAGAAAATATTGTATTGTATAAAATGTTTTTTTTTAATACGTTTTCATGTAAAATATAATGTGGAGCATGTTAAGACACTTTCGGCATAAAACCAAAACTCGATTAATTTAAATACAAACATTCATTTAACTACATAATATAACTGAGAGCTCTCCAGACCGCGGCTCTCATCGCTCATTGATCACAGTTGGACAGCGTTATTAGTTGCGTACGCGCAGGACGCGGCGAGTGGCGCAAGCGCAGACCCACTATTATCAATTAACTTATACTTTTATTGGCACAAAGCGATTAACCGCTCTAAGAATGGCTACAACGCGTTATATATTATTCTTGGCCATTGTCTCAACGATTATAATTAGGTTTTTTCGGCACAGCCATGTGTGCCAATCTACTTATTAATTGTTGGGTCGCCGTCCATGTAGGGATGTCATTATAAGTTTATGAAATTCAAAACAATATTTTGTTTCAAATTCATTGAATACATCCATTAGTTATGGGTCAATTTATGAATTCCTTGTCGGTGCAGTGTGTACAGTCGCAGGCGCGCGCTCTTGCTGATCAGCGCTCGTACTACATCACGTGATGCACCACGGCTGGCAGTGACACAACTAGAAGTGAGCGGTCAATGTTATCGCTCTCAATAAAATTATGCATTGTTGAACATTAGATTATTTCCAAGAAATCCAAGCAGATATAAAGTAACGACACCTTCAAGATTTTTTGGGACAGATCAATAGTGATCATAATTACGTAATTAATTGTATTAATAAACTAATTTGGCAGTACTCCAGGCTGCGTGGTGGGCCGATACCGAGAAGCGCGCCGGGCCCGGGATGCCGCGCCGGGCCCGGGATGCCGCGCCGCGTGTCCGGGATGCTCACCGTGCTCTCGTCCTTATCACGGACCCCGCGTTTTTGCGCAGCCCTACGTTACTATTAATTGATTGGAATTACTTAAGTATTTGTATTTTTTGTGGCCGTGCGCCATCGCGCCAGCTCGGCGGAGTATGTGTATCTGCTAGCTCTAAATGGATTACTCTTGTCAGAACTAGAGCTTCTAAATACAATCTAACATTCATCATTCGCTTGCAATTACTGTTCTTCCTCTTCATAACAGTTCCATTCAGCTTCTTCACATTTCACATTTGCATGTTGAAATACACACATCAAAAGTGTCTGGGATCAACATATATTTTTGCAATAACTTTTCTCCTGATTGATATTAATTAAAATGTTCTTTAAGGATTCATCAATTAAAGTGTTATCGTTTGTCACAGTAACGATAAACCAAGTCACCTTTGCATTCATAAAGAAATTTGCCATTTTCCTAATAAAGGGATTTTTGACATTTGAACCACTAACATTAAAGTTCGAAAAAAAGACTGAAATAACAGTTTTCTTTAAAATTTTATTGGGTAACTTAAACAATTAATAATCCGTGTTTCTACCGCAAACACTAACAACACAAGAACATCGGTTTGGCATACTCAAAATGAGTTCATCCAAATCACGCTGTGGAATGGCCGCCCATGTTCGTTGCAACAACAAAAAAAGGTCTTCTTGCGACTGGATACCCTCCATATTCGGCAGAGCTCTTCTCTGTAGCATATCCCATGCATGCTCAATCGGGTTCAAGTCTGGCGACTGAGCAGGCCAGGGCAGGACATTGATGTTAGCTGCGGCGAGAGTCTGTCTTACAACTCTTGCGGTGTGCGGTCGTGCATTATCATGCATTAACTGAAATAAGGGACCGATTTGCACTTGTAGAGGAACGATGACGTCTGATACAATCGTCTCAGCATAAATTTGAGCGTTGAGGTTGCCTCTGATCCAAATCAACTCAGTTCTTCCGCCGATCCAAATACCCGCCCATACCATGATGGTTCCACCACTATAAGGATGGACTTCCTGGCAGGATTTTAATCGCTGTTGGCGTCCAGGGGTTCTCCAGTGTCGTATACGTCTTGTATCCGGTCTCATACCAAAACGAGACTCATCAGAAAAGCACACGAAACGCCATTGTTCTTCTGCCCAATTTCTGTGTTCAAGAGCCCATTGATATCGAATCCTACGATTGTGCATTGCTATAGGTGGTACCCGTAGCGGTCTTCGGGAATGAAGGTTCACTTCATGCAAGCGGTTTCTGACTGTTTGGTCGCTAATTAAGTTCCCTGAAGAGTGATGAAGCCTCACGGCTAACATCATGGCGGTTATTGTTGGAGCTCTTCGAGTTAAGATTTGAATGTATCGGTCTTGTCTCCGTGTGGTGCAGCGATACCGACCTCCATGGCGCTCAGCCACGGTACCAGTGCTTCGGTAACGTGTCCAAAGTCGACTGATAACACTCTGACTTGTATTCAGAGCTAAAGCCACAGTACGTTGCCGGGAACCAGCTTCTATCATTCCCACGGCTCTGAGCATTTCTTCCCTGCTTAAATGACGTCGCCGCTCCATAATAACGTTGGTTTTAATCAGTAGTAGGGAAACAGTAGCACTAATAATGTCTTCAATGCGTTGTATGTTTTTATAGGGAAAATATTGACAGCTGATTTTCATCTTTTACTCGAATTTGATTTACAGTTCCTGATTCAAATTATGAAATGCACCAAAAAGGATCCATATAAATTTATAAAATCATAAATTTATTACAAAGCCACATCTCAATCTCAAGAAATCCGCATAAAAATGCTTGATCCCTAGACACTTTTGATGTGTGTAGTTCCGGGAATATGTAGTTGTTTTACCTTAATCAGCTCGACGTGATAAGTACCATATTTGAAGCAACTAAGAAAATAACTAAACAACAAATCATTATAATTATCATAAGTAATAATAATGCTATTACATAAAAATAGACCACAGGATTGCCTCGTCTTATACCTATATTAGCTTCCAAAACACACTTAGTATCTGATTTTATTAATATTATAGATAAAACTACTATGACTTTAACAGTCCGTAGAAGTACCGTGCTCGCTTTCACTACAAAAAGCTCATCTGACTTTCAAAGTCAATTATTTGTAGTTCGAGCGAGGTCCGCAGCTCCACAGGGCGATCGCTGGCGGCTCCATATGGAGGTTTGCGTGCCCCCGTGATTAAACAATCAAATAATCATATTAATCACAGCGCGCGCGCAGACCGCCGCGCATGCGCACACATACGGGGATGACCGACCGACAGATTATACTGATCTTATACAGAGATTACAATATCATCTGAATATTTGCAGATGCGCTACATTTCTAGAAACGAGGAAACATAATTATTTATGATTGTATTGGATTTAAATTGACAGAATTATAGAATACATATTTGCCTCTTTTATCGTGGTAAAATCATCAAATGACTCCTACCACCCGAGGGACAGGACGGACTGTCAGACTAAAATCGAACTTGTATCGACTAAAATCTACGGTGTTCCTTCAATAGCCCTTTACGTTCCAGGGTCACGGCTTATCTGATAAGTCAGTCTCACGACCACGGCAGGCTTTAGCCTTCTAAGGCCTCGTCAAATTGCTGAAATTCACGGATTCGAAAGTTGTTCCCGATAGTTGTAACGAATCCGAAGAAATATGTCTTGGTGGTTGACTTGTGACTAGCAGAACAACGAGAATAAAAGAGAGGAGAATATGGTTTACGAAATTATAAAGTTTATTAAACAATCATACGCATACAGGAGCATAAATTAAACATCTTTAGGGACCTAATAGATATTTTCCAAAGTAAAATGCTCGTCTCATCTACACAGCTGTATTCTTGAAGTAGTCCACGCAAACGACTCAAAGGTTTCGTTAAACAATGGCCTCTCATTACGTCATCCGGGCGCGCTTTACTGCGCGGTACCTCCGCAGACATACACGGTATAGGAGAACACAACACAGAGGATATATAGGATATGGATAGAAGAGATACTTATGGGATCAAGTGAATTCGCCTTATATGTATGTTGTTGTTGCCATTTCTAAATAGAAGATCTTCTTCTTACAGGAGACAGGCAGATTTTTCTTTCTGTCGATATTTATTTGGATGTTCTAGCTGGCGAATTGGATGATACAGATGGAAACACCTTCTTTCATTACTGGGTAACCAATTCATGGAGCACACCGTACCTATCTATCTATTAGAAATAGTGTCAAAGATGTTGACGTGGTTTAGTCAAAGTGTGCAACCCTTAGTTCGAGCATACGTTGAGGGATGGCTGGAGTGATGAGCTGTAGTCGCTGTTGACTAAAGAGAACAAGACGATGATTATAAGAATAATATCGATACCTTTAGACTCAAAGGGCGTAAACGCCATTTTGGCCAAAATGACTTTTTGATGCAGTTATGTTCAGTTTTTTTTTCTCTATCGATCTGTGTACTTAAAACTACTAAATTCGCAAAATTAAGGCAAATACGGCCCACGGGATTTTTTGAAACTTTTTGAAGACATGAGGCGTATTTGATATACATTTTGATTTTATTGGTTTTTTAGGTAACATGCGCAATTAATAAAAAAACTTAAAGGTCGTATAACAAATTCTTTAACCAAAACTTCAGCATACGCTTCAAATTCTCGTTTAAAAATAAAGTTGACTCATACGACTTAACGCTGATCCCGCTAAATAGGGGTGTATGCGCCATATTTGGCTTAAAAGCGATAGTATGACCTAAATATTTTATCGCTCTTAAGCCAAATATGGTGCATACACCCCTATTATTCCGCTATAAAATAAAAAAGACATTATAGATAGTAGAGGTGTAAAAACCTCATTTTAAGAATTTATTCTGAGGACGCAGATGAAATTCTAGTAACACTGCATGAAACTGATCTAAAAACTGTAGACGGAAAAGGTAAAGGAACAGAAAAGAAGGCTAAGTTGAAGGGTAAGGGAAAGGGGAAGTCAAAGGCAAGAAAAGAGAACACATATGATACTGTTGAAGTTGTTGATTACTCCAGACAAGAAATTCCAGACCCTATGACAAAGCCTGCCTACAATGCCAGATTTCCTAGGCCAAATACAAAGAAGAAATTAATGAAGATTAGTCTACTGTCAATTAATTTTCATAAAATTAATATTTCCTTTTTTTCTGTGGTCATTTAATAAAAAAGTTTTTTTTTTTTATTGAATTGTATAAACCCATTGATCCGCAATTACCTTTGGTCAGACAGATCAATCTTTCGACTTTCCTAAAATATTATAGGCACATTTTTAGAAACAAATATTTTAAAAAATATATTGATAGTTAAAAGCGTTATGTCTTAGATAGGGCTTTTTGTCTTTTCTCATGATTCAATTGAGCAGTGATTCTAATTGTGATTATTAAGAATGTTGTAACGATACCAAAGAATATTAGTTATACCTAATTAAAGTAAGGTCGAGAAAAAGAGACTACAGTAGAAGTGCCCCAAGTCTAATTAATGTCATAATGTTAATAAAGATTTTGTTTATTGCTTGATTTTTTTTTTTTGTTATACTGATCCATATCGAGCTTTTATCTGGGTTTTAGTTCTAGTAAATCTAAGTTCTGTTTTGTCATGAGTAGTTTGCGTAACCTTAAGGCAAAAATTCGAGATAACGATGGCCAACTTTTTTAGTAGAGGTTTTAATAAATATATATAATAACAAGGACATGACTGTGATTTAAATAACAATCGAGAAGTGACAAGTATTTTGAATTGTGCATTGTGAATGTACTCTGGTGACTGTCTTATACACTCCTTCTTGACAAAAAAAGATGCTTGTAGTGACGTTTAAACCCTAACGTTTATTACAATAGTGTGCATTTATGAACACACTTCTCCGTTGACTGCCATATACACCCCGCTTCAAACAGAAAATGCGCTTTTAGCGACCTATACACCCTACCTACTTATAAGTATTGCACAAACGATGTGAAATTTAGGGTTGTAAACAACATTTTTTTTTATTTTTTAGGGCGTATAACAATCCTATTTTCTTTATTTATTAATTTATCCTAAATATTATATAATCACACTGTTTATATACAAAATATAAGAATTTGGGCAAGAAATGAACTTGGTCAGCCTTGAAACAAAAAAGTTATGAAATTTTTCTTAAAATATTTTTTGTTTTTTGCTTTTCCTGAAAAGTGGCATTTTGGCGTTTACGCCTTTTGAGTCTAAAGGTATCGATATAATAGTATGGATAATGGAATAATCCGCTATAAAGCTAGAGATATCATGTAGTTATTAACAGAGTAAACCTTCTAACTTCCACTTTGTATTCCCGCATCCTATTACATCTCGTGCGCGGGCCTGTGGTTACCTGCGCGCGCGCACCGCGTGTGCTTTATGCTTATTAAACTGAATCCAATCAGCCGACGCCTCGGATCATACTAATTAGAGATATTGTGGCATTACGTCAGCGCCGCTTCCTGCTGCGACCACCTGATTACCTGATGCGGCTGACTGCAGCTCAGGAGACGTAATGATAAGGTATTATCTTGTGACTTGATACAAGCCGACAGGAATGGGCCAATCTTTTGGTGTTTCACTAGAAATAACAATGTGACATGAAATACTAATAACATGACTATTCTGTCTAAATATTGCGCTCCTGGGTAAGGTGCAACCTTGGATATTTCATCCTCTCTTGCACCAACCCGACATGTAAACGATACAATAATTGACGCTAAACCTTAATTTCATTCTTATTAATTAATTTCGCAACCGAATCAGACAGCTAAAGGTCGCTTAAAAATACAAATTCGAATAAAAACATGCAAGAATCGCATGTTCCCCAGTGTCAATTCGTTGCGCCAAAATGGAGTAAGAATAGCCACCAATTGGGACGGATAGGATACAATTACAATTGAGACGTAATTCGATCGATGAGTGATGCGCAGGCGCAGCTTGGTTTAACTAAGATGTGCCACACTACAGATTGATGCAGAACAGCCACTGTGTAGAACACTGTCTTCCACGACTTACAAATAAGTACGCTTTTCTCTGTCATTATTCCTGGACTTTAGCCAGTATTCTTTATTTTCACTCTTCCTCATATCGTCTGCCACTCACTGCTGGGAAATAAAGGCGAACCTCATTTATTATCGCCTGGACGCCTGCCATCCTGTCCAGTTCCACTCGTCCCATCCCATGCCTTATTAGGGTGCTCACACATCTATCGACACGGAATCGACCGAGACAGAAAGCATAATGCGATAGCACGCGGCGGAATCCTCGAGGCGGCCGCGTGCTATCGCATTGTCTCGGTCTAGCAAATGCCAGTTCTAAGCGACAGAAAGAGAAAGGGCGACGGAAAAAGCCGATTCCACGTCGATAGATGTGGGAGCACCCTTAATAAACGTGGACTAAATTTACAACCAAGATAATCTTCGGACTAACCATACATTTTTAAGGATCAACCTTGGCGTAATTTTACTTCTCGTTCTATTAATAAGGGGGTAAAAGTTTAACAATGTTGTCACTCCAATAACGTGTAGCGTGTGTGTAGTGCAGGTGTCAACCTGTCATAATTAATTAATACCCTGCAATTATTATATTTTAGTGTTTTGGTATTTCTGTTACTTTTTGCTAGGTGGCAGTCTCCTGTGGATTACATAATGACAAGTATCGTGGCTTTATATTATCCTATTACGTTACATGTGTATAGATAATGTAAGCTATTGTTTTGCTACGTAACAAATTGGGCGCTTCCTGTGCTCACCGCCCGATGGGAACTGCACTTTCATTTGCTTTCGACAGCTCTAGTGTTGGAGACTTTCGAAATGAACGGGAGTTTGGTAACACCTGACTGGAAGAGAGCTTCGATGAAGTTATATTACACCTATTAAGTACATATAGTTCTGTGAACATCAGTTTGTAGTATCATAACGATAACACTACTTAATCTAACTATCATGAATTTATCAGTTGTACCTAACTACCAGCTTCAAGCCAAGCAGCACCCTAACGATTATGTTGTTAATTTAATGGCGACAGGTATTGCGAATTAATTGTAGTGTCACAACGTATTTCTTTCTAACAATGACAGGTGACACCTGATACTTATAAAGATATTCAATCGTCGACGTCAACACATTTATGTCGATAACGTGCTCAACCATGTTGCGCTACAACAATAGTGTAATTTAGGGGACAGCGGGCTGCGCGAGCGCACCGCTCGCTCGTGAACGTGTTATTAAGGGCCGGCGCATAATGCGCGTACGCAAATCACGGCGCTCCCGCCCCGCACCGGACGCCCGGATCAAAATAATTGCACCCGCGACCGCCGCGCCGCCATTATCTCAAACTATACACAATTACTGACCGGCACCGCCACCAGACACTCGCCTGCGACAACACGATAACAGAGCAGCTACATGATGTGTATACTTCATCGATACACTTGCACAAGATTGCACATATTGTTGTTTCTTTAGCAGGCGATGTATGACGTTAACGTTTAACTATCGTTCGTTGGTACGGAGGAAGTTATTCGTCGTGCTCATTACAATATTAATCAATGCTTTCACATCCAGGGCCCGGGATAAATATAACCGATGCAGAATATTCTTTAATATTAGTTGCGCAATAGTAATGCGCAGGTGAGTGCTACAAATGATAGCCTGTGATCGCGACCGGCGACTTCGACCGCAACCGGCGGCCGCGACCGTGCGATACAGCGACCGACACGCACAGATTTCGGGTTAGTGGCGCGCAACCTATCATTAGACTACATTACGTATGCATAATCAAACATGATTAGTTGTTTTTGTGGAATTACCTGAGACTTGACGTGCAAGTGGTTCATGTAGGTCGACACTGACGAAACTCTGACATTTCCGTGTCCGCTGTATTGTGCAAGTTGTCTATCATTTGATATTCACTGGGTAGCGGCAGTCGCATGTCGTCGATAACTCCATACGCGGCCATTAAGTTGCTAGTTTAGTTTATTAGAGCTGATTATGTGTGTTATGGCTATCTTGATTGTGACTACTGAACTTTTAACGTTTATTAGAATGATCAAATGTAACCAAACATGATTGTGTTTAAATTATTAAGCCTTAGTTCAGTACCTATATTAAATTAATATAATCTGTGAATTGGTAACACAATCTAGACACGCTGGTCTATTCTCTACACAGAAATTACTGAAGTTTTCCACTAAATATTTTATCAAACAAAATAATGACTTTTAATTGAACATAACCCATTGTTTAGATTCGTTCCAGCAAAAATGGGCTGACATTATGGACTACCATGTGATTAGTCCTATTGAATCACCCAAAACTTCAATCAATCATCAATCATCTCAGCCGTAGGACGTCCACTGCTGAACATAGGCCTCCCCTTTTGATTTCCACTTATACCGGTTGGAAGCGACCTGCATCCAGCGTCTTCCGGCGACCTTTATAAGGTCGTCTGTCCACCTTGCTGGTGGACGTCCTACGCTGCGCTTGCTAGTCCGTGGTCTCCACTCTAGTACTTTTCGACCCCATCGGCCATCTGCTCTGCGAGCAATATGGCCTGCCCATTGCCACTTCAGCTTGCTAATCCGGTGGGCTATATCGGTGACTTTAGTTCGTCTACGGATCTCCTCATTTCGGATTCGATCACGTAGAGAAACACCGAGCATAGCCCTTTCCATAGCTCGTTGAGCGACTTTGAGCTTTGAGATGAGGCCAATAGTGAAAGACCACGTTTCGGTGCCGTAACTCATCACTGGTAACACACATTGGTTGAAGACTTTCGTCTTGAGGCACTGAGGTATGTCGGACGCAAAGACATTGCGCAGTTTCCCGAACGCTGCCCAACCGAGTTGGATTCGGCGGTTGACCTCTTTCTCGAAGTTGGACCTACCTAACTGGACTACTTGTCCTAAGTAGATATATGAGTCAACAACTTCGAGTACCGAGTTTCCAATAGAGACTGGGGTGGGCACAACATTGGCATTTGACATAATTTTCGTCTTGTCCATGTTCATTTTCAAGCCCACCCGTTGCGAAACTCGGTCGAGGCCATCGAGCATCATGCTGAGTTCCTCCATCGACTTTGCCATGACTACGATGTCGTCGGCAAACCGAAGGTGAGTGATGTATTCGCCGTTGATGTTGATGCCAAGTCCTTGCCATTCCAGGAGCTTGAAGGCGTCTTCCATTGCGGCAGTAAACAATTTCGGGGAGATAACGTCCCCTTGTCTTACGCCTCTTCTCAATGGAATCACCTTCGTGCTCTGCTCCTGTACTCGGACCGACATGGTGGCGTTATTATACAAGCACTTCAACACCTCGATGTACCGATAGTCAATACGGCATCGCTGGAGTGACTCAAGTACCGCCCATGTTTCCACCGAATCGAAGGCTTTCTCATAGTCCACAAACGCTAAGCATAATGGCAAGTTATACTCTTCGGTCTTCTGTATAACTTGCCGCAGCGTATGGATGTGGTCTATGGTACTATAGCCTCTTCGGAAACCGGCTTGTTCGGGAGGCTGGAAGTCATCAAGTCTGTGTTCGAGACGGTTCGTGATAACCCTTGAAAACAGCTTATAAACATGACTTAGAAGTGTGATGGGTCTGTAGTTCTTCAATAGGCTGTTATCACCTTTTTTGAAGAACAGCACCACCTCACCTCTACTCCATGTTTCAGGCGTTTTGCCCTCAGAGAGGACGGAATTAAAGAGCTTCTGGAGGACTTTAAGTACCGGTGTTCCACCCGCTCTCAGAAGCTCTGAAGTGATTCCGTCCTCGCCCGGCGCCTTGTTGTTCTTAAGCTGCTTCAGGGCCATCCTAATCTCGTACAGACTGATGTCCGGGATATCTTCGGTATAATGTCGGGACAGCTTGGCTCTGGGATCTCCGACCAAGCGGTCAACGGGCTTTGCGACCGAAGTGTATAACTGTCCATAGAACCTCTCGATCTCGCCTAAAACCTCTGCTTTGGTCGACGCTATGCTGCCATCCTCCCGTTTCAGCTTTGTCATCTGGCTCTGCCCAATAGACTTGTCCTTTGCGAACACTTTAGAGCCATGGTTTCGCTGTATGGTCTCTTTAACACGATTCGTATTAAAGAGACGCAGATCATGTCGCAAGGACTTAGATATACGTCTATTAAGCTGCCTATATGACTTCGCGTCATCGGAAGACTGCAACTGTAGCAAACGTCGTTCAGCCATGAGGTTTAAGGTTTGCCCAAAACTTAAATGGTCCTTATTTTTAGAACCGCTAACCACTGTCATATCGATGGCATCATACGTTGTTCTTGCTGAATGATGATGGATGGTTGAGGGTGGCATCACTGGTACAGGAGCCGGGAGCGTGGGTGATGATCACAGATTGACTCTGTCTTCAGCTATGATATAATTGATTAACGCTTGCACAGTCACCCACCGGAGACGTGCTCTCTTGCATATTTCTTTATCTTCACATAATTTCCTTGGCGGGACACTCCCTATTCAGCGAAGCGAGTTGTTGATAATCCCCATGTTTGTGCTGATAGCCCCACTATCGCTTACTGATATAATGGCATACGTAATATTTGCTTTTACAACAAGCAACTTACATTAGCCACATTGAAATGTACCGGGTACTGTAATGTGCACAGGTCGGAGATAAGTCACGCTCACGCGATGTCGCTGTCGATGACGACTGACTACATTCAATTATTAGATAGGTATTACATAAAGTTATATTTTAAATGAAAGTTTGTGGGGATGGATGGACGTTTGTTACTCTTCCACACAAAAACTGCTGAACGGTATACAAATATTTAATTATCTGGATTAACAAATAGGATATTTGAATCTCGTTATTACGTTCGATCCGAGCCGCTGGTAACAACTACTATTACATATGAAGGAATGTTTACAATGAAAGAAAGGAAACAATTTGTAATAATAGAAATAAAACAATTTAAAAACAGTATAGTTCGATGTTGTAGTTATAACTGTGGTGATCGTCTGTAGTCAGCTACTATGATCTTTTTTTTACAAACAAACAAACAAATCATTTATTTCTTTGTAAATAACTCTAAAGCGCATTACACACAGAGAGCGGGCGCGGGTCGGGCGCGGGGCGGGTCGTGCGCGGGCTTTCAGTGTGAAGTCTTCCATTTTAATACAAAGAACTAGACCCGCCGTACTCCCGCCCCAAAACGTGCCCGACCCGCGCCCGCTCTCTGTGTGTAATGCGCTTTAGAGTTATTTCCCCCCCCCCCTCCCCCCCTGCCACGTGGCATCACAGCGCTTTTCAAATGAACTTCGCTGACCCCGTTGAAAAACGTACCACCTTAAGACGGCGCTACAAGCGAAATCTTCAATTTTGGATTGGATTTTTAGAGTACTAAATCGTGTTTAATTCGGAAAAAAAGTATATGTTGGGAAACTTCATTATATTTGCGAGGGCAGAGTCAAACAGAAAACATAATAAGACAAAATTTTCTCGATAGAAAACGATCACAAAGTTACCTCTGATTTTCACGTTTTTTTTATTTCATTCTATTTTGGTTCGTCCTACAGAAATATAAATTAGATCAATATGAACACAATTACGTAGCCGAGGGACGTGTATAGCACTTTTTTGAAATATTGTTTATAATAAAAGTTATCATTGTTCTTAGCATTCGGCGCTTACGACGTTTTTAAACCGTGTAGAATGCTATTTTCCATTTCGTGTCACACTAGAATCTGCGTCACGAGTGAAGGTCTGCGGAATCTCGTGGTACTAAATGTTTTTAATGCAATTTGATGTAATGACATAGACACTAGCGCCGCGTCAAAACGACTTCAGTCGCGGCTCGGGTTCTAGTTTCAGGCATCATTTTGTTTCACCAGCACGCGTAGCATGGCGATTCTATCTCTATTCTACCAAGAAAAGACAAAGCTCTTTCTATCCCACTTATTATGTCTTCTGCCCGAGCATGGCGCGACCTGTAGACTCGCGTTTCTATGAAGACAAGACATAAGTTTTCTTTCCATAGCAACGGCGAATGACTGAACTGTGAATGAACTAAAACGTTTAGTTAACCAAAAAAACGTGTAAAATTCTCAAGTTTTCAATACAATTAAAATGATTTATTGGAATCAGACAGAATTATCCATAATTCTAGTAAGATGTAAATTCATTTGCAATTACAAATCAATCGTTGTTCCTTGACACCTTTCAAGTTTTTAATCGTATTTTGGTTTAAAATAAAATGAATAACACTTTATTTTACGAGTTTACATGCGCGAACGTTCGCAAAGACTAACTTCACGATCGCCTCTCTCGTGAATCGTACAGCACGTGTGGCAACGCAGACCGTGGGCGAAGAGTGGACGAAGATACGTAAGTTAGCGTACGGAGAGCCGTAAGCGAGGGTACGGAAAGCCGACCACTAGTCGACCACGCACTGCACCGCGGTTCGTGAGCTTGTCCGAGGCGATGCGATTACGTTACGATTCCCATTAGTGTGCGTTGCAGTAAGGAGTTTCATACAAATAATACTGTACCCCTAGCACGAATCACTTTCGACAAAGTATTCGTATCGTCTCCGAAAGCATTTTGTATGGGAACTTGAACAGCGCCTCTGGTGAGCGTAAATTGAACTAATTTTCAGAGCACGAACAAATACATGTACGTTTCGTATCGTCTTCGTACGTAAACGTAAACGTTATTTGAGCCATTTGTATGAAAATAGGTAGCACAAAGACATAAAATGACGGATAGTTTCGTAATTGTCGAAGGCTGGCTTACGAGTTTTACGAATATTTATTCACTTCAAATTTGACAGTGAGAAAACATTCGTCGCATTTTAATTTAGCGATAAAATTATAATTTTTTGGATTCATTATTTGCACTCAAGTTGAGCGGACGTGTTTATAAGCAATATTATTAATTACATGGCGTTAAAATAATGTTCGAGTGATCAGTGACCTAGAATCCGAATTACATTTTTCCGCTAAGTTTACGATTTACCTACTCAGTGAATAACAAGTATCTAATTATGAACTAAGTAGAAATGTCTAATACTGAAGATAGCCCGCGGGGTATCCCGCCTCGGAGCAGCCCTGCGAATAAATCGCAATCACCTCATCATGCTGCAGAAAGAAGATTTGAAGCTGTGGAAACCTGTGAAATAAGTAACTGGTTGATCTCCATCGAGAAATGTCTAAATGAAGTCTGTGTTATTGCACAGGAAGGGAAGCTGAACTCGGAACAAAAACTGAGGATCAATTCCCTTTCGCGTAAGGTAGGACATGGCGTTTCACAAATGGCAGTGTACTACCAAGACTTAAAACTCAAGGCCAAAGAACTTCAACATTCTACTGTAACATTGACAGAAAAACGCGACCTCACGGACTGCCTAGAATCGTTCCAGAAAACCATTCAAGCTAGCATTCAAGAGACTTGCACCAAATCATCTGTGGAAGAAAAACGATCGTTTGCTGACATGGTTAAAACAAATAAGAACAATTATCTGCGCCCTAATAACCTCAGTTCTATTGCAATTTATCCAACAGATAAATTAAAATCTAGTGACGACACAAAATCACTAGTACAAAAAATAATATGCCCAGAACAAATGAAACTACACGTTAGAGGATTGCACAAAACAAAGAACGGGGGCGTCATAATCAGCACAGAGACTAAAGAAGACATAGAAAAACTTAGGAAATCATGTCAGCTGAGTAATTCGGGCCTAAAAGTGGAAGAGCCCCATAAGAGAAGGCCAAGAATTGCAATCATAGGAGTTCCAACAGTTTTAAGCGATCAGGAAGTGTACGATTGCATCTATGAGCAGAATTTTGTTGACAAGTTGCCTACTTTATCCCGTGACACGTTTATGGCCTCCATAAAGTTAAGTCACAAGTCAGGTCAAAAAGAAAGACCTACCTGCAACTTTATTTTAGAAGTAACTGCAAGCATTAGAAAGACCCTTATAAACCAAAACAGAGTGTACATTAACTGGACATCCTGTCCCGTGAGGGACTACACTCTTGTGACCAGGTGTTTTAAATGTCAGCAGTACGGACATGCCGCTAAGACTTGTCGGGAGACTACCTATACATGTGGACATTGCGGGGAACTAGGTCATCAATTCAATGAGTGCACTAAAAATGCTGAACCATCAGTGTGCGCAACATGTTTGCGATATAAAAAACCGAGCAACCACAAAACAGGAGATCAAGAATGCCCTGCTAAGAAAACGGCAGAGACAAGATACATCAATTCTATTGATTACAATGATGTCACATAATAGCACTTAATTTATTCATTTATATTCTTATTTCCTTCTATGTTTTAGTTATAATTGCGCACTTACAAAATAATATAAGGCAATCTGCATATTTCTTTTTTTTTGCTGATATGATATTTGTTAGTATGGTTTAAAGTAAATGCGACCTAGTTATTTGCGTTACGCAACATTTCTACTTTAGTATTAGGTTCTTAAAAAAAATATTTTATAAGTTATGTAATAGAAACTTGTTTAAGGAATCTTAGATAATGTTTTTAATGCACTAAGTGAGTTACCTGAGATACAGGATTATTCCTAGTTCAGGTAGAATTCAATTTATTTATACCAATAGTAATAATAAGGCCCTAATATTGTAAACATTTTTGTACATCAATTAATTCAATAAACAATTATTATTATTATTATTATTATTATTATAATTTAGGTGGTTGTGTTGATATATTTTGTTAGAAAATGAATGTGTGCTCCAATATTTATTATAATAATAATGTTACCTTTCTATTTATGCTGCCATAATTGACAAAAAATAAGTGCACCGAGTGCGGGAAGCATGACAGGATTACATAGATCTTTTAGCAACCGTATTATGATGGCCCTCAATCATTGCTTGATTCATTGAGTGATGTTATTGTCATGATTAATAAAATAAATAAAATCATCGAAGACAGAATATTCATAAAGCTTTTCTTTATTTTTACATTACATTTTACATTAAATGTTATAACAAAATATGCTCCTTATCCTACGATCGTCTCCAGGCCCCACTTACTCTGTGCTATTTAATATCGGTTCAGCAGTATAACGTAAAAGCACAAAAACAAACACATTATTGATTAATAAGGATTTAAAACATTTACATTCAAAAATACAAATAAACATTTTGAACACAGTTCAATGTATTGCAAGTTAGAACCTCAAAGATAGGAATTTCTTCATAATGCAAGCCTTATCGAGAAGTACTGTCTTCTAATTCAAGCTCTTCACCGAATCTCCAAACGAGAGGAAGAACGAGAGCCTCGTCTCATCATTGAACATCGTGGGGGATCCTTCTCACAGACTAAGTAGAGAGTACACTATCCTTCTGTTCAACCGTTTGTCAGACCTTCTGGATCAGGGTGTCAATTACTTATTTACTCCATTATGAATACTTCCGTTTAGTTATCGCAGTTTACTGGAATAGCTTACAGAAATATAACAAATCATTGAACATTGTTTTGAAACCTCTTGACAGCGGAAAGATTTGACAATAAGTATTAGACATTAGGTTTGACACAGGTTTTTTTTTCAAAATAAACTTTTTTTCATGGCTTTTTATTTGTGCCAGCATGACAGACGTACGTTTAGGAACGCAGTCAAATCAAACACAACGTTTTAGTAATTAGTTTAATTATTACGCCATTTATCTAACTGAATATTAACTGTTTCTGCAGTTCCTTTGTATTGCGTCATAAATTGAACAATATTAAAATTTTAAATGCTCAAAAAACACTTATTTTCTATCAAAAATCCAGTTTCTGGACGAAACATTCATTCAAAAGTGCGATCATTCGTTCTATTTTTCCCGTCCCTATTTACGTTAGTATGACGTCACCAACGTTTTCGTATCGCGCCCTCGGTACGAATTCGGAAGTGCTTCGTGCTTCCGACTTTCGTTGTATTCCGTTATTGTAGCGACGGCACGATACGGTGGCGACACGAAACCTACAAATATTCGTGCTAGGGGTACTGAACGGCTTGAGTTGATACGGTGACGATCCCTTTCCGTTTTGATAAGTGTGTTGCGACCCTAAATCTGCTCTTTCAACAGCGTTTGGGCTCTTACACATAAACACGTTACGACGACGCAACGCACTGGCATTGCACGTTGCGTCGCCGTCGTAGTAACGTGCCACGTTGCACGGCACGTAAAATCTTGGACTTATTGGATCACGGATTTTCTTTGTAGGTATCTGTTTCTGCTTTATCCGTCTTCATAATATTAGCAGTAGGAGAACACATCTAGTGTGGTCCATTTCTCGAAACTAACTGGGGCAATTCTAAAAATCCGACACCGTCAATATGACGTCGTTCATCGTGGCACGTTGCGTCGTCGTGACGTGATTATTTACGTTGCTCGACGTCGATTTCCACGTCACGGCTCGTTACAACGACGCAACGTGCAGCGCCACGTTGCGTCGTCGTAACGTGTTTATGTGTTAGAGCCCTTTCCTGGTGAAACTCGGTAGAAAAAAATGCTATGATTAACTTATTTCTTAATTTCGCCGAGAACTATCTATTGAGGATATTTTCATATGTGAAGGCGAGCTCTGACCGTGGTACCCAGACTCCACAGACGCCTGCCATTCTCTTTTACTTTGTAAGTAAGATTCGATATTAGGTAGAAGTTTTGGTTCCTATAGATAGCGCACACGCGATATATTGTTTGATTCTAATGCCGTTTACAGAGTACAAAGGTAGAGAAAAACATACAATATGTGTTTTTATTCAATACTTCCTACATCATTCACAACAAATGAAACATTTTTAAAACAAAAAACATAACAATTACAATCACGCAACTACAATGAAAATCAATTATGTGAATGAAATGAAAAATGCAGAACTACTGCGTGCGATGGTACCGTGAGGCGGTACACACTTATTTCAAGAACAGTACCCCTAGCACGAATCACTTTCGACAAAGTATTCGTATCGTCTCCGAAAGCATTTTGTATGGGAACTTGAACAGCGCCTCTGGTGAGCGTAAATTTAACTAATTTTCAGAGCACGAACAAATACATGTACGTTTCGTATCGTCTTCGTACGTAAACGTAAACGTCATTTGAGCCGTTTGTATGAAAAAAGGTAGCACAAAGACATAAAATGACGGATAGTTTCGTAACTGTCGAAGGCTGGCTTACGAGTTTTACGAATATTTATTCACTTCAAATTTGACAGTGAGAAAACATTCGTCGCATTTTATTTTAGCGATAAAATTATAATTTAGGTGGTTGTGTTGATGTATTTTGTTAGAAAATGAATGTGTGCTCCAATATTTATTATAATAATATGTTACCTTTCTATTTATGCTGCCATAATTGACAAAAAAATAAGTGCACCGAGTGCGGGTAGCATGACAGGATTACATACTCGTAGATCTTTTAGCAACCGTATTATGATGGCCCTCAATCATTGCTTGATTCATTGAGTGATATTATTGTCATGATTAATAAAATAAATAAAATCATCGAACACAGAATATTTATAAAGCTTTTCTTTATAAATACATTACATTTTCATACATTACATTTTACATTAAATGTTATAACAAAATATGCTCCTTATCCTACGATCGTCTCCAGGCCCCACTTACTCTGTGCTATTTAATATCGGTCCAGCAGTATAACGTAAAAGCACAAAAACAAACTCACATTCGTATTGATTAATAAGGATTTAAAACATTTACATTCAAAAATACAAATAAACATTTTGTTATAAAACACAGTTCAATGTATTGCAAGTTAGAACCTCAAAGATAGGAATTTCTTCATAATGCAAGCATTATCGAGAAGTACTGTCTTCTAATTCAAGCTCTTCACCGAATCTCCAAACGAGAGGAAGAACGAGAGCCTCGTCTCATCATTGAACATCGTGGGGGATCCTTCTGTTCAACCGTTTATCAGACCTTCTGGATCAGGGTGACAATTACTTATTTACTCCATTATGAATACTTTCGTTTAGTTATCGCAGTTTACTGGAATAGCTTACAGAAATATAACAAATCAACAGAAAAATAACAAATCATTGAACATTGTTTTGAAACCTCTTGACAGCGGAAAGATTTGACAATAAGTATAGACATTAGGTTTGACACAGGTTTTTTTTTTCAAAATAAACTTTTTTCATGGCTTTTTATTTGTGCCAGCATGACAGACGTACGTTTAGGAACGCAGTCAAATCAAACACAACGTTTTAGTAATTAGTTTAATTATTACGCCATTTATCTAACTGAATATTAACTGTTTCTGCAGTTCCTTTGTATTGCGTCATAAATTGAACAATATTAAAATTTTAAATGCCCAAAAATCACTTATTTTCTATCAAAAATCCAGTTTCTGGACGAAACATTCATTCAAGAGTACGATCATTCGTTCTATTTTTCCCGTCCCTATTTACGTTAGTATGACGTCACCACCGTTTTCGTATCGCGCCCTCGGTACGAATTCGGAAGTGCTTCGTGCTTCCGACTTTCGTTGTATTCCGTTATTGTATCGACGGCACGATACGGTGGCGACACGAAACCTACAAATATTCGTGCTAGGGGTACAGAGGCCGAGTCACATACTTGACATACTGTAATAATACATATTAAGTGCACTGTGGCACTGCAGTTGTTTTGTTTTTTCAAAGAAGTTATGCAGAGCGCGTCGTCACAGCGCCCGTGGTTGTTATTGGTACTAGAGCAGAGGCATGTGAGACGCGAGGGTGAAATCTGAATTTTTCCTGGCATTAAACCCGCTCTTAAGCTTATGCTAGCCTAGTACTTTGGAACTCGCTCGCGGTCTGCCAAGTAGTTAGCAGCTAAACTGCACGTGCTCCGCACATTAAATTACCTAAAAGTAGTTTTTTCTGCACGTATCACAAGTGTGAAGTGTCGTTGGGTGCGTAATTCTGAGCCCCACAAAGTGCCGTGTTCAACTCAAGCAGATCACAAGTGCCTGAAAAGTTATCAGTGAAAATCCTCTTTCTTAGAGGTTAAGTGAAGTTGATAAAATCTTATATCGCAAACGCTGCACAAACGCGATCGACGACCCCCTGTTTTTATTCGGGAAAATTTTCGGCATCGTGGTCCCCGATCATTTGGGCCACTGAAAATCACTGTGACACCACGCATCACCGAGTTATTCAGGATTTTCAAAAAACCACGTGTCCTGAAAAAGTTGAAGGAGAGAAGTAAGCGGCGTGAAAATCGGCACCTAATAGGACCTTTACAACATAAAGCGAGTGAAATAAAAATTGTAATTTTTGGACATTCCCAATATTTATTACTTGACTTTGAAAGTACCAAATTTGGACCCACAGAACATCGGACTGAAGAGATTTTTGAAAGTTTCGCAACTGCAGCTTGGTGCGCGCTCATTAGAAGACGTCAAATTTCCAATTTTAGAATTTCTAGAGTAGCCGTTTTGAAATTGTGACGTAAAAACCATAAAAATCAAAATCTTGATTTTTGTGTATTAGGATACTGTTTAAAAAAAAATATTTTAATCTCATCTTAAGGAAGCGTATTTATCGATAATTTTAGTATTTTTTTCAAAATTTTTGATTAAAGGGTATTAAAGCTATCGAATTTTTAGTGATTTTTGCTCATAAATCAAAATTAATACGAAAAATACACTTTTTTGGGAGAGATATCTTTTTAGAATATATATTGTGTCTTGTTTAAGCCGAAACTCGGCCTAGGCAGCCCCGAAATTGTCGATTTTAACAAAAGTCGGCCATTTTGTTAAAACGGGATACTCGTTTGTTTCGATCATAACTCCGAAACCGTTGGGCCTACGAAGCCACGGTTTTTGGTAGAATAAAGAGCACTATTTTGTGTTCCCGACTATATATTTTTCAGGAGTTTTCAGACTGAGACTTTTTTCGGGCCTGAAACACATTTCGGACATTAGACGGGGTGGAGCCGACCTGTACATCGAAAACCCGGTCAGGATACGACCTTTGATTGCGGAGATATCGTGGGTTTAATTTGTACTTTGACAGCTCGGCGGCCATCTTATCGAAATTGAACCTGCTCTGGCTCCTGAACCCGTTCAGATATTCAAAATCTGATTTCAGAATCACGTTGAGGGACTCAACATCTTTCCCCTAATCTGGTTTCAGGAGTTTCAGAGGTAAAAAATTTCAGGTTCCTGAAAACAGTTTCAGCGAGTAGAGCAGGTTGGGCCGAACCAAACGAGTCCAAGCTCGGGCCTTCTGCGGCTAGCACAACCAGAGTTATCCTCATTCAAAAATTGACTTTGACAGCTGCGGCGGCCATCTTGGAAATACTAAAACGCCAATAACTCTGGAACGGTTGGTCGCAGAGGACCGGGGTTTCCTGTGTTGATCGTGGTCTGACACTAGCTTTCCGACGCGATCATTTTCAGGCAGTTTCAGCTGAAAAAAAAATTTCAGTGTGCTGAAAATTATTTCAGCGGTTAGAGCTCATTAAGCGCTTTACTTTGAACCCAAGCACGGCACTATTCGGACCGGGGGTTGGAGAGCTACAGTCGAGTATCCCATTTTCAGCGACTATCCTGCTGACTATCCCAAATTTTCAATCGCCTGTATCTCCAAAACCCTTTGGGCTACGGGGGCCGTGTTTGGTGTCAATTTGAAGGGCTCGGTGGGACCTTCTTGGTGGGATACCCATTTGGACTCTACATAGAGCTAAATTGTTTTTGCCCACAAATGCTATATTCTCGGGTAAGGGAACGGCTCAATACTTAGAATAAAGACCTGGGAACTATCCAAGACCACGTAGAGCACGACTAATAAAAACTTACTTTCTTCTTTTCTTTTTTATATTTTTAAGTTTGTAGTTTTAAGATATTTTACGGAGGCTTTATTGAGCCAGACCATTTATCTCGGACCGTTTTACGACCGTTGACCGGAATTTTTCGGTGATTTATACACTCTTTTACTTTTCTTCCTGTACCCATTTACAAACTTGACTTCACACAACCTTACATTGTGTGTAGACTATAAGTTGACAGCCCTTTACACTGTTGCTTGTTTTTACATCCATCTTTGACGCATTCTTCTGACAATGATGCCAAGAACACCGGCGAAACCCACCGAGGAAACGGAGAAGAGATCCCCACCCAGGACACAGACTTTACAGTCTCAAAAATCTCCACCTAGGACGCAGACGCTATCGTCTAATGTCAGACGCAGCGTGGAAAAGTTAGAGGCGACGGGATCCGAACAACAAAACTTAACTCCGTCCACCAGTAAGACAGACTCTCAGATCTTGCCAAGACAGGTTCTATCTAGCCGCCTAGTCGAAGGTAAGGCAAACCTGATCAAGGCAAGGACTAATATAGGAAACTCCAAAAATATCAGGTCAGATTTAAGGACAAATGTGCTTGAGGCGGTAGAGAAAATGTTCCAGATCATCAAGGAGGCAGATGCCGAGATTTAGCGGCTTAAAAGAAAAACAGGGGAAACGTTGACTTCCGATGTTACCCTGACCTCCCCTGCTTCCAATGAAACATCAGAAGGCAACCATCAGATCTTGAAACAATTGAAGGAGCAGAGTCGACTTCTTGCCGAAAACGGCAGAAAAATAGATAGGCAGAGAAATAGCTCAAAAATAACCTGGAACAGCACCACCATCAATTCCTTAGCACTAAGTCTTACGCAGAAGCAGTGGCAGTTCAATCTACCCTGCCCCCCCCAGCCACGGAGCGCGCTGCACTCAGTGGTGATTACGTCCAATGACGAAAAGGACACAGGCGACCACGTACTAACTAAGGTCCGGGAGGCAGTGAACGCAAAAGAGGGATGGATCAGGGTAGAGAGGACACGAAAGGGAAAGGATAGAAAGGTTATCATGAGTTGCAACACCGAATCGGAAAGGCAACAAATAAAGCAGAGGCTCGAGGGTGCCGGGAACAATTTGGTGGTTGAGGAGGTCAAAAATCGCGACCCCCTCCTGAGGCTCGCGGACGTTCTCTCGGTGAATACCAACGAGGAGGTCATAAAAGCCTTTAGGAAACAGAACCGCGATATTTTTCAGGGCCTAAAAGAAACCGAAGATAGAGTCGATATTAAATATAAAAAGAAAGCACGTAACCCGCACACCAGTCACATTGTCTTGAGCGTATCTCCAGCCATATGGAAGAGAGCGACCGAGGCTGGTGCAGTTTATATAGACCTCCAGCGTATCCGAGTTTTCGACCAGTCGCCACTGGTACAGTGCTCTAGGTGCCTCGGCTATGGGCACAGTAAGAAATACTGTGTGGCACCAGCGGACCTCTGCAGTCACTGTGGGGGACCGCACCTCAGAGCGCAGTGCCCAGACTATCTTTCCGGAAGCGAACCCACATGCAGGAACTGCACAGCAGGTCGCAACGACCATAACGCCTTCAGCCAGGACTGTCCCATACGCAAAAAACGCGACGCTATAGCGCGCATGTCAGTAGCGTATTGCTAAGGGCGTCCCAGAGGATCAGCACCGGTACCAGGTGCTCCAGTGCAACCTCCAAAGGAGAAAGCTGGCCACGGAAGAGTTGATGGTCGAAGCTACTCGCAGAAAAGCCACGATAGCACTGATCCAGGAACCATACGTGGGCAGGTCGGATAGTATGAAGTCATACCGCGGAGTGAGAATTTTCCAAAATACCGGAACAGGCACAGTTAAGGCAGCGATTGCCATATTCGACCCAGACATAGATGTCACCCAACATCCTGAGCTCACCACAAACAACATCGTAGTGGTGAGCATAAGTACTAGAAACTGGAAACTCACATTGGCTTCATACTACTTCGAACCGGACCTGCCCATAGACCCGTACCTGGATCACGTCACTAAGATAGCCAAAGCCACAACCCGGAGGCTAATTATTGGAGGCGACTCGAACGCCAAGAGCACCTGGTGGGGGAGCCCGGTTGTTGACAATAGAGGGGAGGGTATGGCAGGTACGCTCCACGAGCTCGGTTTGCACTCACTGAACGAGGGAGACATTCCAACTTTCGACACGATTCGTGGCGGAAAGCGTTACACCAGCTTCGTTGACGTGACGGCCTGCACTATTGACATGCTGGACCTAGTGGAGGACTGGAAGGTCGTCGAGAACCTCACATGTGCTGACCACAATGCCATCAGCTTTAACATCAGGCTGAAAAAATCCACAGGGGTAAGTGTCAAAAGAACAACTAGAATCTACAACACCAAAAAAGCCAACTGGAAAACATTTCAAGAAAAATTTAATGAGTTAAAAGTAGAATACAAGTTAGAGTCCGACAAAATTTTAAATATTAATAACGTAGAACAATTAGAAAACTTTATAAATAAATTTCAACTTGCCATTACAGAATCTAGTAATTTAGCTATCCCAATTAAAAAGAACACCGAGACACTTACCCTTCCCTGGTGGTCCGAGGAACTCGCACAGATGAAGCGACTTGTCACCACTAGGAAACGCAGGATCAAAAACGCCGCACCGATACGCAAGCAATGTGTAATAGACGCTTATACTCAAGCTAGGGACGAATACGAATCCAAGGCCAAGGAGGCTCAGATCGAAAGTTGGAAGGAATTCTGCAAAAAACAGGATAAGGAAAACCTATGGCAGGGAATATACCGCGTAATAGGTAGGACAGCCAAGAGAGTGGAAGACATACCACTGGAGGAGAATGGCATCATACTTGATGCAAAGGGCTCGGTGGAGTTGTTGGCCAAGACATTCTACCCTGAAGACCTGAAGGAGAATGACAACCAGACGCATCAGGAAATAAGGAACCGAGCAATCGAGGTGAACCTCCAACCATCAGAGGTAGAAAATGACCCCCCCTTCACAATAATGGAATTGCTCACCGCACTGGATTCCTTAAATCCCAAGAAAGCGCCTGGTGCCGACGGCTTTACCGCTGACATCTGCAGCTATGCCATACGAACGGACACACAACTTTTCCTGGAAGTACTCAACAAATGCCTGCAGCTCCACTACTTTCCAGTCGTCTGGAAGGAGGCTGCGGTCATTGTGTTGAGGAAACCGGGAAAAGATTCGTATACATCTCCCAAGTCTTATCGCCCTATAGGACTTCTACCAGTGCTGGGGAAAATCTATGAAAAGATGTTGGTCGCCAGACTTAAGTACCACTTGCTGCCGAAGTTGAACCCCAACCAGTTTGGGTTCATGCCTCAGAAAAGCTGCGAAGACGCCCTCTATAAACTGATGCAGCACATCAACCAAAAATTGGACGAGAAGAAACTCATAACCGTCGTGTCATTAGATATAGAGGGCGCCTTCGATAGCGCCTGGTGGCCAGCAATAAGAACCCAACTGGCAAAACTGAATTGTCCACTCAATTTAAGGAAGGTTTTCGATAGTTATTTGGATGAGAGGAAAGTAACAGTGAGGTACAATGGTGAAACCTTCACTAAGGCGACCAACAAGGGGTGTGTCCAAGGATCCATAGCTGGACCCACCCTATGGAATACACTTTTGGATACCCTGCTGAAAACTCTCTTGGCCGAAGGACATTACGTCCAGGCGTTCGCCGACGACGTGGTTATGGTGTTCGACGGTCAAACGGCACAACATGTGGAGAGGCATGCCAATGCCGCTCTCGAACTGGTCCGGGCTTGGGGTGTCGCTAAGCTCAAATTCGCGCCTCATAAAACCAATGCAATGGTCATAACACGCAAACGCAAGTACGACACCCCTCGCCTGGGCATGGGCGGGATCGACATTGCCATGTTAAGCTACATAAAGATTTTGGGGGTAACGCTTGATGACAAGCTTAACTTCAAAAAGCATATAGCAAGTGTCTGCCAAAAAGCCGTAAGTGTGTACAAACAGCTTGCAAGAGCGGCAAAAGCGTGCTGGGGTCTTCACCCAGAAGTGATTCGTACAATTTACGTGGCGACCGTCGAGCCCATAATCCTATACGCGGCGAGTATCTGGGCGCCGGTGGTTGAGAGATTGGGGGTGAAGAGACAGCTTGGCGCTGTACAACGTGGATTTGCACTGAAAATGTGCAAGGCTTACCGCACGGTCTCCCTGAACTCAGCGCTGGTTCTTGCAGGACTGCTCCCGCTTGATCTTCGTGTACGCGAGGTAGCCTCGCTATACAGGATAAAGAGGGGGGAGGCCTTGCCCGAACTGGGAGACGGGGTGATCGAGCGGCAAATGCCGGCAACAGAAGCGCCACACCCAGCAACGATCGCGGATTTAGGAATGACCTGCCTAAGAGACCAGAGCGACATAGAGGCGAACAGCAGCTGCGCATTGAAGATCTTTACCGACGGCAGCAAAGTCGAAGGAAAGGTCGGAGCAGCGCTTTCTATCTGGGAAGGTGCTGCAGAGATCCGGACCATAAAACTTTGCTTACCAACGTACTGTACGGTGTACCAGGCAGAGTTGCTGGCCATCTGCGAAGCCTCGAGGTGGATTAAAAAGCAGAAAGCAGTTACATTCGGGATATATAGCGACTCTATGGCGGCACTCCAGATTGTCACAAACTCTGGTTCCCTCCATCCGTTAGCCGTTGAAACGCGCGAGAATATAAATTACGCATCTCGACAGAACAAAGTAGTCAAGCTGTTCTGGATCAAAGCACACGCAGGCTTGGAGGGAAATGAAAGGGCAGACCAATTAGCTAAGGAAGCCGCCTTAGCACCGTCAAAAAGGAGACCAAACTATGACCTGTTGCCCGTCTCATTTGCCAAGCGACAGCTTCGACAACAGTCGATTCGCGAATGGGACGCCAGATACAAATCAGGAGTAGTCGCTGGCATTACTAAAATCTTCTTCCCGGATGTGACTGCGGCATATAGTATCGTCCGCAAACTGGAACCAAGCTATTTTGGTACTCAGCTGTTCACCGGCCACGGAGGATTCTCCGAATACTTAAGCCGCTTTAAATGTAAGGAGAGTCCCTCCTGCGCCTGCGACCCCGACGTAAGTGAGTCCGTCCCACACATTATATTAGAGTGCCCAGAATTTGCATATCAGAGATATGGAATAGAACAAGCACTGAATTTAACTTTAACATTAGATAATATCAAATCTATCATGGCTGGTAAACAAAGGAGGGAATTTATGGACTATTGCTTGAAAATTGTAAAAACGGTCGTGAAACGAAATAAGTAATAAATAGTATGATGCCGCAATATTGTGTTAAAATATAGTGTACATCATACAACTGTGAAAATAGTGTAAAATGTAACTTGAAATAGAATAAGCATAGTTTTAATATTTAAAATTAGATAATTAATGTTAAAAATAGTATAAGAACATAAAGTATAATATCGGAGCACAAACTGGGCACCAATAAATCTGTTCTAAGAAAACTGTTTAAAGGTTTAAGTAGTATAATTATATTTAGTATAATAAGAAAATTTTGTATACGTATTAAGATAGCATTGTATTTGCTTGTAACAAACTTTTCCTTTTTGTAAATAAAAATAGATAGTGTAAGTGTTATCCCTAACCCCAATAAAGATCATAAATAAAAAGAAAATAACATAGCATAGAGCAGAATTAGACCGGAATCCCACCGGTATCAAGCCTGAAAGAGAAGAATGAAAGAAAGAAACAGTATGCGGAATAAAAGTGCGAGAGGAATAAATGATAGAACTGGAATGAAAGTGAAACAATAGCTAAAATAGTCTGTGACCAACGGTCAGAGGAATAAGAATAAAAAAAAAAAAAAAAAAAGCCTAGTACTTTGGCAGGCCATTTAGAGTTACCTTAACCCTGCGCAGCGTGGCACGTGGCGCCAGAGTGCAAAACATACCACCTTGATCTTATACTAGCCTAGTACTTTTGCTGGTTGTGGTAGTGACATTCTATCAGTTTTTAAGCATAGCTGGAATCTATAAAGTTTTTACTTTTGAAAAATGCGCATAAACATGTTTATTTATATAGACACAGTACTTATTTTAATAAACATCCCCAGTATTTGAGAAGTAGCCCAAATGAGAAGTAGCCCAGATGAGAAGTAGCCCAAATGAGAAGTAGCCCAAATGAGAAGTAGTCCAAATGAGAATTAGCCCAAATGAGAAGTAGCCCAAATGAGAATTGGCCCAAATGAGAAGTAGTCCAAATGAGAAGTAGTCCATTATGGAGTAGGTTGCCCAAATGAGAATTAGCCCAAATGCGCCTAAACCTAAAAGTTGTTGGTTATCATGAGCACAATCACGTGTTTAAGTATCGTACACTAATTACCAGTCACCCTATATATAATAATAAGGAAAATTAACTAATATTATAAATTATAAAGTTTGGATAATTATTTGTTATTCAATCCCGGCAGATCTTGATGGCACGGTCAGACGTACGTCATTGTCTGAATAATATTGGATACCGTGTAAATCGTTGTAACCCTTTGGAAACAGCTAGTTTCCTTCAAATATAAGTAAGTATAAAATTACTTTTTTCCATCCCTCATCTAGTTAGAGTAACAAAAGTTTTGCTCGGTTAATATTTCCTATCTGATAACTCTCTGAAGAAACACCAAAATAAACTCGCTAGTCTATTTTACGATCCAGGATTTCTTTCAGATATTGAATTCGTGGGACAGTCTTAACAGATGCCCGAGGACCCGGAACGTAAAGGGCTATTGAAGGACAACGTGAATTTCAGTCATTACAAGTCTGACAGTGCCTCCCGTCCCGCCCTGGGTCTCCCACCCAGACTCATCTGATGATATTGCCACGTAAAATAAAGGACCATGCACAATTGCACATCAATGTGAGACACTAATTTACATTGATTGAAGAAGACCTCTAAACTAACTCTCTTAGAGCCGAGGGTGAGGTGATGAGAGGTTTTATAATGACGAGCAGCTTGCACACTTATGAATTAGGTACCTAGCTTGAATCACAGGCTCTTCTTTAACACTAGGACTAAATTTTATTTGCCATAATTATTAATTTGCATTAATGAAGACCAAATCGAGTATCCCAATGTTCCTTACATTCCTGGTAAGTAATAACTGCAGTGACAGGCGTTAGATAACCGGCATAACCGCGTCGTGCCGGTGCGGTGCGGTGCGGCGCGATACTGCGCGGTAAATCACGTGGCGTGTTATGAGGCGCGGCCGGCGTGCGCGCGCGCATCGCGATAGCTGACCCACAGCCTGCGGCGAGGACGCACCGATATTCATAAAACGCGAAGCTGCAGGGTTGCTCGGCGCTCACCAACATAAATCTGGGAACTTTAGTAAAAATCTGTGCTAGAAATAAATCGCAAAATATTATTTGAAATAAAATTTAACACAAACGGTTGTGGACAACTATGTAAGTCAACAATAAATGCTGTATTTAGGCTCAGTTAGTACACGAATAGCATTCATACCGCGTGCACTCCTCTATCATACAATAATACTTTTATCAATAAATATCAATCACATTTATCAGTGTATCAATCAGTATCAACTCAAGGTGTAAGGTCCCAAACCATACAGGCAGCTTTTGGCAGTAACATCAAATCTTTAGTTTAATTCAGGTGTAGGTAGGTAATTAGGTATATAAAGGCGATAGATTTTGTTGTGATATATTTTTGAATAAATGCAAGAGTATCAATTATTTTCGACACACAGCCCTGATACTAAGCCTTATCACTGAGAAACACGTCGCGTTACATATTCAACATTATATTTAGTTGTGTAGTCGATGCAGATCGCATATCTGGGAAGCCGGTACATACGATATACATCGCGCGATATGTTCCAGTTATCTCGCGATACGGTGGCGCCGGCCGCTCGAGCGAACTCGATGTAGGTCGTTATCAAACCCTATCGATCGACGATCGCACTGATAATCAACTAATTACTTATGTAAATTCCGTTAATACATTAGCAGGATCAGCCATCAATGTCATGGTTCGTTCACTCATTGTTTCAATAATCTCGCCACTATTTTGGCTTTAGCCTGTTTTAAAATACTTGTGCTTGGCTTTATTTCGTAACACTTTGTAATGTTTTGTTGCACTTTTTGAAGTGTTGGTAATGAACGGCGTGGGGCCGCGAGGATGGCCGCGGGCCTCAATAAATAAATTTAACTAGATTATCAGCGGCCGCCCGCCTGCGCCGGCGCACCACTGTAACTTACTGCCTGTTGCTCCACAAGAGCGCTCAAATTAAATAACGAGTTATTAGTTCAAGTTTATGTTTACTTCTCTATTTTATTTATAATTTTAACTATCATAGCTACGTATTTTATCAGATAAGTTTAATATTAGTGCGAGGTTGTGCTATCTTTGTAAATCTTAATTACGATTAATCTAACAAGATCTCATTAAGTACCCAAAAAATAACTTAACTAATCAATATTGTGAACAGAACATTATCGTGTACGTGGTACTTAACATGCGCGTCCGATCCACAATAGCAATATTCATGTTCAGAACACATGCTTTATGGTTGCAGCGACCGCAGGCAATTACAATACTCCGCGCCTCCGCTGCGCCCGCGCAGCCGCGTGAGAAGGCCCACTCCTTTACTGCTCGAGCTTGTACTCAATCGTAACTGCGCTTTAAACAAGCAAAACTTAACTGTATGCACCCATGTTAGGGTACATAATGTTGGCCAAGATAATGTGGTGTGTAACAATACTAAATTGATCAGAGTTTACACAAATATAATTTATAAAAGCCGATTCACGATCTAGCGGCTGCTCTCAATGTGCGCCGGCGCAGTTTACAGCGACTGACAACGGTCTCGTGACTATTGGGTATCTACTCATAATTTGGCATCGGATTCTACTCAGCACCCTTCAGTTTGGTCTGCCTGACATCCTCTGTGATTCATCAGACACCAAGCTAATCTCATAGACCGGAAGCCAGACCAAAATATCGTTAGTGATTTCTTCTCAAGCCATAATTAGTAGACTAAATAAGGGAGTCGGATCATAAAGATTTGTGGAAGTCAGCTGCTGTTCCGTTGGTGGGATAAGCAGCAATAGCCGTTCAAACACGTAGAAAAAATAATATTTTTTTGTCATTTCCTCTCAACTGAAACCTGGTTTATATTAAAGATTACCTTATATCACGAAGAATAAAACCAATCAGCTGTCTGTAACATGGTGGAATACACGTCTGCTGGTCACTCGAACCTGTAATTTTTTATATCATTTTCAGTGATTTCCTCTCGACTCAAATTTTACCTGATGAAAGTTTACATGAAGATATGGATAAAAGCAAACGTCAGCTGACTGTATCTCGGTGGAAAGATCGTAAAATAAAATATGAAGAAACAAATATTTTATTAAATCTGAATAACTAAACGTAATTTATTTGCAATATCAAAACGGACATAAGGGAAACGAGTGTCTGTCATAATGACACATAGAAGAAGCCATAAAAAAATATTATTTGGAAAAAAAACTTGTGTCATCCCTAATGTCTAATCTTGTCAAATCATTCTGCTGTCATAAGGTTTCAAATCAATATTAAATGATTTTCTTGTTGTATTTCGTTATTTTGTTCAAGTTATGGAACTGTTCTTACTGGAGTGAATAAGTAATTGACACCCTGATCAAGAAGGTCCGTTAACCGGTTCAACAGAATCAGAAGGATTCCCGCACGATCTTCAATGATGAGACAAGGCTCTCGCTTGGAGATTACGTGAAGAGCTTCTCGATCCGGCTTGCATTATGAAGAAATTCCTATCTTTGAGGTCCGAACTAGATATCCATTGAAATATGTTTCATAACAACATGTTTATTTTGTATTTTTAATTGTTTTTTATGTAATGTAAATGAAAAATGTAAATGACAATAACATCAAACAATTAGTCAAGCAATGATTGGGGGTTTTCTTTATAGAAAAGCTTTTTATTTCTTATACTTTTCACTAATTGAGAAAATAAATCAATAGACCCATTTATACGTTTTTTCAAGAGTTCATTATGATTGTTTTGCATATTCGTGCAAAGAATGGGCAGAGAACCTTAGGCCCATCGCATACGGCGTATTCTAAACGCGCAGAAGACGCGCGTTTCAGGAACGCGCCTCTTCGGCGCCGTAGACGCTGTTATTGCGTTTGGATTGATGATACAAGCGCGCGTATAAAGAAGCGGAGTAGAGGAGAGAGTCTTATATGTAAGAGTTATTAAGTAATCGTTCAGACATAACCGCGCGGTTAGTCAACCGCCAGAAAATAGAATCGCGCTGCTCCCGCGCGTTTCTATTACTATGGAGTCTTTACTTTGCGTTCAGTTGCGTGGCGGATACCGCGCGGTTAGCACATCACAGCTCGTGAGTTTGGCACGGTTCGTTTCGACACTGAACTGTTTATTGATGAAGTGGAGAAGAGAAATGCAATATGGGATATTCAGTGTGAGGATTACTCAAATAAAACTATCATAACCAAGCTTGGCAAGAGTTAGTGGAGATATTTGGAAATTGTGAAAATACGTTGGAAACTTGGTTGGTTACTTAATATTGGATGCACCCATTTGCATTGCATACCGCATTTTTCTTATCGTTTTTTTAAGGAGCAAAAACCACAGTAAATCGATTTTTCGCTGACCTCCTTTTTCAAACGGACGTTATCCCTGTACGATAATCACATATAACCGCCGGAGTCTGATTGCATAACAATTTTGCGGTTTCGAACCGCGCGATTCATGAACGCGCGGTTTCCGCAAGTCTGTACTAGCCCTTAGTCCTGCTTGTACAATAATTTTCAAAGTATCAGCTGAGGACCTTTCCACCGAGATACAGCCAGCTGACGTCTGTTTTTAGCCATATCTTCATGTAAACTATCATCAGGCAAAATTTGGGTTGAGAGGAAATCACTGAAAATAAAATAAAAAATTACATGTTCGAGTGACCAGCTGACGTGTATTCCACCATGGTACCGTCGGCTGATTGGTTTTATTCTTCGTGATACAAGGTAATCTTCAATATAAACCAGGTTTCAATTGAGAGGAAATGACTAAAAAAAAATATTTTTTCTACGTGTTTGAACGGCGATTGCTGCTTATCCCACCAACGGAATCGCAGCTGACTTCCACGAATGTTCATGATACGACTCCCTCATGTAGTCTGCTAATTATCGCTTGAGAGGAAATTGGTCACGGACATCTGTTACGGGCTCCCGCTCTATCACGCTGCAGTGTTGGTCGTTCTTGCTGCAATATTCAATGGAATTCACCAGCAACAGAACTTACAAGAATTTGATCAACAAGTCAGACTTCTAACTAAAAAGCGAAGAACGTGATATATTGTTATAATGTCTTTTTACTGACATAGTTATAAGGAAAACTTGATTATTAATCGCGTCACAATCGATACATATTTCTTACACAAAATGTTTGATCAGATGTAATCGGTGGAGCTTCATCTTCGTCGAAATCTTACGTTTGAATGAATGTGAATGGTTAATTTATTCAACACAGAATTGTTTCCGACGAAGCCATTGATGTTCCTTCAGTGTGCCACTGGCAAAAAGTCGCTGGCTTCAATCACTCGGAGGCAAATGACAAGACGGTGATTACGGCAATTAAAACGCCGCTGATTGGTCGCTAAGTGCGAGTGAGGGGGAAGGCAGAGGCACAAAAACTTGCATTCACGCACACGAACCCTCGTGAACACACCAGACATTGATCTAAAATTTGCGGGTTATTGAAAAAGTGAGGGTAACGATCCATAGAGCAGCGATGTCGGGAATGTTGTCCATGATACCAGCCACTGTTCTCAGGAAGTGCCGGCAGCGAGCTGGCAGCGGCAGCGGCTCTTATGTCTTCGATGAACAAGTAAAAAATACCACTTTGGAATGTCAGAACTGGTAATTTAAGCACGTATGAAATGCTCAACTTAACTGCAAGAATTTAATCGATTTCTAAAAACGAAATATTTGTAGCGATGCCTGAGATTCGTTCACCCAAGACTACACACACACAGAATACCTGATGCACTCATCCAGCCGAATTACTTACTACAACTACATTAGTAAAAATATTAAGCTAATGGGCGTTTTTCCATTAGACGGCACGGCAACGGCGATGGCGACGGGCGGCGCCGGCGTAGAGCCGGTACGGGGAATACGTTTTCATACATACGAGTATTTGCTTCCCCGGCACCGGCACGGCGCCGGCGCCGGCACCGGTGCCGTCTAATGGAAAAACGCCCATTGAACTTGTTCTGGCAGTAAGTAGTTATACCTCGCTCTACCAACTGAATATACATTATGTTTACAGTTACCAAATTATGGCTCACATTGCATTAGCTTTGGATTGAAGGGACACAAGAGTGCAAAGAGAAGTGTTCGCCTTGTGAATAATGAAGGTTTAATGAATCCTTGAGACCAAAAGCAGGTTTGTAAAAAACCCAATAATTCTCTAGGTATGTCCAATTGTCCATGTCAATCTTTTCTAAAACATCTATGGAAACATTCATTTCAGCTCAAGAATACACAACAAGACGTAATTAGAACTGGAGATGTTCGCAGAGCGCACCTTTCCCATAGACCAGCCCCAATTATAATAATCCAGTCGGACATAACACAGCATTGCATAAGTCCGCTTTCTCACCGGTCCGGCCACAATCAGTGCGACCGTGCGCCCGTCGGCGTCCGGTTCAGGTGGCATTTCCTCGATTATCATGCGTTTAGTTTTTGCGCGCGACAATTACGTCGCATCTGTATGCAAGGGGCAGCCGCGCGACGCCGCCCGCGCCCCGCGCCGTCCCGCGCCGCAGATTAGCAGCACAACAGGACATGTCGGCTGCGTCTTTAGAAATGACACACTTAAGATATCACACCGTTTTTTTTTTCATAAAAGCCGGAGGTCAGAAACAGAAGTTGCAAGAGATAATAGACCAAACTTTATGTTTCAGAGATTTTTGACCTTTTCACCAAGAAATGGGATTCTCTCTACCTGCTTATATTTCAAACGCATACAATCGGCATCTCTTAAAAGTTAGAGTGAACTGTATTTTTTTCGGGGTAAGCTCATTAGCTCACTCCATCGTCGACTTTGTCATCTGTGACCTAGTATACAGTCACGAGTAAACCCATCACAAATGAATACACACACAACACAAAGGTATTCTGTTGTGTCCGTGAGACATATATCATCACATCTTTACCAAAAAGAAGTGATGTGGATGTTGTGAAAATGTTCTGCATCTGAAGCATCTGCTGTTGCAATGTTGACTAATGAGAAGTTGTCACTATGGTCATCAGTTCCATTTTCTGAAAGAATTGGTACTACTGCACGACGTGATCTGGCGCATGTGCTGGCGCTGGCGCGTGTTTTTGTGAACGCGTGGCGTGCCCGCGGCGTGGGAGCTACGGCCGGCGCGCGCGCACATAGCTCCCCCGCCCCGCCGCCTCACTCCCGTGCACTTGTCTGCACATTAACATTTCATCGCGGACGCTCATACTAATATGTCAGTACCAAGCATTTAAATATGCTTCATTACAGCAGGGGTTGCTATATTTATATATTTTTTAGGGTTCCGTAGTCAACAAGGAACCCTTATAGTTTCGCCATGTCCGTCCGTCCGTCCGTCTGTCCGCAGCTTAGCTCAGAGACGCCCAGGACTAGAAAGCTGTAATTTGGTGTAAATATACGGATTTGTTACGCCAAAAAAGTGGTAAAATAAAATCTCGTAAAATATTTTTTTTAAGGGTACCTCCTGTACACGTAAAGTGGGGATGTTTTTTTTTTTCTCGCGTACCCCTTAGTGTGGGGTATCATTTAATAGGCCTTCAAAAAATATTGATAGTTTCCGTTTACAATTTTTTTACGAAAAAATTCGTTTGTGAAATATTAAGCTTTAAAGTGCTAATTTTTGCTCGACTCGAGTGTCCCCCCCCCTCTACCAGCTAAACGGTTATGTTTGGGGGTGTGAAAAAATTCACAATAGTAGTATACAATGTGCTGATGTGCAACCTAGTCAAATTCAAGGACGTGATTATACTCATGATTCTCGACCCAAATCAACAATAAAATAGGTAGGTATTTTTTTATTTTATTTTTCCTTTTTACTGAAATCCGTAAGTGTGAACTAGTTTCTTCAAGAGTAGTAGATTCAATTCACGCACACCAGCTGCTCATCGCTGTGTGCGTACGCGCGGACTGCGTAGTCGGGTGATTCTCTTTCATTTGTATTGAATTAAGGGTTTAATTCTGAAATACTGTAAAATTTCAACAACAAAAAAAAAGCAGCCCTTATTAGTTTTGCCCGGTACTGTACTTTCAATTGATTATTTATGACTTTTGTGACAACCACCTGAAGTTTGACGAAAATGCAAAAAAACAGCGTGTACATAACGAAGTTTAAAAGAAAATTATCATGACTAGGTAGGCTTTACAAGTTTTTTGAGTAATAGTCGACCAACTTATAAAACGTACTTGGATAACATATTTTCCTAAACAAAATGTATCGGAGAACATGTTCTTCAACTGCAAATGTAAGTTTGTCAACTTTATTTTTACAGCTTTAATAGGTTTTGGGGATAGGTAGGTTTTTATTGTCAACTATTTCTAACTAACTTCAAAAAAAGGAGGAGGTTCTCAATTCGTCGTAATCTTTTTTTTAAATGTATTTTTCCCAATTTCTTAAAGACGCCTAGACCGATTTTGAAAATTCTTCTTTTGATTGAAAGAGTTCACCTTCCAATTGGTCCCATGATCATCAAGTCAAGATCTGATGATGGAATCCTGGAGAAATCGTGGGAACTCTTTAAATTTTAAATAATTCTTGAAGCGATTTGATAACAACTCAATCCCGTCGAGTTTCGGCTCGTTAGAGTCGTCTTTATTACATACTTAGACATTGATGCTGGATGATGTCCATGGTCTGATGATAGAGCTGAAAGGTCACTATGAATTCTTTCTTATACAACAACTCAATTCTACTGAGCTTAGTGTCATTAATTTGATTCGTCTTTACATGGGCTTTTGTACTGGATGTTTTCCAGGCTCTTATGATGGAGCTGGAAGGTAGCCATGGGATCTTTGTAATACAATAACGCAATCCCATCGAGTTTGGGCTCATTTGATTCGTCTTTACATAGACATTGATACTGGATGATGTCCATGGTCTGACGATAGAGCTGGAAGGTAACCATGAATTCTTTTTTATACAACAACTCAATCCTACTGAGCTTCTGGTCATTTGATTCGTCTTTACATGGGCTTTTGTACTGGATGTTTTCCAGGCTCTTATGATGGAGCTGGAAGGTAGCCATGGCATCTTTGTAATACAATAACGCAATCCCATCGAGTTTGGGCTCATTTGATTCGTCTTTACATGGACTTTGGTGCTGGATATTTTCCAGGTTCTGATGATAGCTGGAAAGTGGCCATGGAAACTCCTAAGCTAAACCGAAATTCAGCGAATCAAAACTGATTAAACTGAACTAACTAAACAGTTAGTTCGCATAAGTATTTTGATGGGCAACTACGGGACCCTACACTGTGCGTGGCCCGACACGCACTTGGCCGGTTTTTTTATTTTGGCCTGCTTTAGTAATTCTTTCCGTATCGTGGGCGCTTGTGCAAACCTTAGACTTACAGTCATTTATACTCATAGCCAGACTCATCACGAAAACTGACGAAATGTAGGACAAAATTTAAATTTTAATAGAAATTCATACTGAAAAATCTGCATGTGAAGCTCTACAATTTTAGAGTAGGTATACAAAAAGTATAAGTGTGAACTGATATAATGATAAGGTATTTTCCTTAAAGAAATTGTTAACACTGAGTCTGTCTGCAACAGTTTTTATTTAATTTATTAATTCCCTTCAACGAACCAATTTATCATCAGATTTATCTCATGTGACACAAGCTCAATCATGAAATATAAATGAGCTACTTTATGCTAAAAACTTCATACCTTCTATACATTAATATGAATTTATGCACTCAGATAACTTGCATACAATGAATATTTTATTTATTCAAACTGACCAAAAACTGGCTCGGAACATTCGGCTCGCATGTCGACGGCGCAGCGCAAAAACTGACGCATTCAAACGATGTGCCCTTGTTAGGGGCAGGTTCTCCATTCAGTACAGTATCGGCCAAATGGCTTCATGCACGCTAACGTTAGCGTCATTACAGTTTGTGTGCGCACGCGCATACCCCGCTAAGGTGTGAACAAGTTGCTAAGTCGGAGCTAGTTCTGCAGACAGAGGCAAAAGGAAGTATCCACTTCAGGCTACACTCATCGAAAACATCCAATTATAATTAATTTCGTCCACAGACTTATTTTTTTCAGTAAATGTGACGTGTGGACGTGATTATATTTGTCTGAATTCAGAGCAGCACAGAATTATAAAACAAAAGCAATATTGCAAATAAGCATCCACTTAGCCGTTCAATGATCAGCGCTGCGTCGTAACGCCTATAAGGTGTAATTGGTTTGGCACCGCAGGAATTTACATACAATTTGTCCATAACAGTAGATAAGGATAACCATGTGAATGTGAGTCAATTAATTGAACACCAAGAATAGCCGCCAGTTGTTAGTGGCGGCTCATCAAAGGAAACAGTTTTTTGACCGATTAACATAAATGCTGGGCTAGGCTTTCATTTGCCACATAATTATGCATCTAACACTGCAGCGCTGTAATCACACTGGAGCTAATTATGGATAAAAATGGCGATGAGAGCGAACAACAATGTAACGGCTTCCAGAACAAATACTTTACCTTACTTTTCAGCAGACGGCAGCATATCTGTGATATCATCTAGGTATTAATTATCTACTAGCTAGGATACTTATACGTCGAAGTTTAATAAGAAGTTGCATTCAATAGTATGTGAATGTGATCCCTACAAACAATAGACGGTCGACAAATTCAAATGAGTTGGAATTCCTGTCGTCAAAACACGAGCACGTCTGCGATAGACAGGTCGGCAACGCAAAACAGCAGGTCGTTGCGGACGAAACGCGCGCCGCGCGCCGCTGCGGAATGCGTCGCATGCAGTGCGCGCTGCGTGGTGCGCGGTGTGTCAAAGCGATGCGCTCGCGCAGCCGCCGCCGGTCATTTAAATATCATCGCTACTCATATTTGGAATGCCTCCGCTTGCCGCTTGCCGCTCGCCGCTCGGACAGGATTAAGCGACAAAAATTGCTCCATTTTTTGTGAGGACACATTAACTTTGACCTTGTTCTCAAAAGATGCCACATTGTGTTTGTTATTTGGAACGTTTTAAGATAGTCGCTCGTTGTGGTGAAGTTTTTAGAGAGGCATGTGTTTACTACATACCTAATTATAATGAGTAGAGACTAGAGACGCGTTTTGGCTGTCTCTATCAGGGCGATGAATAAATAATTAAAGTTTGAAATTGAGTACTAAAATATGTATAAGTAACAGTACTAAAGCCCAGAAAGTTAAATAATTTTAGTGAGCCCCGACTTACGACTTTGGTTGAGGATTCGAACCCAGCCAGGCGCATTACTTTGAGTAAGTTATTTAATTACCACTGTTTTCAAAACGGTGAGGGAAAACATCGTGAAGAAACCGGCACGTCCTAGAACCAAAAATTCGAAGACATGTGATATCTACCAACCCGCACTGGGCCCGCGTGGTGGATTATGGCCCACACCCTCACACAGAGAGGAGGTCTGTGTCCCAGCAGTGGAAACATTTAAAGGCTAGGCTGATGACGATAGATAGATCCTCGACAAAATGAACGGGCGACGAAAATATCTCAACTCGTATACCTACTTCTTTTAAAAAAATTTTTTTCAAAAAAAAAAAAAAATAACCGCCTTCAAAAACAACCACAAAAAAGGGTAAAATAACCCATTTTTGAAAAAGTTTTTTATTTTACTCTTTTTAGTTTAAATAATCAACCCAAGTTCTTGTCAAATACAACATTTTCTTACATGTCATGTGCACTAGAATTTTGTAATCCGTGTATTAACATCGCTCATGATCGCTCATCGCTCATCGCGCAGTTTTTGATGAGACTTGCAGTATTCCCTAAGGTGAACGATCACTAGTACAAAAAAAAAAGAATTTTGAAAATCGGTCCACAATTGGCGGAGTAATCGCGTAACAAACACGCAAAAAGTAAAGATCATCATGTCATCCAAGTAGCCGAAATCAATAAAAATGCTCACAAAATAAAAAGTACTGTACCAAATTGGATGAAATTTTGAAATTTATGGGACCACACTGCAAGTATACTGCATCGAACAAAAAAAGAATCCACTAATCGGACTAGAAACCTCGGAGTAATCGATGTACATACATAAAAAAAAAAAATACCGACCGAATTGAGAACCTCCTCCTTTTTTTGAAGTTGGTTAAAAATACTATAGAATTGGCGACGTTATGGTAGACACCGTTCATCCCTTTAGCTTTATTTTTAACCGACTTCAAAAGAAGGTTGAACTGCATGAGAACGTAAGTTATCCATGAACTTTAAAATATATTTAGCCAATGTATTCCCCAATAAAAATATAAAACAACTAGTAAGTTTGGTTTCTAGTCCTGATTGTTATAAACGGTTCTGTTCTTTTAAATAAAAAATGGAAGCCACATTAGGATAACAGGTATCATTTTGTAGTCTTAGTCTGACTATCTACACGTCAAGACCCTTTCTCTCACGAACGCTTGGGGTATCAAACTGACTCTAATATCAAATAAGTACCTACTACGGGTATGGATGAAATTGGCTCCTTTTTTTTCGGAAAAAGGACACGCCAAGATCTTAGCACTCAAGCAGTTCAAAACCTAGACAGCTTGAAGAGCGCACCCAACACCCATGTAACTGCCAAAGTGTTTGATGTCGATGTGGATGGACTTCATCTGTGTCCACGGGGCCTATCATGACGTACAGTAGTTTCAGTGTGTGAAAGAGAAAGAGCTATACAAGTCGTCTAGCGCCATCTCGTTTCTACAGTGGAACTTCTCTTGCTTTAAGACTAGGTAGGCCACCGGCACTGGCTGTCTAATGTACAATCGACAAAGTTGAATCATGACCCACCATAAGCTTATTTTCTTACAGACTTTCAAATACAATTAGGTCCACATTCGCGTAAACATACATATCCATGGTAACGACTTTGATCTTTGTCAATTTGACGGATTCAAACGATTTATTGTCAAAATGGGTCATGATTCAACTTTGTCGATTGTACATAAATGTTGTTTATACAATATGAATGTCTCCTAGTCCATGAGGACCATGAGGTCGCGATGGAGTGAGGCGGGGTCACATCTCGATGTTTATCGTAACCCGAGCGCAACACTTTCGTCATCAATCATGTTCTGTCCCCGCACTAAATGTGCGTCGCTAGTGATGTCCTGTTGTGACGACACATATTATGTGACGACGACCTATGGTACGGAGTAGGGATGCATCGATACGCCTTTTCGCCGATACGATACCGATATTCTCATAAAAATATCGGCGATACCGATACGCTCATTGTGAAAATTAAGATAAAATAAATAAATCATAAGTCATATTATTTTTATTTATATAAAAAGAAGTGCCTTAGGTTGATATTAGATAATTATAAAGTTAGTACCTAGTTAAAATAATTAAAATTAATAAGATTTTTGTTTAAAAACAAAGTAATCTTATTTTTTTCGGAGAAAGGCGATTTCGCAAGTCTGTTTGAATAAGACCTGCGCTGGAAAATAGTCTCTCAGATGCGACAGAACTCATTTGGAAACTAAAGTACTAATAGATGAGACAACACGCTCGTTTACATTACATTTTTAAATTAAAAAGTATCGTTGAATCGGTCATAAAAATATCGTCCATACCGATATATCGGCTAACTCGAAGTATCGCCGACATATCGGTATCGGTATCGAATGCATCGTTAGTACGGAACAAAGAAATATTATGATATGGTTTGTATAAATCTATGTGGCAATAGGAAAGAACTAATGTTAAACCTAGTCAAGTAGTCAAGTATACACAATTTTTATCGTAGTGACATCATCAAATTAATGAGTCCTCCTACCGATGGCGGGATGGGACGGACTGTCTGACTCGTACTGACTAAAATCCACGGTGATCCTTTAGTAGCCCTTTACGTTCCGGGGTCACGGTACCTCATGAGACAGTACCGCGACCATATTATAAACGCTAGTTTCGTGTTTGTAAGTAATACCTGTGTGCAGGTAAGTCCACAATGTATTCTCGTTATTTTATACAAACTCAAGACTATAACAACAAACCCCAAATCACAGAACATTCATCATAATTTGTACAAAACATCTCTGTATAATTAAAATGGACCGTCAGCTGATGCTTCTAATAGGTAGTATAATGATTGTTATACTAATAGCGGCGTGTAGTCAAAGGCGCACGCACGACACGACACGGCGGGCGCGCGGCGCAGCTCCGTGCGTAATGTGGCGGCCCGCAGCGGTCCTGCGCGCGCGCATCCATTAAGCTTAATTTGTAACAATTATCACGGCGGCATAAACACAATAGTTAAATTTGGTAACACCTTCATTAATAGAGTAATTCTTTCGACCTCGTTCCTCTATCGAAAGATTTAAAACTCTATAACAAAGAACTTAAAAGTGGTCTTCCTTTGTGTTGTCCATTGTTTCTCAGAGGTGGCGTATTAAAAACGCATTAGGAAGATACTCAAGACGTGTGCGACTTCAAATGATGATACTAGTCTCATGTCTGCTTATAGTGTTACACAATAATACGCAAAACATTAAATTACTTTTATTTTTACCTTGAATGATTAGGATTAAGGTGTACTTATACGAAGTTGATCTAGTTATTGGATTCTGAAGCATCTTTAATGAAAACTGAAGTTTCACTTAATGCACTCGGAACCTAAAAACGTGTCATGTTGTTAAAAGGATTGTCCTGTTTAACAACTTTATAAATAACTAGTAGATAATTGATCACGAACGTTTGGCAACATTTAATAATCACAAGATGCAGCCTCCAGACGGTCGGTGGAATTAAACCAACATGCAGACCGAGGCACTGAGGCATGCTAATCGGTTGCTGAATAGCAAACCGTTTAGTTCTGCTCGCCTCACATCCACCCAAATTATAGTAATTTGAATACGCAGCTTGATTAATGAGCCGCTCCCAGTCCCAGCATCCCACGATACAACTAACAACTTGCTCGTCATTTGGTAAATTGCTCCCAAATAACAGTCCGTCTGAATGATACACATTACACGCACTAATGTTTAGAAAGCAGCTTCACATCCAAGTCCTACATGGACCGTTACGAGTGTACGTAATAAATAGTGACATTATAACATAATAAATCGAGTAGGAAACGTTTCAATATTTTCCCAAGAGGTGCACGTGACAAATGGTGGGTGACCGTCTCATGTATGTGCATAGGCTGGTCTCAGCGAGCCGTAAAAACGCGGCGTCGAGTCGCGCGGCCCGGTCCGGTCGCGCGGGTAATTGTCGCGGTTCCCAGCGCGGCGCGGGACACGCACACCCACATGAATGACATACTTGGATGTCCATTGAGCGGCGCCATCGACCACACCAGGATAGACAACAACAATTCACTGCTTGGAGCTTTACTGCTCTTAGACTGACACGCAAATTATCTAAGTTTTGTAGGTAATAATCGATTAAAGCTCGACAGTCAAAAGTTTTATGTTATAGAAGATCTTTAAACAACCTATAACTAGTTATATGCCTTCGAGATGTAAGACTCCAAAACATAACAAGTATGGTTTTTATATGAGCATAAATATCAAAGAAGAGAGAATCAGAGTTATTAAACAATCGGGGACTGCCGCGGTAAAGCTATTGCATAGCATTTTGTATCAACTTATGCAATTATAATTTTATTTATTTATTTTATTCATGCAGTATTGCTTTTTCTTTGATATTAATTCAAGTTACACTTTTTGAGCGTGGTGACCGATAAGAAAACAAATTTGTCTATTATTAAATAAATAAAAAAAGTTAATATTGTTAAAATATTTTTATTATTTTACAATACATGTGGGTTTTATTATTTTATTGTTGTTGTTGTTGTTTTTGTTGTTGTTGTTGTTGTTGTTGTTGTTGTTATATTAATAAATTAATAATTAATTAATTTTAATAATTAATAATTTATTTAATAAATTAATGTTTTAATTAAATTAATAATTTAATAATTTAATTTAATTAAATGAGCGTGAGGTTTTTTCGTTACGGAATTTCTGGATTCGGTCCCCGCGCTCAAGGCCCGCGATAGAAGCTATGCAATAGCTTAATAAGAAGTAAACGCGACGGAATGTAGATCTGCAATCTGTGGTCATCGATGCTGGCCACTCTCAAGCAGACGCACTCAAACGTCAAATAATAATTATCGAAGTGGACGCTAAGAGTGCGCCATCAATATTAATACAGAGCTTAGATAATTATATTCTATGAGTGTCGGCATGCGACGTTTTTGCCGCAAACAAACGATACGATTCGTAATGCTGCCGCGTTGTCGCGATGCTGCGACATTCTCCATGTTGCGCACATTTGCTAATGAATTATAATTTTTTTCTCATGTGTCAATCATATCTGTTAGCGTACTGAGAAACGCGGCGCCACTGGCGCAGGCTCACACGCCGACTGGGCGCTCATCTACTCGCACACTATCATTCGAGTAGCTCTAAGGATCAATAACCTCCAAAACATGCATACGTCATTTTAAAGATATCAAAAGAAAAGTTACCTTACAACACATTTCCATAATAATTTTATCTTTATCAGAAAGCCCAACGTGACCGCGCCCAGTGCCGGATTAGCCATATAGCAGGAGGCAGCAAATGCTACGGGCCCCGCGCCTTGGGGGGCCCCGCGCCTGTGCCCAAAAAAATAACACAACTACGCAAAATATGTAATACACCTATGCCACTCGTATTTTGAAAGTGAGCTAAACGCATGGAAGCTTATCGTCAAGTGACCAGTGTATTTGGAATATTTCGGCAATTAATGTTGTCCTCGACAGCCGGTGGAACTTCAGGGAGCATTTCCTGAGTTTGGCCCCAAAGCTGAACCGGGCAGCAGCCGCCCTCAGGTCAATCTCAGCCCGGGGTGGGAGGACTCATTTGATGAATTTACCACGGAAAAAAAAGGGCCCCATGGTCGCATTTGCTACGGGCCCCGCACCTACTAATTTATCCGGCACTGACCGCGCCTCTGACGTTGAAACAGCCTGCGACTACCTCGCGTAGTGGACACGGTGTCGCCGCTGACACGCCTCTCAACTACCATGCTCTTAATGCAATGTTGGAGTGATACACGACACGACACTGTGTCATTGCTGGAACGCACTCGACACTCGGCGCGCCGGTGACATTCGGAGCCTTCATAATAATTATGAGATTGAATTGAAACGATATTTCCCATTAGGCTTTTTGCTATGATAGTGTTATCTGCAAAAGTCAATTACGGAGTTTTTACTAAACAACTGGTCGCAGTAGGAATATGTCAAGCTGTCGGGCCGCTCTGAGATCTTGTTCTGAGATCTCGTGATTTATAAAGAATACTTACCGATTAATTCAATACATTCACTAGATCTTTATAATCAACTTTTCTAATGTTTCCTGTAATGAGTTATAATGATTAACTGTTATAATGAGTTAATAATGTTACTGACCCGTTTTTTAAGTGTTTGCCACTGCACGCAGGGTCTGAGCTGATTTTAAAACAGCCGTAAGCAGTAAATATGTAAGTTACAAAAACCTCTAGATTAACGTGCGATGGTTCTCGCTCGCCTTCTCGTTATTTATCCTTGCTTATGTGCCATTAATATTCCTAGCCAATAAAGCAAACAATTAACCTTGAGTGACGCAGTAATTGCTTAGTATTCAATAACTAGCGGACTATACATCACCAGCAAAAACCGTGCGACATGTAAATGTTAGCCATTAATCTAGGTAGCGCATATATGGTTTGTATGAGTGCAATACATTGCTGTGTATGACTATCAATATTAATGCCCCACGATACGTATCACGCCAGTCCGTGCAACGTGAATGTTAAAAATTTGCAATGACATTTTGCTAATTACCGTGCTGTTCGAACGCGACGCTTCATCATGTCGTTGAATACATTGCGCGTCGGCTATGGCCATACTTGGCCGAATTCGGTGTAGATCAGGAATGTAACGAGTGGTGGTGACATGAAGCGAATGTTGCGGCCAGCGCGTGTGTGCGGAGGTGGTATGTGGCGGTATGGTCGCACAGCGTTTCCCACGGCACAGATGCCCTTAAACGTCGCGCGTCGCCTGCGCATGCGCACCACCGCGCGCCGCCTGCCACTGCGCTGCACGTACAGATCACACTAAATAGTGATTGATTCCAACAATTTGTATGATGGAGAATTTGTTGCAGGATAGTATGATCTTATTGAAAAGCTGAACCGAATGTGGGTGGATCTCCAAAACAGGCGTATTCGTGTGATCGCTCTGGTGCTTTTCAGATATTGATATTTAACGGTAATTATGTATCTCATTAAAAAGTATGATATTCAAATAGTATATTTTTACTTTTGGCCTTCAATTTACACTAACAGTTATGGAAATATTTAAGTTCAAAAAATTTCGCGACCAGAGCAATCATAATTGGTGCCAGAGCGATCATAAATGGTCAAACCAATTTAAAAAAAAAAGAATATTGATAAAAAATTATTAGTTTTGGCGATTTTAGTCATATTCAGTTGGTATACGTGTAACAAGATAACATGTAAGTGATACCTTTTCTTCCGGAAGTCGGTGGCTTTGTTTTTTATATCACTGACTATGGCCATCCGACTTCCGAAAGGAAAAGTTATTTTATACTTTTTTGTGTTTGGTTTTCAAGTCGGTTCCTTTTTTTTTTCAAAAAGCTTTTTTTTTTACTTTTCCCTTTTAGTTTAGATATTCAATTAAATCGGTGTCTTTGAAAATCTACAATACAAGTCAGCAAAAAAATGGATGTATGTGGGTAATGTCACAAGATATCCATTAGTTATAAATATTAAAACCGTTCATCATCATCATCTCAGCCATAGGATGTCCTCTGCTGAACATAGGCCTCCCCTTTTGATCTCCACATATACCGGTTGGAAGCGACCTGCATCCAGCGTCTTCCGGCGACCTTTATAAGGTCGTCTGTCCACCTTGCTGGTGGACGTCCTACGCTGCGCTTGCTAGTCCGTGGTCTCCACTCTAATACTTTTCGACCCCATCGGCCATCTGCTCTGCGAGCAACATGGCCTGCCCATTCCCACTTCAGCTTGCTAATCCGGTGGGCTATATCGGTGACTTTATATAGTTCGTCTACGGATCTCCTCATTTCGGATTCGATCACGTAGAGAAACACCTAGCATAGCCCTCTCCATAGCTCGTTAAGCGACTTTGAGCTTTGAGATGAGGCCGATAGTGAAAGACCACGTTTCGGTGCCGTAACTCATCACTGGTAACACACATTGGTTGAAGACTTTCATCTTGAGGCACTGAGGTATGTCGGACGAAAAGACATTGCGTAGTTTCCCGAACGCTGCCCAACCGAGTTGGATTCGGAGGGTTGACCTCTTTCTCGAAGTTGGACCTACCTAACTGGACTGCTTGTCCTAAGTAGGTAGATATATGAGTCAACAACTTCGAGTACCGAGTTTCCAACAGAGACTGGGGTGGGCAAAACATTGGCATTTGACATAATTTTCGTCTTGTCCATGTTCATTTTCAAGCCCACCCGTTGTGAAACTCGGTCGAGGCCATCGAGCATCATGCTGAGTTCCTCCATCGACTTTGCCATGACTACGATGTCGTCGGCAAACCGAAGGTGAGTGATGTATTCGCCGTTGATGTTGATGCCATGTCCTTGCCATTCCAGGAGCTTGAAGGCGTCTTCCATTGCGGCAGTAAACAGTTTCGGGGAGATAACGTCCCCCTGTCTTACGCCTCTTCTCAATGGAATCGCCTTCGTGCTCTGCTCCTGTACTCGGACCGACATGGTGGCGTTATTATACAAGCACTTCAACACCTCGATGTACCGATAGTCAATACGGCATCGCTAGAGTGACTCAAGTACCGCCCATGTTTCCACCGAATCGAAGGCTTTCTCATAGTCCACAAACGCTAAGCATAATGGCAAGTTATACTCTTCGGTCTAACTGTATAACTTGCCGTAGCGTATATGGATGTGGTCTATGGTACTATAGCCTCGTCGGAAACCGGCTTGTTCGGGAGGCTGGAAGTCATCAAGTCTGTGTTCGAGACGGTTCGTGTAATTATATTAAAACCGTTCCCAGAATAAAACTAACACTTTTCTGAAAACCGCATCAAAATCGGTTCAGCCAAACGCGAGGTAATCGCGGACAAACATTCATACAGACCGAACTGCGAATCTCCTTTTTTTTAAGATGGTTAAATAGTTTTATAACGTACAATTAATGCAAAATATCATTGCTCTGGTCTTTTTGGACAGAGCAATCACAGCCATATCGATCAGAAAAAGTCACAAAATCATAAATATAGCCGAATTTAAAAGCAGTAGAAAATTATAATTACGTGTCATAAAACCCATCATAAAGATCACCTAATTCACATAAAAAACACATTTACAAGCTTAATATTTAATTTGAATAACGTGCCATATCAATCATAAAATTCGAGAACCAAATCCAGAGTAATCATAAACTTGCCTTCGTGAACTTACCTTCGCGGATACGTGGCACAAAGGTATCCTCCTCAACGGTTAGACCACTGCTGGTGCTAGCCAGCGAGAGTGGAATAGAGTGTCTATACCGCGTAACTAGGCATGAGCGCGATGTTTTACCTCAGCGCAGAGCGATGAGATAAAATGCCCGGACACGAATTTAAATTCAAATTGTGGCTAAAGTATTCATAATAAAACTACAAGTATTTTATAACAATGAAGATTAACTATTTCTTATGTAATCTAAATAAGTTGTTTCATATGTAGCTTCTCATTAAAAAAATAACGAATATTTTTTTCATTCAATCGGGAGTGAGGACAACCCAGAGCGATCATGATTTTAGGGTTTAAGATTTTTTTTTTAATATTTTAAATAAACTTATTCATAATATTAGCCTTGTACCAGGTAGATTAGACACTGAACTGCATATAAAAAAATATTTTGAGATCGTTTTTCAATTTTAAAATGGGTTTATTCAGCCCGACACGAAAAAAAATGCCTCTGGAGATCGACCCATGTATTTAAATTAGTTCAGCATTATTTTTTAAACTTCAGTTTCTTGTAAAGAATGCTGGTTATCACAATTTACGTATGTTTTAATGTTTTACATTTCCAAACATACGTGTGAACGATGGGAAAAGATAATATATATTCAAACATGCAAGCAGGCATGTCGTGTGAAGCCACATCACTATCGTAACGCGTTGCATGTCATTTTCCATTACGTGCATGAATGATTGAAATTATACTTAGAACTGCCTTTTAAATGTCAATTGACTTACTTTAGGAGGGTATGGTGTTTTTTAGACTCTATATTATTGTTCTGAAGGCGTGACTGTAGAACATAAGTTGGTAGGAAATGGTCGACTCGACCCACAGCACATCGTTGCGAGTGTCTGCATGTTGTCAGTTTTAAGCTCTTTAAATTAAAACGATACCTATTAGGTAGGTAGGTAGAAATGGAAAAAGTTGCTTTGGAGACAAGTACTTACTAGTGAACCGTAACTACCGTACCGTAAATACCGTAAATATCTTATGTTGCAAATAAAACCCGACTCAGACTTCAATCAGTTCGTAGAGTAAATGAGTAAAACTAAAGCGCATAAACGTAACGTACTATGTACGATCACAAGTTACTAATAATTTCCATATGCGTGTGTTTTTGCGTGCGTGACGTCACCGCGGCCATTACGCGAGCATTAAAACGCAATGTTTATGCAAAGTTGCGTCCGCGCACACCGAGCGCGCATACCCGCGCGTCTGCGCGTCTCCGTCGGCGCCCGCCTCGTAATTAACTAATATAATCGTACTGCATTATGTATGCATGCATTGTTTGTATTTAAACGCCGCCGTGTGACAAATAAGGACTGAGACGAAGATGAATTGAATAACTAGCAATTAGAAGATGGTTTACACGGGTCGATTTTTACAGTGCAGCCTAGCCTAGCCGTTTAGCTTGTGTCTATTTACTTTGTTAATGGTCACTTTCAAGTATCTTTTGTTCAAATAATTGAAGTACGAACCTTTTCGATGCCGACACATAAAAAGCATCTGCTATGCTCAACATTTTCTTAGGAAATTAATTTTCTTAGGATATAAAGTTTTAGATTTTTATAAGTATGTAATGTGACTAGACAGCACGTTAAAATCGACCCGTGTAAATCCCCCTGTAAGTAAACAACTCTTGACATAAAAAATATTGTAAAACTACCAGAGTTAATATTCCAAATACATACAGGGCCATAAGTCTGCTATTACAATAGTCTAACATTTATTTAATATTGGTTAATTTTGACAAGTTTGGTAATCTACTAAATAATGGCGTCATTATAACTTTCCAATGGTAAAAAACCATTGGCGCTCCATTGAAAGAAAGCATAGTGGTAATTTTGTGCAAATGTTTTTTACTAATTACGAACTTCTTACTGCTTCAAATTGTTTATAGCACTAATAAATAATAATCTTGAAATATTATTTAGAAATGAAATCTGGTACGAATAAGCGAGATTACGATACCATTGACCAACCAATGATCGACAAATGAATTTAGCAGATTATGAACTTTTAGCAAAATGACAATGAGATCGTGTTGGAATGACGAATTTATAAAAATAGCAGACTAGGGCCCGGGTGAAGTCGCTGGCATTAGCTAGTACTCTTGAGTCACCTAGTACATGATTGGTGAATGGATTTATTTACGAGTCAGTTTCCCAACAAAGTAAAATCTGTTTATCTGTTTAGCAGCTCTAAATAAAAAAGTTTAAAATTAAATCAATGTTATGTATAAACCTGGTTTTAATTTGGAGAGTTCGTAATGAATGTGGGAAATGTTTGGCATTCACCGTGTGAATGTGAATACATCGCGCCGCGCACACGCACATACTCCACGAAACTCGTTCGCCGACGATTTTCCTTACTTACTTAGTTGATTCTTAGAAGTCGCGTGATTTCATATGCAGATGTGAATATACTTCTTTTTACCTACCTTACAGCCCTTGGCTACTAATCTACTATTATAAAAATAATAAATTACTAAACTCTCTTATTTCAGTTTACACACATCATCATATTCTGCATTAAAGTTAGTGAGTGAAATGAAAAATCATAATACAATTAATGCATCTAAGTAGGTGCGGTCCATAGTAATATAATTATACATTATAGTAACTAAAAGTGCAAAGATATATTGCAGTAATTATATTTTACAATGAATGTGTACATTACAAAGCCATCACACTCGTGACACGAGTAGGTTCAATGAGTAAAATGTTAGAACGAAGCAAAAACCTAATGTAATGTAATATCCAGTAAACGGCGACATTGTTCAGCGAATCAATATTAAATTACAAGTAGTCGCATTAAAAGCTGTAATATAATGTGTTGAGCAGTACGTCAGTGCAGGGCGGGCGGCGCTGGCCGGGGCGCTGGGCGGGCGGCCGCTGCAGCGCCACCTGCCGTAATATCCTATTTATGAATAATGTTTTATTCTAAGAGCGTGCGACCCCCACACCCCCGACTGCTGCCCTAGGGCTGCGCTCAGCGCTCACTCACACTCATTTAAATATTTAGAAGATTCATTTCTATTTGTGTAAATAACGATGAACAGTTAAGGTATTAGAAGACTTCGAAAAGCACATTGAGCGTCTAAATTAATTATTCGAACTCACGATGATTGTTTGTGCTATTTGTGTGTGTGTGATCGTCTTAATTGTTTTTTTAATATCTGGAGTAAGCCGAACATGGAGTAGTAAACTAATGAGGATATCGCGCTTGTAACAGTTAGTATGTTAGTATTTCATATTGATCTGCGATGTTATATGCGTGATTGATGGTAGGCACGCAACGTTAATAAAATGTCGTAGTGTTCAATGGAGATATTATCTCGATATCAAGTTTCCATTTGATAGGGGTACACTATTGGCTCTGGCGCGTAGGGTTAGCACTGCAAGTATATCAGTGCTGGGTAAGGAACAGGAACTACAGATCATTATTACAATAATATAATAGAACAGGTTACAGCAGTTATGAATGGCGCAATAGCTGACCAATCGACTGCTGTACAACGTGTCGCGGTTTCGATATCCGCTCGGAACAAATATTTGTATGTTCTGTAAGTTTTGTCTGGGTGTTTGTGAGTTTCTATGTTTGTAAACGCATCCATGATTTAGAAGAAATTTTGTAGAAGTAGTCAGGTAAGGTTGTTTTTAACGGAGAATTCACTGAAAACATGCAATTGTCCACGTCAGACGACCTCATAAATATCTTCTTTAAATGTTGACATTAACATTGCATCGCATTCGCAAAACAATCAAAATACTTGCACCGATAACTTTAGTCGTTACTGAATAGTTTTGAACTTATAAAATAACCAATAATAACTAATTGTTCGGAAGGCATGTTCGTACTTTTAAACAGTTATCATAAATCGACATAGTTGTGGGAGAGGCAGCCCTGCGCTCGTTATTGCTTGCTTTGTTTTTGCGCGGCGGGCGACGGGCGGGGGCAGGGGCCCGGGGCCGCGGGTCGTGGGGCCCACGGGGTGGTTCGCGGGCCCCGCCGGCTTTAATTAATGGAATAACTCCGTCGAGTTTGGCCGCCCCCCCCACTCGCTGCACACCGACGGCAAATCTTTAAAGTATCGCCTCCAACTAATGTTCGAAATTATTGACGAATTGACGAAAAGGTGCTCTTGACGATATCGCGGTACTATCCTCTACCAGCGAGCTGATGCTAGCCGGCGAATAAAACACAACGCAACTTAAAGGGTCTGACTGACCTGTTTCATAAAATTTTATGCACAAAGTTACAATTAAGCATTACCGATTTTTTTTGCTTGATCAAAAATAAATGAGTTAGCTTCAATTGAAATTGCTCAAATTTCTCTTCCTACAATTACCTAAACAAAGGTATGTTTTATACCTGTTGGATGCAGCATCGAAACGAAGCGCGTCGTCGTAGTCAACATCTACTACACACTAACAACATGAAAATTCTCGTGATCCGAGTAAGGTAGTAGTGGCGAGTATAGGCGACGGCGGCCGGCACCTCCTCCTTCCTATATATCACGTAAAAATAGTCGCAACTCCTTTCAAGACCCGTATTCGCTCCGTACCTTACATTATTATGATTTAGTGGAGCACAGTTGCAGCGCTGCAGATGCCCCCTGGCCGCGGCCCGGGTCCTGGGGGCCACCCCCGGGGGGCGGCAAGAAGTCAGCGATGCTAGTAATAAAGCCGGCCATATTTCACACTTAGCGCGTAATGAGCGCGCGCCCAAATAATTGGATCACGTACATAACTCATTATTACCTCGCGCCTCACTTCGGCGTGCGAATGTATCATTACTTGACTCCCCCCACTCCCCGACCCCTCGCGCAGGGCTCCCGACCTCACCCCCCCGACCTGGCGACTTCGGAACGCGCAAACACAATAGAAGTTTGTTAAAGGTGCAATACGTAGCTCCTCAGCCCCTCAGGCCGACTACCTCCAGCACACCTCCGCGCGGACAGACGAGCTTATTTGCTTGCTCTTGTTTGCGAATTGCAACGGCAGACTTGTAAAATTTTATCGGAAAATTTTCTCGTTCACACAAGAACATTCAAAGATTCCTTAAGCTACAGCGAGCCATCGCGTCGTTTCCATCCTGCGAAGCTTTTATGAGCACATAATACCGCGCTGAGCAGTAGTTCCCAAAAAACAGTAGTGATCGCGACTGCTAAATATGAAATGTAATAATCATTGAAACACGCAGAACTCTCTTCATTAAAGTTAGTTTTTCATGATGTGGTTGCCGGAGCACGCGGGATAATTAATATGTAGATTACTTTCTATGTATAAGTACTCGCGAATGTTTAATCCGTGCCCGTCAGCGGCGCGGCGGCGCGCACTGCACATGATGCGCGCGCGCACGCAACGCATCGCGCTGCGCCGGGACGCAGTGTTATTCAACTTTAACATTTAGCACGCAGCCGCAGCCGTTAGCATATTCATGGCGAGTATAATTTCACCCTTTCTTTGTAATGAATATGGAAATGGAAGAAAGTTCTCGCGACTTAAAAACTAGTTGCTACTGTAATTGGCGCTAGTTTGATGGTTTTTGTATCGCAGCCCCGCGCCCGCGCCGCGCGCCGTCTAGCGAGCCAGTCGTAGTGATGTGCCGCGCGCGATACTATCGATGCCGCCGCATTACCAACCTCGACACTGTTCTACAATCATGAAACACGTTATTGCTGTTAGGACAACTCGTTTTATTCATAAAAAAGACATAAGTAAACTTAAAGGTCGCGTAGATTAAATCACAAACATAGATATGATTAGTTTTCTATTAGTGAAACATACGTCAATGATCGCAGATACCTTCAAACACGGATTGTAAAGAACTAGTTGTGGTTATCATGTTATCATCGTTAAAATCGGCTAGTACTATACCGATAGGAATTGTTTAATGAAAGAACATTATATCGTTTGTTATCAATGGTGTTAATCGAATGGAAATAGCGCATTACCGCATATTTATCGATATGTTTGTGCAGAGTGTCGCAGCACGCGGGGTCGCGGCCGGGTGGCCGCACGCACGCTGGAGCCGCGTTTTTTCCTCACCGTTATATTTGTTTGCGATATATATTTCATGCGCTTTGTCCCGGCTCGGCCTGGCTGACTGTGGCTCACCGTGGCTCGTCGTGGCTCATGGTCAACTATCCTGCTACACAACGCGGCGGGACACAATTTACCTCATACTGGCGACCATTATCTAATATTAAGGTTCGATCCGCCGCATAATTGAGGGTGACCGCTCTCAATTAATATCAATGTTTTAATTTGTTTATTTATTGGCTCAATTTGTCTCGTCCGTGAGATATTGCAGCTTTCTGTCTGATCTGTATCACTCAATCGAAATGTATCGTTTTAAATATAAATGAATTGGACACCAGAGACGTAATGCGTGTGGGTTATTGATTACAGATGACATAGACAATCATTATGTTTGTACACTATTTATTTTTATACTAAGTACGTAGAATAATGGGTTATTTTACGATGCCATTGTTGTTTATTCATGTAGAATGCATAATAGGTCTTAATGGTTTTAAACGTTGGACAATAAAGATCCATAGGACCATTTACCATTGTGTTTCATCATTTAGGTACTTATCTGCACATATGTACCTATATCTCAACTTCATAGTCTTCCCCACACGATTAGGAAGTTTAATGAAAATATCTAACTATTTTGAACCTCTGGGAAAACCTCATAGTATTATAAGATAAGCAGCAGTAATGATAATATTGGGCATATTATCTTTAATTCGCTGAAGTGATAATGTAACGGTGCGCGCACGCCGAACAGTTCCGCGCGAACGCTCAGTCGCGGTGAAGGCGCACCGTGCGTCCGTGAGTCCGTGTCTCTGTGGCTGTGCGTCCACTATCCCCGCGTGCCCTTTGCGCCTGCGCAACCACACAAACAAACAAACAGACGTATATATTGTTACATTATCACTGGTAATATTGATAAGGTACATTGGTATAGTTTCAAAACTTAGTGATAGGATAATTATTTCCCATAATAACAAAACAATAAAGGCTGTTGAAGTGTGGCTTGTGTAGGAGACACAACGTTAGGATTGCTGCGGCGCGCGGTGAATGTCGTCGCTGGCTGGCTGGTCGCACCTCACGATGACTCCCTACATTCACGAGTACTGGGTGAGTTTTTAGACCTTCAAAATTCTGACAGTAGGTCCGATTTGTGCCAGCTGAGCTGGGTTTGATAAAATTACACGTTTATACAGGGTGAATTTTCCAAATGGGCGTGGGTGGCCAAATCCGAAATTAGAAAAATCGAGAAAAATACAGAAAGGAGTCTCAAAGCCGGTATTGTTGGGTTGCTTGTTTTCAAAAAGTAATTTTATATTGATTTTTTAATTGTCTTTGTTTTTTTGTTTGCCTAGACCTAGACTGTACAAATGACCTCAAACTGGATGGGTTTCTCCTACTTAGTTTAGCTTAAGATATTCTATAATCTCTATCCTATAGGTACTACCTTCCAATTCTTTCATCAGACAGTGGATATTCAGCACCAAATTCCATGTAAAAACAAATTAAACGAGCCCAAACTTGATGAGGTTGCGACTTGCGAATTTGCGACGTTTTATTCACCCTCACCTTCCAGCTCCATCATCAGACTCTTAAAATTATTCAGCACCAGAATGTTCGCCAAGACAAAAGAAAAAAACATAAACTTTAACGTTTTCAGGGTTCCGTAGCCAAATGGCAAAAAACTTATATATTCGTCATGTCTGTCTGTCTGTCTGTCCGTCTCATGTCACAGCCCTTTTTGACAAAAGTATAAGAGCTATCCTGTTGAAACTTGGTAAGTAGATGTATTATGTAAACCGCATTAGGATTTTTACACAAAAATAAAACAAAAACCAAATTCGGGGGTACCCCCCGTACTTAGAATTGAAACTCAAAACATTTTTTTTCGCCTGACCCATACGTGTGGGGTATCTATGAATAGGCCTTGAAAAATGATATTGAGATTACTAACATAATTTTTTTTCTAAACTGAACGTTTTGCGCGAGAAACGCTTCCAAAGTGGTAAAATGTGTGTCCCCCCCTGTAACTTCTAAAATAAGAGAATGATAAAACTAAAAAAAATATATGATGTACATTACCACGTAAAATTCAATTGAAAATTGGTTTGAACGAGATCGAGTAATTCGTTTTTTTTTAATCATCATAAATCGTTAACCGCAATTTACCTTTCAAAGTTACAACCAACTACAAGAACTTTTATATTATGTTACTTGCTGCTACGGAACCCTTTATGGGCGAGTCCGACTCGCACTTGGCCGGTTTTTCTTGTTTACTGTAGCAGTTCGTGTTGGTACCTCAGCTCAGGTTTCATCATCCGACCCTGGATTAGCCATGATTGTCACAATGATAGTTTAAAAGTCCGTGCTGTTGACTGTTGGCGAGTTCCTTTGTCTGGAGCCCATCCTGGATGTCCATTGAGATCATTTAGATAATGCTCATCATAAAAATATATTGTCATCAGAACTGAATCAATATTTAAAATTTTGTCAAATAAAAGTGGTAAGAAGTCTCTAATTCAGCTTAAAAAATTCGTTCTTCACAATTTATTTTTGTTTTGGTTAAACCATAAAATCATCAAAATTTAATGAGTCTGACACTGTCAGATTCTTATTGATTAAATAAAAGTTCACTCTGTTCCTTCGGCATCTTGCTTAGATCACATAATATATTGCTAATAAAATATTGTACCTACCTAATTATTAGGCCAATAATCGTGTCTTAGATAAAAAAAATATAGCTGTTGTGTTATTGTTGACAAGACAATAATGAACACTTCCGCAGTGTTATAGGGTCCTCCACCGCAAGCTGAGCGTACCCATTATTGACTTATTTTACTCACAAGAGAAAACAAGAGGAAACTGTTTACTATGTGTTTCCACCAACAAAGAGTCGAGCTGAAATGACTCAGCGGGCTCAAATAATAAAGATGTGCTCGCTCTGGGAATCAGACGACTGAACTCTTTCTTGGTGGAGATGTAAACCTATTTCATTAAGTCTATTGCGCCTAAAGTTACCCGTGGACAGCAAGCAGCTTTTGTTTGGTTCAGTTCATGTACAAAAAGAGTGCACCAAAATGTCGAGGTATTCCCGTTTGAGCAATTATTTCCAAAGCACCTAAGTAAATAGCAACTTTTTATTCCCGATTGAGCACCTCCATCAAAATATTGACTAATTATTAGTCAATATTTTGATGGAGGTGAGGTGAGGTGAGGTAAATTATAATTTTTAAATTATAATTTAAATTATAATTCAAATCTATTCCCATTAGAGCAAATACGGTTTGATAGCTTGTAGTGATGGGGTATTTAGAATTTCAGTTAACCTTCCCAGAATTATTTAAAAACATACTACCTTGAAACTATGCTAACCTAGCACTTTTTATGGTAAGTGTTTCAGTTAAACTTCCCAGAATGATTAAACAATATAACCACGAGAACCCATGCTGGCCTAGTACTTTTGCTTGTAAGTATTTCAGTTAAACTTTTCTGAAGGATGTAAGAACAAACCACCATGAACCTACGCCTTTTATTTTATACATACCCCATCAATATAAACTACCGTAATTTCTCTAATGGGAATATATTTGAATTATATTTCTGTTCCTGATTGAGCAACTCGTCAAAATCGGGAATACCTCAAAATGTCAGGTTATTTAAAAATAATATAACAGGAGTGATATTTGCATCGCTAGCATGGTAAAGCCTTTATTAATTAAAGTTAGTACCTACGCGCTTATCTAGTAAGTATCTGAAACAAGTTTGACTTTTAATGGATACGTATAGTTTCGAACAGGCGAGGCGTTACAATTTCGTTAAACTATTAAATTCTTCAAAAAATTGTTTAAAATAAAATGTAAAACGTTTATAAAGTGGCTCCTGCCATCAAGGTGCAACATAAAACATAAGAAAGTTCCTTCAAATTGCCTTGATATTTACAATAATAGTAATTTCAATACTTTCTTCCACTTGAGCTAAAAGTTCACGCTCAACGAGAACTTGCGGAAAAAATGCTCATCAGTGTGCAGGAGTGCCGTTATATCACGAGCAGGTGAACAGGAGGGACAGTGGGACTGCTTCGAACAACAACGTGAACTAACATTAAACTATGAATAACACTGGGAAACAGGTCTGGCTCGAGACGAAACTTAAGGACGTATTTATTACTAAAAAATCACGCTACAAATCTTCAACCTGCCAAGTCCTCTTCTCTATAGCTATCTATACCTATGTATACAACGTGTGACGTTAATAGCGCAAAACCTCTCGTGGGGTAACTCAGCCCATGTTACTGAACAATGTTTGTTCTAACACTTTTGGAAATTCGCAAAAAAAAAAAAGATTTTTCATACTGATGGGCCCGATCAATTTCTCATTTTGTTTAAAAAAGCAAATTTTTTTTTTGTGCTATTATATCGTTACACGTTGTTTAACGCGCAAGCATTAAATTACTCAGTAAGCGTATGGCATTTTACATTTGATAGTTACGTTATGTTGTAAATATTATCTTTGGTCGCGGGACTTATCTCATTATCGTGACCCCGGAACATAAAGGGCTATTGAAGGACACCGTGGATTTTAGTCAGTACAAGTCTGACAGTCCCTCCCGCCCTGCTCGGGGTGGGAGGACTCATTTGATGATTTTAACACGCAAAAAAAAAATGTTATATTATTATCTTTAGAGTGGTCCTTCGGTACAACAGTGTAGTGTGTCCAGTGTCCGATGCGCCTTACTCGCTGTGACATTTAGTGCGCAGACGCAGGTGCTCTCGAGCCGCCCGCGACCCGCGCCCGCCACGCGCTCGCTACGCTAACGCCACGCCACACGCAGCGCGTCTCGACACATCGCGATCAAACCTCACACGATAAGTTTATTAATGAACTATTAACGGCGTCCACCTGAATATTCAACTGTATAGGTATAAATAATCGCCACATTACTGTCCACCCGCCGCCAGCCTGCAGCGTGCGACACCGGCCTCGTTAATTCATAGACGAGATAGCGATCGACTTCAACTTGAATTATAGTTTGATACTATGTAAAATGTCTCCACGCTTATCTACATTCTTTTAAATGTTACGTTCTTTGTTCAAGTTCGGTAGGTACACGGCACATTGCCATGAAATAACGCGAAGAGAATTAACTAGTATAAAGTTTGCATTTATATTGATCGCCTCGGCTGTAGAATTTGTTTAATAAGAATCTTATCTGCGCAGCGTGCGCCTGCGACGGTTACACTTATAGTTTTTAATAAACTGTTAATTTTCTTTATTGCAATTTATTAGGGACCCTCCGATAGATAGGGGCCTCCCGCGCACCGGGGCTCTAATTGAAGGTGGAGTCAATAAGTCAGTGTGGTTGTATCGCAGTAATGATCGCGAGTTATGCGCTGGCGCAGCCCCGCGCCCGAGCCCGCCCCCGCCAGCCCGCGCTCCGCTCGCGCCCTCCGATCGCGATACGGGCCGGTCACGAACCGTGCTAACTACCGCCACGTGAAAATTATGAAAATGTACACATATTTATCAGATTATCTCAAACTGTTTCTGCTATGAAATACGACGAAGACGGTCGCGGTGAGCGAGATACAGAGCTTACTCTTTAATATGGGATTTATTGCTGTCTACTTCATAAACACATATGGAGCAGATATTTTCAGGGCTCGAATTGATGAAACACATTGATAATAAAAACAATATCATTAAAGTTACTTCACGAGTTCACGTGCAATCAAAATTAAACGTAGGTACCAAGAGAAAAAAAATCAGTTTCTACAATTGCATTTAATAAACAAACAGAATTATTACTATTTGTATTTATGATTTTTTGATAAAACATCTACACATCTATACATCTATTCATCTATACATATAAACAAAATTGGAGTGTCTGTCTGTAATATTGAAATAACCGCTTTTTTTCTACTTGCATATGAATTTAAAAAACGTGTAACGTTAAATGCGCAAAATCTCTCGTGGGGTAACTCAGCCCATGTTACTGAACAATGTTTGTTCTAAGACTTTTGGAAATATACCAAAAAAAAATCTTCTTCATACTGATGGGCTGGATCAATTTCTCATTTTGTATGAAAAAATGAAAAACCATTTTTACAATTTTTGTCTGTCTGTCTGTCTGTTTGTATCGGCTAATCTCTGAAATGGCTGGACCGATTTTGACGGGACTTTTATTGGCAGGTAGCTTATGTAATAAGGAGTAACTTAGGCTATTTTTTTTTTAATAAAATAAAAAATCGTTTATTTTACAAAAAAAAAATAAGGATTATGTGCATTTGGTATCATAACTTCACGTAACTTTTATATGCAACAATTTGTTTTAATTTAATCGTAATCAGTTCACAACTTATAAAAATAAATGTAAATTAGGTAATAAAACCGGCCAAGTGCGTGTCGGGCCACGCACAGTGTAGGTTTCCGTAGTAGCCCATCAAAATACTTATGCGAACTAACTAAACTGATTCGCTGAATTTAATTTTAAAAAGAAGAATTTTCAAAATCGGTCCAGGAGTCTTTGAGAATTGGGGAAAATACATAAGAAAAAAGATTACGACGAATTTAGAACCTCCTCCTTTTTTTGAACTTAGTTAAAAATAGTTGATGATAAAAACCTACCTATCCCCAAAAAACATACCGACCGTAAAAACATACCTATTAAAGCTGTAAAAATAAAGTTGACAAACTTACATTTGCAGTTGAAGAACATGTTCTCCGATAAATTTTGTTTAAGAAAACATAATTATTATCCAAGTACATTTTATAAGTTGGTCGACTATTACTCGTAAAGTTGTAAAGCCTACTTAGTCATGATAATTTTCTTTTAAACTTCGTTATATAAACTACTGTTGTGAATTTTTTCACACCCCCAAACATAACCGTTTAGCTGGTAGAGGGGGGGGGGACACTCGAATCGAGCAAAATTTAGCACTTTAAAGCTTAATATTTCAAAAACGAATTTTTTTATCAAAAAATTGTTAATGGAAACTATCATTATTTTTTAAAGGCCTATTTAATGATACCCCACACTAAGGGGTACGCGAGAAAAAAAAATCCTCACTTTACGTGTAAATACAGGAGGTACCCTAAAAAAAAATTTTTACGAGATTTTATTTTACCACTTTTTCGGCACAGCAAATCCGTATATTTACACCAAATTATAGCTCTCTAGTACTGTGCGTCTCTGAGCTAAGCTGCGGACAGACGGACGGACGGACGGACGGACATGGCGAAACTATAAGGGTTCCTTGTTGACTACGGAACCCTAAAAAATATTGGCACGTGGCACGCCGAAGGTACGCACAATATAATAATATATTTCAAAAGTAAACATCTTCAACGAAATAAAGATTTATGAAAAAATAATATGAACGCTTATGTCAGCAGTATGTATGACATCTAACAATGTCTCTTAATATTATAATCATTCTTTACCAATTTAACCAAATGAAACCTTACTTCCATGATGAAATCTTGCATTGCTTCTGAGTTCGTAGGTTCTTTAGGCAACAGTCGCACAATCATGCTACATAGTAGAGACGACGAGAAATATCCCTATATTAAAAGTACACCTTGTTTGTACACCTCTTTTCAGATGTTAATCTTAAATATATTGCTCAAGTCCTACCTATCAATTTCAATTCTGTCGATATTTTGTTGATAAATATTAAACTTAATAATTAGATGTGCTATTTTCCACATCAGATAGCACAAATACGATGGAGTCAGGAATGTTAGCAGCCAACCAGTCGGCAAAATGAATGAATGCTCAGCTGTCAGTGCATGTGAACACACGCGTGAGAACCGCCGCATTAGCATACCTTGTGTCAGCACATACTCAGCTAACACGACAGGTAAGCTCGAGTACACAGCATAGTGCCACGCAGACATCCCTTATTGTTGACGAAACAGACGAGCGTTCATAGGCAAACACCACGTTCGATGCAACGCTGACTGTACACACAACTTAAAGCTTCACAGCAAGGAAATAGTTGAAGTAAACGTGTGCGAATAAAACTAGTAATAAATTGTGACAAGCTGCACTCTGAATACGTATGTTAACTTCACCGTTAACTTAATAAAATATATAAGTAAGGAAATTAACCAAAAAAACAAACAAGTCAATGTTGGTGATGCAGATCTTCAAGTGGTAGAAGTAACATTTCTCTCAAATAAAAATGAGGCGAAGAATCGGAGAGGAAACGTTATCAGAGAATGAAGTAGAGTATGCCATACTTTAAACTAAATCCATGGTATCTTCTAGTCTATTCCATCAGCAGCCTCCCCGCATCATCATGACTCCGAGGTAGCCGGCGAGCGCCCGCCTGCTGGCGATGTGTATCGTGCACGAGCGGCTGACGGACGCGCCGCCACGCACACGATAATCATCGCTAATTAATATCATATAATTATAATTAAGTATATCAATTAAACTGAGCGTATCGTTAAGTTGGGATGGAAGCATGGATGCTGGGCAACACACAAAATAATAAAATAATACTTTATAACTTTTAAGTAGTTAGTACAAAATGCCAGAAAGAAAACAAATAAGTACAAAAATCGGAACTAGAATGAACGAACCGGGCTCAAGATGGGGCAAGTCACGGCCCATGTTTGATCTTGATGATCGACCTGTGTAAGTGTGTGGCCGTTATTATTTACACTTCAGGCATTTATATCTACTAGGGATCGTAATCATCGATAAATAATTCATGAAATTTTTAAAGGTCTTTATCCTCTAAAGTATTATTTATTTATTGTAACCTTTATATTTTTCGATGGTTTATTTCATAACGGTTTTGTCTTTTGAATTTGGCATTCAGTGTAACGTAAACTTACATTTTTGTGTGTAATATGTTTTTAATTACTTTTATGTATTCGTTAAGCATCTTTTACAAAAAAAGTGTCACTCGTACCATACTGCACTCCTCTTGCCAACTTGAACTGTGTCCAACAATTAATCCGTCATCGTAACATTCGTAAAAATGCTTGCTACCAAAGTTTTCCTTCCCCTAATTATACATACATAAATAACAGTACATTTCAATTAGAATGATGAGATATTATTTTCAGAAATTGTTTTTGTTTCGTGTAGGCTTACGTCGCGGGACGGTGCGGACGGCACTTTGTCCCGCGATTGGAAGCCGCTCTCGGGGGACTGCGCCCAATATTGTATTGTTACAGGGAATATTGAAAGTTTTATTGATGTGCCTATTGTATAGCTATACTGTTATTACTAGCTTTTAGATTTTAGCTGAGTTACAGCGTGTTAGGCCTCATCTTACAGCGGAACTTTAGTATTTTAAATAGCTAGTATGATTGTCGACAAATAGTCAGTTAAGATTGCTGACAATGGTTTCAATGATGAAATGGTTTCTTAACAAGTGATCGGAAAACCTGTCATTACACGGCAATATACTTCTCTCTATTTATTCTACAAATAAAATCTTCATCGATCTATTCAGCCACTCTCATATTGTGATTGAATAACAAACGTCCAGCCATCCATCCAACGACCAAACAACTAATTTTCGCATTTATAAAAATGATGTGTGATTATAATGATTAAGTGTAGAAGTATATTCAATGAGTTGTACAGTTAGACACGATGACTCATCCACTGTTTGGTCTATCGCACTCAGCATCCAACGTGTCGAACAAAGAAAATCATGGATCATCAACGATCCCGCATTATTATAATTGTTTTTCTCATGAAAAATCATTTCATGCTACACGTCTACATCCAAGTTTTATATTGGCAATATTTGTGACACTCCATCTTCTATGTATAAAACAGGTCCATCAACATAAACGCTAACTTGTTATTCACTTATAGCATTAACTATGCTAGTGCCGCTATCGACGTGCGTGCCCGTGCATGCTGGCGTGCCGCTGAGCCTGCCATTATCATACACTGTAGGACATGTGGAGAGAGTTGATGCCTCGTATAAGTGAACATTGTTTTCACAGAATCCATTTAACTAATTGAATAGATCGGTACGCTCGATTACTGGCAGCAAAAACATCGAATATGATCGTACGGGAGGTACGAAATGACAGTGAAATTAAAAACAATGCTGCGATTATAAATTCATATCAGCGTGGTGCGGCTGCGTGGTACTGTGGCTGCTAGCCTGGCAGGTTGGAGAGATAATCTGTTGCATTTTCCATGCGTCGTCGGGCGGCGGCAAAAACGAGCGGCGGTGAATCCGAGCTTGTTACATAATCAGGCGATCTGCTGTCGCCGACCGCGGGCCGCTACGCTGACGCCGCCGCTCCGCCCGCTCCGTCTACCTGTTGGTATTGTATCAGTGTAAACGGTGGAAGTGTTATGAACATCATGTCGTGATTTTTGTTACAGAAGTGAACAGATATGAATAACTTTGGAATCAATTCACTCATTTGGGTTCTTAATCCGATATTCATGCGGCCCATTCCTATTAGAACAGAGATTGATATTAACAAATTCAAAAAAAACACCACAAAGAGTGTAAAATATTATCTTTCGGAAATCGGTAGTTCTGTTTTAAATTCATTTTTGACTTAGATCGAAAGACGTAAGTCAAAAGAATAAGTCGAAAGACGTAAGACGAAAGACGTAAGTCGAAAGCTGTAAGTCGATAGACGTAAGTCGTAAGACGTAATTCGAAAACCGTAAGTGGAAAGTCGAAAGAAGTAAGTTGTAAGAAGTAAGACGTATGTCGTAAGACGTAAATCATAAGACGTATGTCGGAAGACGAAAGTTGAAAAGAAGTAAGTAGAAAACTTAAGTCGTAAGTCGAAAGAACCACAGTCGAATAATGTAAGTCTAAAGACGTAAGTCGAAAGATGTAAGCCGAAAGACATAAGTCGAAAATAGAAAGAAGAAAGTGGGAAGACAGAACTCTTAAGTCGAAAGAAGAATGTCAAAATTCGTTAGTTGAAAGTATAATGTCGATATTCGAATGTAGAATTTCGAAAGTTAAAAGTAGTAGGAACTCAAAACTCGAAAGTCTATGTTTTAAATCGAATGTTTAAAATAGAAGGTTGAAAGACGACTTGAAATTGTGGAAAGTCGGAAGTTGAAATTCAAATCAACAAGTCGAAAGCACATTGTCCAAAAAGTGTTTCTTTACTTCAAGTAGAAGACATCAGCAAAGATCTATCGTTACGAGTATTTAAGCCAGAAATATTCCACCGCAGTACAGCCTTCATCAGCTGTCCAGATAGCAGTCGTGGTCAGTCCACCGTGAGAGGTTCAAGCCAGTGCAGTGATTGACACGGCGACATCTTAGCGCTGCGGCGCGGGCGCAAAAAATCGCTCCATTCATATGCACGGGGAGGAGTGCGGTCAGTTTTTGCGCGGCCGGACGTTCCCCGCGTTTTATTTGTAAATTGGGCGCGGGGCAAGGGAGGCGCAGATGCGGGGCGGGAGCGGCGCGGGGACGCGGCGGTAACGAGACTGAGCGCGCGTCATTCAAATGCGCGACTAGTTTTTGCGCAGGCGCATAATTGAATACGAAAGCGTACTCGGAAGGATTCTAATGCGTTCAGATGAGACGCGTAATGAACGTTATTTATACAGGCGCGAGACGCCTGGACCTGCACTAACTGCACTGTATCGCCTGCACCGACTGGCGGGACCACTCACCTATGATGAAGCATTTGGAAATACTGTGCCAGTACCCATGTAGTTGGATCTTAGCGGTCCCTAACAACTATTGCTTTCAAACATTTTGGTGACTGCCCAGTCACTAAAATGTTTGTTGTTAGATCAGTAGTTATTAGTTAAGTAAATCGTTTACACTAATCTACTAAGACTGAGGACATCGTCGAGTACTTACATACGGGTGAAGTGAAGACCAACTTTAATTCGTTTGTGGTGCGCGTCCCGACCCAACATTTGGAGACCTTTCTCAAAGGTGAGTTTGGGCCGAAAGGTGTGCTGTATCTGTGATTCCGAAGCCGGCTACGCGACACGTTGTTTTTAGCTCCTCTGTAGCTGTTAGTATAATTATTATCTATTCTGTAACGGGAGTGGGATTCGTGTGGTAATCTTGTATTTGAAAACATTCAATAGTTGCAAAATTGTTGGTTTTTTGTTTCATACAATGTATAAAACTTTGTCGTTTTATTGTCCTGTGGTACTATCAACAAGAGTCTAATGGTGTGTTGCGACATCGCCTGCATTTTAATAAGCTGCATTCATAACAAGTTATGACTAAACCCTCATAAGAACTGCTGCAATCTTTGATGCTCATCCGCTCCACGTACATATGTACTTAGTCGTGGATGATGGAGTTTTTGTTTGTTTAGTGACATTGCTGCGGCATTTTTCTCGCATGTCCAGTTACTGTGAGCTGCAATTGTGTATCAAGAGCATTCAAAATATCACTGAATGTGTAATTAGCTTTTGTTAATGTAATTGTCGCAAAGTATTACTACTAAACACTCTTTTGCAAAAAAAAACGGGCACCTATTATAAGGAAATTTACGTTCGAAGGTCGATTTGAGTTAATTAAATGAAATTAATTTCTTTGACGTAGTCTGTATACTTATAATCGTGTAAGTTAATGCGCGAGAAGTGAATTCGGGCAATTAAAAGAAAATAAAAAAACGATGGATTCGTTAAAACCGATGTATGTACACGCCCAAACAATAAGAAGTGGTCGGCAATAAAGACAATTTTTTTTTTTACTTTTTTTAATTAAATAAAGTTACAAATGTAAAAACCTAATAACGAGTGTGACCTCCTCTTGCCAAAATCACAGCTTGAATCTTTCTGGGCATGCTTTCCACGATGTTTTTAATAACGTTTTGAGGAATACGTTCCCACTCTTCTACAATGACTCTTCGCTCGCTGATGTTTTGTGGAGCAGGTTGCACTGATCTTACCCGTCTCTTAAGAACATCCCACACATGCTCAATTGGATTGAGATTAGGACTTCGAGCTGGCCAATCTAAACGACGGATCCCAACTTCTTGCATGTATACGCTTCCACGTCGCCAGAACGGTGCGGGCGACTCCGTCGAATTAATTGCTGCCCAAAACTTAACGGAGCCTCCGCCATAAGGAGTGATTTCTTCGAAACACACTTCTGCATAGCATTCCCGTGGTCTTCACAGCACTCGCCGGCATCGGTCCTCTCCACACAAAGAGATTCTAGCTTCATCAGAAAACAATACTTTATTCCAGTCCTCCAGAGTCCATGAAGCACAGTTCCGAGCAAACTGAAGTCGAGCAACATGGTGCTCACGGAGTAATTTAGGGCCCCGAGCTGGGCGGTAACTCCTGATATTGGCAGCCAAAAGCCTCCTCCTCACCGTCCACAAGCTAACTTCTGCTCCTCTTACTTCTTCAAGGCTCTTCTTCAGGTCCACACTTGACGCCTTACGATTCCGCAACGCCTGACTCACCAAAAAGCGGTCATCTCTTAATTCTGTGCATCGTTTTCTTCCCGAACCGGGTCTTCTTTTGACCGAACCGGTCTCTTGATACCGTTGCCAAGTCCTCTGGACAGTTGAACGACTCACATTTTGCCGCTGAGACACGTAAGTTTGCGAACAACCTTCTTCAATTAGGGCTATAATTTTACCGCTTTATCACTCATATCAAAAAGTGGTATTTCATGTAAAAAGAAAGATTAAATTGTTTAATTTGCAGAAAATATCCAAAAAGTTTTAAAATATCGTAATCAGTTAAAAATCGTTTCAGCAATTCGCGCCATTAGTAAAGCAATTTTAGAAAAAATAAAAATAATCATTAAATTTCTTTTATTAATTTTAAATTTAAAATTTGGAACGGAAAGAATCATGCCAGGATGCTTCAAATAACATGCCGATACATCATCAAATTAATAAAACCTATTTCTTGTTCTTCTTCATTGAAGTAGAGAAAAAAATCTAAAGTGCCCGTTTTTCTTGCAAAAGAGTTTAGTTATCCATAGAGCACCTAGAAGTAGTGATATGATTACATAATGTCGTAGCACAGTCGTAGATTGTTTTAACATAATTATTCAGTTATATATGACTAACCGAGGTACTGTGGCATCACGATAAAAACTCTTATATTTTATTATTAATTTAACAATAATATAGGTACATTATTTACAATTCAAACCTACACAAACACAGCACAATGGTAAGGTTAATCAAGTTTACACAAGAATATTACTGTCGTCTCCGGGGAATAGATGGCGAGCGAGCACGACTCCAAATGAACGGTTTGTGTACACTGGCCAATGTAAATAAGCACTTAATTGTGTAACAAATGTAGTAGTGAAGAGGCCACTGGTGGTGGTCGGTGCATCTCAGTGCTGGCGGGCGGCCAGTGCGCTCCCAGCGGCCACTCCGGCTGCTGAGGCGCGGGGTCAGCATAAGGAAGAGAAGGGTTTATTTATCTTATTTCACCAGCGCAATCTTCGAGAAAGGTGCAAGTCTCTCTTTCCACCGGATTATTTCCTTACTGCACTCTTTCCATTGGAAGAAGGTTAAGTTTATGCATTATGTAATGTATGCACTCTTTTAGAAATCTTTCATCATCATCATCATCAGCCGGAAGACGTCCACTGCTTAGAAATCTTTCCCACAACGGAATTGCATAATGGAACGAAATAGCTCCATTGACCGGTCGTTGAGAGGACCGTGTCACGTTCCTGCCACCGATTATAAAAGAGAAGGCACGCGTTTTTTAAGGAAAGTGGCAAACTTCTTAAAAAAACTGCTCATGTAGGTAATTATTCTTCCTCTATCGTGGGAGCGTTTACAAACTTACAAACGTTTAAAGTCACATAACCCAACAGCAACAACAACAACACACGGAACAACTATTTAATTATATACTTGTACATATTCGTTCTAAGCAGGAATCGAACCCGCAACATGCAGCACACAGCATGCAGCAGCAGCATGCGCAATCGCGCAGCCACTGCGTCAGCCGACTCCGGTTCTGACTATAATACTGGTGTTAGTTAGTTTGTTGTCTATGTTTTGATAGATTAATAGTAGAGTGCGATAATGTAACAAATCGGCTCGGTCACGTACTGGCGTCGTTAATTTATTGCCGTATTTTAATTGAGCGTAACATCTCGACGGCGGCGCGGCGGCCATGGCGGCGCGCTCGTAGCATTCAATGTAAATGTGATTTAAAAGTAATGGCCCTGTTGGCAATTGACTGTGCTCACATGCTCTAAGAGCAGTGCAATTTAACCGCGCCGGGTTCAGTACCCGGCCGGGGCGTTTTTGCGCCGCCGGGAAAATGTGGCCGAGTGACGACAGGCTAAACGATGTTAGGATAACTAACAGGAGTGGGAGCTGCGCGTGCGCTCGCTCGCTCCTCGGATGAGGCAGAGGGAGGGAGCACGTTGAGAGGACTCGCGGGGACATAAATCGCAAGTAAAAAGCGCCGCGTCGTCGTCGTCCGGCCTTTTTTGCTGTTTCTTGTTATGCGCATTCCTTAGTTTTTGCTCGCGCGTGTTCCCGACAAACGAGCTCGGGCAAGTTCGCCAGTTTTTGCTTCGGAAACAATGGTGGGTCCGCGATGGCAGCGGCCGTGATTGCGCGCGCGCAGGCGGCGCGGCGCATTTGCATGCGACGGCCAATCGCGAGGCGAGACCACGCCCTCGGCGCCCCGCCCTGCCGCGCCGCCCGCTGCTCTAGCGCGCGCTATCTAATGCTAATGCGCATGCGTGTGTGTGCGCGCACGACTCTCCACAGCGCTCCAGTGACAGACAAACAGACACGACGCCAGCCTCTTGCTCCTCCACATGTACCGCAGCATCAGGTCACAGCTGCACTCCACACATCCAACTAACACCTACAATTCAATGCGAGACCATGATTCGTTGATCATCATAAATCTCTTTAATTTCTGTTTCAAATTCACATGAATACTTTAAACCTGTGCAATCTAATCTCCCGATCTATGACAGTCTCGTTTGACATTCCTTGCTGTCTGTATGCAAATGAGTCCCACTAATATGTGCTGGCGCAGGTCGCGTGCGATTGGTGCGAACACTCGCTATGCGACAAATCGCGACGCATGTTAATCAGCGGCCATTAGAGTTGCACACGACACACATGTGTACAGTTAGCACTACATATGCACTGATACTATGTAGAATTGTAGATGTGTCGCAGTGAGCTGCGCGTGTCAGCATCGCTTATGATATTCACCAACCTTTATAACTAATTAGTGGATGGTCATTGATTAACGTTTTCCACAGTCCTGTCGATGCTAGTTACAGTATAAACCAACGATTAATTATTATAATAACGCTGCGACTGACAGCCGATCGTTATCACACGTTCTGCTTGGAGTGAGCAAAGTATTTGTGTTAGCATTATAGTTCCAATTATTCGGTCAGTTTCAACAAAATCGAATAAATAATGTAATAATTGGCAGTGCGTCCACGACGCGCACACATAAGTTTTTGCTCGCGTCACTTCGGATCATGGAACAAAAACGTATTGTCTCGGAGCCGCGCGGCCGTTTTTATAATGTTGTGATGTTTTGCTGTCATCATTCTCATATTATTGTGTTCTTGCGATGCTGTGAGAATTTCAAGAGGTTTCAATAATGAAGCGACTGGGGCTCAGCGGCTGAGGTGTAGGTACACTGTGCATGCATATTTCTATTTTATTTGAACAGAATATAAATGGCAATCTTGAAGTTTATAATGAAAAATGATGCTTCCAGCAGTATAAGAAAAGGGGGCAGTGCCTCGTATCACGTGTTTTTTGACAACAGTTTACATAGGAGACAACTTTTACATAGTTAAAAGTTTTCATACTACATATTTTAACCGACTTCTATTGAAAGTTCTAAATTCGAATCATTACTTGACCAGCGGGCGGTAATAAAATTCAGTACAATTCTACTACGGTATTAGAGTATCATAGTAGATCGTATCTAAGTAGACACCATGTTTGTAGAGGAAAATCCTCATAAGTACTCAGTTTTATGTTAGATTACAGGATGTAAACCAAAACAATGAAGAAACTATCGCCAAATCCCGCCGTCTAACTGCTACGGAGTTTGACGGGTTTTGAATATATTTTTAGGTGTGTTTGTTTCTAAACAAAAATGTTATCATCATTATAATCACCTCCACTCTTCTCATTGCCACGTCTTTTTATCGATGTTCCACATCTGACTGTGAATATAAACAATCTGACATCATATCATATTATTCTTTATGTTGGATAGTGTACAGACTACTTCTGGAGATAGAAAAATACATTATTATAGCAAAATATAATAGTTATAATGAAGCTATCCACCAGTGAAATATTTTTTGGAATCAGATCTGTAATTTTAGATATTACATTCAAACTTGACATGTTTATATTAGTATCTGAAATACTACAGATATTAGCAAACGTCCGAATCCTTCATAACATGAATAGGTTGTGGTTGGAGTGGCATCCATTATTTACAGAGAGCGACATATTCAAATAGATAATTTACAAACCTCCACATACTTTATTCTTGACTTTCAACACCTATTAACGGTCTGAAGTGTAATTGAAATAAATAATTACCCATTGAATACATTTCCATCCTATTATGAACACAAACAGTTTCCATAACAATACATATTCCACGTCCGCAACCTTCACACTTGACTTTATTGCAATTAAAATGTTCCTCTGCCCAGGTGTTCACGAGCTGTATTCAAATGAGGGCAGGCAGCCCCTCGCTCGCCTCCATTAACATCGATTAGTGAAACATGGAGCTTCAGAAAAACTGTTCGATGGAAAATTGATGGCATGCCATGACGTATGTTTTACATAATGACATATTAGCAGCTATAGGAAGCTTTGGTATTTATGACTGTAGGTGCCTGTTTGTATGACCAACGACGTTTTTAATTTTTATTATCATTTTTATTGATAGAAGAATTGCCTACAGTTTTGTTTACGTCAAGCCTGTGAGGTTTTTGTATGAGAAATGCGTATTTGCATACACTTGTTACATTGTTTGTCAATAAATTATGCAAAACGTGTGAGGAATAGAATTCCTAACGTTAAATGGAGGGTCACAGAGCTATTAATAACAATAGATAGATATTAAGCATCTGCACCATTAACAATTTACATACGATTATTTATTCATATTATTGTAAACTGCGTAGAAATGTTTATCTAAGTAGATGTGATCACCAGAGAAGCTCACTATAATATTAAAAATGTATCGCTTAGTTTTGTTGTCAAATGCGAGTCATGTATCAATCAGAATATTAATTAAAGTTACATACAATAATATTCCACATCATAATCATAATCTTCTACGACTTTCTTCATTCAGAGTAAATATACTACACATAACATAATCTGCGTGAGCTAACGTTTTGTATGTCGTTAGTTGAGAGAGAGTTCAGTAAAGTGTTCATTAGCGTAGTGTGTGTAATGTGCGCTTATCACTGTTATCAGTGGTGCGGCGGTATAATGGCGCTCATAGAGACGTTACGCGATAGCATCGGCACGCATGCGCCCGCGCAGCGCGGGTCAGCGAGTCACCGCCACTTACACCAAGCGCAGGATACTCGGCCAAATGTTCAGTCCTTAGGGTTTGTGTCTGAGTTGAGTAGCTTGTCCAGTTGAAACTTATTGTTGTGTTATAAAGCGTTTCAAGCTATTCTAGCTTGAAATGTTGATACGAATAAAAACTTAAAAAAAAAAAATGTAACTGCCTTCAAAAACAACCACAAAAAAAGGGTAAAATAACCTTCAAATCTTTTCTTTCGGAAGTCGGTGACTTTTTTTTATTAATTTCATTGTCTTTTTGCCACCGACTTCTGAAAGAAAAGATTTGAAGGTTATTTTACCCTTTTTTTGTGGTTGTTTTTGAAGGCGGTTACATTTTTTTTGAAAAAGTTTTTATTTTACTCTTTTTAGTTTAAATATTCAACCACAATTCTTGTCAAATACGAGTACATCATTTTCTTACACAAGCACTAGAATTTTGTAATCCGTAATACCGGTAATAACATCGTTAAAATCTCTTACATTCATAATTCCATATCTCAAAAACTACTGAACCGATTTAGATTAGACTTGCAGTATTCCCTAAGTTGAACAATACCTAGTACAACAAAAGAAGAATTACTTAAATCGGACTTGTAGTTTCGGAAATATGCGAACACAAACATAATTTACTAAGTCAGTCGATGCCAAGTCCTTACTAGAGGAGTTGTACCTTCCATCATCAGCTCAGCTACACGAGATGATGATTATCATACGCAAATACTTAAATTACTTCATAAAATTTGCGAAAAACGATGTGTCGGCCTTTAAAATTTGAGGGTTGCCCTCGATTTCTCCAGGATCCAATGATCAGATCCTGACATGGTGACAATGGGACCACTTCTGAAGTATCTCCTTTCGAACAAAAAAATAATTTTGAAAATCGGTCCACAATTGGCGGAGTAATCGCGTAACAAACACACAAAAAAAAAAAAACATACCGTCGAATCGATAACCTCCTTCTTTTTGAAGTCGGTTAAAAATCAATTTTGCAATCACCTGTTTTTTAACTACGTTATTTCTAGTTGACTAAAAAAATTCGAAGAAATTATATATGTGAGAAGGTGGTGCTTCTAAGCAGTATGAGAGCAATAACAGTGTATAATAAGTGTTCAGCGAGCTCAGCATATCGCCTGCAATAGAGATGCGCAAAATGTGTCAGTAAAAAGAAAATGAATGAAGTATATCTTTTCACTTGATGAAGTAGTTCAGTCATTCATTCAGTACTTCATTTAGTCCAACAAATCAGAACGAGTTCTTGAATGAGATGATTCACTGAACTAGTTCATTGGACTAGTTCACTGGACTAGTTCACTGAATTAGTTCACTGGACTAGTTCACTGAATTAGTTCACTGGACTAGTTCACTGAACTAGTGATTTAGAGAAATGATGCATTTCACTAAATAACTAGTTCAGTTTTATACGAATATCGATATTCCTTCATACTTTAATACGAATATAGTCTTTACGGGAAACGGACCTACCGTTTCCCGTAAAGACTATATTCCTATTACAATAAAGTTCATACTTATTAGGGTGAATAGAGTAACTAAGCGAAAAGAAACACTGAACTAAAGACACATTTGAATGGCCAGTGAATGAATGAAAAGTTCATTTTGGGAAATGAACTAGTTCATTTACTTCAATCGTTCGCGAACTACCCATGTCTAGCCTGCAAACGTGCTGTCATATAATGTTGTTGCTCATGAATGTCTCAGTGCTGTGCAAGCCTTCTGTGGTCCCTCGCCAAGTATCGGCAGATCAAACGGTGCGCGTACACTCGATTAGGACTCGCTTGATCATCACTTCGGAATATTACGTTCCGGAACTATCAGTACTGAGTGCCTTCCACCTGACACATGAGGATATTATGTTTTATATCTCTCCCTATTAACTTTCCACAGAAGTCATAATAATAAACCTTTAATTTAAAAGATAATCGGGAACATCAGCTTCGATGGAAGTTGATACACAAGATTACCTAATATTTTAAATTTAAAATAATACAAAGTAAGTAAGTACCTTTTCAAACTGCTGTTGTGTAAAAAAAAGGAAAGTAGATACAGAGTTTTGACATCACATCATTGCCAAGTAGGAAAAGTGACCAGAACGCTGACAGCGCTGCCGAAATGGATAGCAATAGCAATGCTGTGAATAAATCAGCAACTCGACATACAGGTCAAGCGAATTGCCCTAGGCAGTCGACTGCTTCGCCACATTGACAATGATGTGGAGCCCCGCAGTATAAAGGATTTCAGACGACGGACATACACAAATACGGATATTTATAAAAATGTTGTTACCTACAAAATGTTGTTCTTTGATAATGAGCAGTACTCTGTCTCACAGCAACCTCAGCATGATAACCATAACCAATTCTAAAGAAATTCGTTATGTGACGTTGTCACACTTAAAAAGTTATTAAAGTGGATAGGTTTTTTTTTAAATCTCTGATCTAGATTAGCAATTAAAATGTTGACATAGCGGCGTGTTGGTATGCGCACCAGCGGGTGCGACACCCGGCATCGCATCACATCTCTGATTCCCAGGTCGTCAGCAAAAAGTCTCCACATTAAAACATCTGCCTTCATTGATAATGACTTCCCAATCTTAAACGCGCAACGTTTTTATGCTCTCCAGCACAGTTCGGTCCGTGCTAGTATGACACGTCTGCCGTCGGGGTCTAGACAGAGCATCGCTCAAGTGTGAGTGACAGAGAGCACGCACAAACATGGACTTGGCTAAAATTTGGAGTTGCTTGTCACCGTCGCGTCGTCGCGTCGGCCACTGTATTACAACTTTACAATAGTGTGCACCACCCACATCGACCAATTACATATATCATTTAAAACAAGTCCTTCCAGTCTAATTGATTTTCACTGTAAGAGCTTTTAAATAATTAGCTATGGATTGGATCCTTTTATAATTAAGTGGATAAGATATTGAAAGTTCATCTTAGTTCCTTGTTTTAATGCGAGGACTATATATAAATAAACAAAATGTAATAAATATTAAAACCAGTAAACAGTTAGACGTTTAATCGGCATAATTGGTTATTATCTTGGTATGTTTCCGAGGTGGTATTTCGACTCGAGATATTCTTTATGAGTAGGTACCTCTATTCTATGACTCAATACGGAATTGTAGAAATTATAAAAGTAATTGTGTTCAGATAAAAAGTAGTACTGAATTAGTGGAATAGTAGAATTCTGGTACAAAAAAGAATACCCTGTTGAGCAGCGGAGTCTACGCAAACACAGTAACATATCATATTTATATTAGTGGAAGCAAGTAGAGTCACCCCCTGAGACAATCAATCAGAACCCGATCCAGTGGGCCGGCGGTGTACACGCGTGGGCCATGCACGGCCATCCATCACCACGTCCACGACGACGCGCGGCATATTGTGGCCCAGATAACTATCATAAAACACTGGCACAAATGTCACACACCCTTCTTGAAAACATCACAGAGAGAAACAAAGAAGGCTTACTACATACAGTCCACGAAAAAAAGAATTGTCGTTTTTTTTTTAAATCTCGTTTTTTTTTTTTTTTTTTTTGCACTACAACTACATAGTTCTTCGTAACGTCGTCTGAATTTTGATTAAAGAAGTTCATTAAATACCATAGCTGACCGAGCATAATAATGAACATTATTTGTAACAGGAAATAGGTAGGTATGTTAAATACAAATAATAGATAAAGACCACTACGCTACTGCATTCGGTTAATCCTGTCATTATACAGAGTCATAGTTGTAATTTTAAACGGGACATTTGTAATTTTTCATTTTGTTATGTTGAATAGCAGATTTAGACGTGAGTTATAGAGGATTTGTTCGAAGAATACAATTCTGGTTACCTACTTTCTTAGCCTTCTGTCAGTTTTTATTCCTTGTTGGGGTAGCTCAAGAAAGGGGTGTCGCGCACCCTTCCGTTCTGAACGAGGTGTTAAATGGTTATAAGTAGGCGAGGTACGGTGCGGCAGGCGCGGGACCAGCTCGGGACGGGACCGAGACGGGACGGGACGGGACGGGCGCGGACGTGACACGTGCGATGTTTAAACTGTTTAGCGGCTGAAGGGGTGACGTGTTGTGACAGCAGGTGGATTGTGAGACATTTGTTTTTTTATGGGGATCTCTAGTGATCTTGTAATGACCCAAAAAAACGATGAATGAAGGTTTGTAACCGTTGTTCGGTGATTGGAAAAGGTTCTTTGTATTTTGGAGCGCCAATTTGAGATTAATTAGACGAAACATAGTTTATTTTAAAATAAGATGTTATAAATGATTTGTAAGATATTTGTTTGTAGTTCCAAGTTGGTCCATTGGAAATTGTAATGGAAAATTAAATAATTCTTCCTTCTGTCTTACGTAAGTACCTATTTAACTTACTTGACAACAATAAAATGTTGTAAAAATAGCATCCAAGTTGACTAATGAAACTTTTAGTAGTATATATAAACCCGGTCGCAAGCGCGGCAGCTGAGCATGAGGTGCTGGTTTGTTCCCAGGTCAGGCGAAGTGCTGTTGGGTTTTCCCAATAACAATTTCTCAGTAGCCACGGAGTCTGGACTCGCGCCCGGTTGATGGCAATAGGCTCGCTCGTGAACTTATAACAACGAGCGATGTGTACCATCAGGAACACCTCTACCTAACTGTCCGCGATGCCTGTCTGGATATATTTGTTGGACACTCAATGCATGCCAGCATGTCAGGCTATGGAAGTTAGTTTTAGCTGCTTTTCATAGCAATTTCAGCATATTTATACTACATAGTAGAGATAAACAACCTACGTATTTTATTTTCAGAGCATTCATGTATGTCCAAAGTCACATTACAAACAACCGATTTTCTCTAAATCATATTTTAGTGTGCCAACTGCTAAGTGGTCGTAGTCATGGTCGTGACTACTCTCAGCCACGATGAATTGTAAACTTGCCTGTCATAGCTCAACCATGGGAAACACGAAAACCATTGATGTGGACGCCCGCGTAATTTAAAGTGTTTTGAGGAATTATTATATAGTTACCTGTAGAGTTATTTGTTTCTCGGCTCGTGTTGATGGAGGGTGTTCGTCATTATGGCTCCCACGGTCGCCACTCAGAGCACGTTAAAAATTAAATAAAAGTCGCGCGCGCCGTAATAAAGTGTAAATGTGGTATAATGCGCGCGCGCAGATCTCGGCATTAGTTCCGCGCTCCGCATTCGTTGCGGCGCGGTGTGCGTCCGCGCCGAGAGCCGTGCGCCGCACCGCACCGTGTCGCGCCGCACCACATCGTAATACACGGTACTTGCACATTATCGGGTTTACGAGCGACTCGGATATGTTTATCGATTGAGGCTCAATCCCCGATTCCTAGATTCCGATTCATGAAGGATTTATCTTAAACGTAATTAGGTTTTTCTCTTATTATGATCCGACTCAATCAAACTTAAATTATCTCAGAGACGGCACAGTTCGCAGAACAGTCTGTTTATTATGATGCTGCTGCCACAGAACATTAAATAGGATAGGTGGAGGTGCGTCCTACGAGGCAGACGTGGCATTCACGATTGATGTTTAAAAATATGTATAAGTATGTTGATAACTCAATAATAAAAACAAATTGAAATCATCTGCAGCAGGCACATTCACATTTATATTAATTTCCAATTCGCTTCAATTTATCCCTGAATGTTGCGATGCTGTAGGTGCGCGTGCGCCGGGTGCGCGGGGCTCAGCAGTGTTTGTGTGAAATCGGAAATGATCGCCTGCCACGCGCCGCGTCGTCGCCTGCGCCCGCGCATTATAAACACATTAGAGACAAGCGACAATTGTTTACGGCTCATCTCTGCATTTGAATAATTTAGATGGATTGCTGCTGAGCCCACATGCGGCCCCGCTTGAGAACGATATCACTCAGTAGCACGCACGCGCTACATACTGTACGCTACCTGCTTTATATTCTTATAACAACCTGGACAATTGTACAGTAATGAACCGCTCTGACTACTCGTACAAACTGAAATATAATTTGTTTGAGGAAAGATGACCATTATGCAGCTGGCATCCTGACCATCAAATGAGGTTTTAGACTGCCATTCGGAGTAGGTTGAAAAAAAGTCTCTAAGCAAGTTCATGCACGATTCAACCAATAAATCTAATCTTAACTTAGGAAGTAAAAAATAATCTAAACACCCACGTTTTTAAATGTCCTAAAAATAAACCTACGGGCTGAGAGAGGGGCTACTCAAAACGTGGAGGCGTATATTATTTATGGGATATATTTACATGAAGTGAACTTGCAAAGATACGCCCCCACGTTTTGAGTGGCCCCTCTCTCAGCTCGTAGGGTTATTTTCTTATTTTTTTAGGACATTTAAAAACGTGGGTTTTTAGATTTTTTTTAATCTATTAATTATTTTATTATTTTTATCTTTGTTCATCGGCTTTGAAGCTACCCTGAAAATTTCAGCCTGTTAGCTTATCGGGAAGTGCCTCAAAGTCTGTCCGCCATCTTGGACGTCCGCCATATTGGATTTAAGTCACATGACTATTTTTTTCGTACTCCTGACAGCAAACCCTTTCATTTGATACCCATATCATGGGGGTGGATTTCAAACAGCCAGTCCGCCATCTTGGGGAGGCCGCCATATTGGATTTTGTTATATGACGTTTGTTAGCTAGTAATGTATTGTCATCAGAACTCAGAGCGTGTGCAAAATTTTAGCCCGCTAGCTTATCGGGAAGTGCCTCAAAATTGAGTTGCCAAAGTCCGACCGGAACGACAAACAAATAAACAAACAAGAAAAGTGAGTGTATAAAAAAAAAAACCGGCCAAGTGCGTGTCGGGCCACGCACAGTGTAGGGTTCCGTAGTTGCCCATCAAAATACTTATGCGAACTAATTAAACTGATTCGCTGAATTTAGTTTTAAAAAGAAGAATTTTCAAAATCGGTCCAGGCGTCTTTGAGAAATCGAGGAAAATACATAAAAAATAGATTACGACGAATTGAGTACCTCCTCCTTTTTTTGAAGTTAGTAAAAATAGTTGACAATAAAAACCTACCTATCCCCAAAACATACCCACGTATTATAGCTGTAAAAATAAAGTTTACAAACTTACATTTGCAGTTGAAGAACATGTTCTGCGATACATTTTGTTTAGGAAAATATGCTATCCAAGTACGTTTTATAAGTTGGTCGACTATTACTCGTAAACTTGTAAAGCCTACTTAGTCATGATAATTTTCCTTCAAACTTCGTTATATATACTAATATTGTGAATTTTTTCACACCCCCAAACATAACCGTTTAGCTGGTAGAGGGGGGGGACACTCGAGTCGAGCAAAAATTAGCACTTTAAAGCTTAATATTTCACAAACGAATCTTTTTATCAAAAAATTGTTAATGGAAACTATCAATATTTTTTAAAGACCTATTTAATGATACCCCACACTAAGGGGTACGCGAGAAATAAAAAAACATCCCTACTTTACGTGTACAAGAGGTACCCTAAAAAAAAATATTTTACGAGATTTTATTTTACCACTTTTTCGGCACAACAAATCCGTATATTTACACCAAATTACAGCTTTCTAGTACTGGGCGTCTCTGAGCTAAACTGCGGACAGACGGACGGACGGACGGACGGACGGACATGGCGAAACTATAAGGGTTCCTTGTTGACTACGGAACCCTAAAAATTAATAGATTTAAAAAATCTAAAAACCCACCCATATCATGGGGCTGCATTTCAAATAGCCTGTCCGCCATCTTGGATGTCCGTCATATTGGATTTAAGTCACGTGACTATTTTTTTTCGTATTCCTGACAGCAAACCCTTTCACTTAATACCCATATCATGGGGGTGCATTTCAAATAGCCAATCCGCCATCTTGGATGTCCGCCATGTTGGATTTAAGACACGTGACTATTTTTGTCGTATTCCTGACAGCAAACTCTTTCATTTGATATCCATATCATGGGGGTGCATTTCAAATGGCCTGTCCGCCATCTTGGGGAGGCCGCCATATTGGATTTGTTATGACGTTTCTTAGCTTGTTATGTATTGTCATCAGAACTCAGAGCATGTGCAAAATTTCAGCCTGCTAGCTTATCGGGAAGTGCCTCAAAATTGAGTTGCAAAAGTCCAACCGGAACGACAAACAAACAAATAAACAAGAAAAGTGAGTTTATAAAAAACGTGGGAAAATATTCCTTAAATTCAAGCACACAATTTGTACTCCTTTTAAAATCTGGGATCTTATATGTAGAAGGCAAGTTATTTTTAATGTGTTTATTTTTTTTTTTATTATTTGTCGGAATGCGCCACCCTGACATTACGATCAACAGGATGTTACGATTCTGTCAAAATAATTTATCAAAATTAATAATTAATTGAATCTTTGTTTTCTTCTTTAGGACGGTAACTTTTTAAACATTTGAATCAATCACTATATTATATTAATCGCATTAAAGTTTTAAACAACCTTCTATTTAAATAATTTTCCGTTTTTTTCACTTCTGGTGTTTGTGTATGGGAGTATATGTTTATAAACGTACCCACGACACAGGAGAAATTCTTCGTGTGGAGAAACGAGTTTTTTTTTAATATCAGTCCAAACTAGATATAGTCAGGCAACAAACCAAAGACTGAAGTCGGAAGAAAATAAACCTCCGTCAGTTCGTGCCCTTCGCTCCGCAGCAGTCCTGCACTCCAACCTGTCGCGTCCTGAGTTAAAAACAATAGTTTGTGCGATCAATATTAATTACGAGGCCAAACTGAATGGCGAGGGGAGGAGGGAGTGCAAATGATAAAGTTTGTAACGCGGTTATGGCGGCCGGAAGTTGCTCCTAATCGCGTAACTGACGTCCACATAACCAGCTCTGATTTACTTGCCAACTATTGAGATGTTCACTCACGGCACAGTGACGGCACAGAAGGCTAACTAGATTGAAATACGATAATTGACTACGCGTAAGCAATGTCAAACAGTACGTGACTGTACCCAGGCAATGGTGGGTATGATTATATGGTGGGTGGTGGCTATGATAATATATGGTCTTAATTTAGTATTAGTTAGTATGTAATCCTATCTAATATTATAAACGCAAAGATAAATTTTTTGTAGGTTACGTTTTTACGGCTTAACCACTGAACCAATCATCCTGCAATGTACAGTCTTGTTAAAAGTGAATTGAAAAACAAGTTTATTGTAGTCGGGGTCAGTTCTGTGAATTATATTTTTCAATTAAAAATATTCAAAACGGAAAGAAATTTAATTTTTATATTAATGAGATAATCGCCCTACATATAAAACAAAATATTAAGTTTAAAAAACAATCACAGGCCGCAAGGAGTTCACCAAATCATAAATCGTGCAATTGTTCCGTGCTACGCAATGCTACGTGCTACGCAACGCTACGCGCTACGAGACTTATGTGCTACGCTCTACGTGCTACGAATTTCTACGACCTAATTGCTACGCGTTGCGTGCTACGCAACGCTACATAGGTACTATGTTCTATGCAACAACGCTTCGCAATACCTGCTACATGATACGCTTCTCATGCAACTTCACTTGATATAGCACCGCAAAGCAAAGAATCTTGCTAATCAGGTTGATATGGTATTATTGTTTGGTTCGGTCTCTGTGTGCAGTGGGACTTCTGGCCTGCGCGGTGTGACAGACGACGAGATATTAACGTGTTGCGACGTCTGCGTCCATTAGTACTCGCGAGTGTTCTATCTAGTATACGAGTTTTGTGCAACACTAATGTGTATCCTTTCAGATAGACTTGAGAATAAAGATAATAAAATTATAATTAATCAAAAATACTTGAGCTTGCTCAAATCTGTTTGAATAGGCATGGTGACAACATCAATAACATAGAAACGAGTCTGTTATTTAGGGTATTAATATCACACCTTATTTTGATTTCATGTCTTTGAATGTTGACAAAGATAAAATGCATCAAAACTCAGAGAACGATTATAGTGGGGGCTAGTAACACAGAAATGTATAAATTTTACTGAGACATGACGTGTTGTGAATTTTAAAACCGTCGTATATCGTGGCATGAACAATAAAAAAAATAAGGGAATGATAATAAAATTATATATTTTTTAAGAATTAGTTTTTGATAAATCTAACGAACTAGTTAGACTTTTCGATTGTCTTACCTATTAAATATAACACATGAATTGATTTTCTTGTAAGTTGAGTTGTCCAGATAGTCCATTTCATTTCTAGTGGGCAGATCATAATTATGATAGACTTAAATTTTAGTCATCTTTATTTATACCCAAGTTACAGAAGTGAACATACTTTTGAAGCCCTTGGTCAACCAATTCCAAATTATATTAAACAAAGATAATCTTATTTCCGCGTTTATATTTCTCAGAAAAACAAACTAGATTCGAACCGTTAGCACAGATGATTTAATAATATCATGAATATAAGATTTACAATAATAATCGAGTACATGAGTATTCCAGTGGTGTGTAGTTCCCTTTAAATGGTAAGTACTGTTGTAACATCACTAATTAGTAATATAGCTTCATTCACCTCACTATTAACTGTCTACGATATATAATCTGTGGTCCGAGTTCAGTCCGTCACTGCACTGTGTAACCCCGTCCGTGGATTACTTATTATCCTGTATATATGTCTGACTGCAATTAAACATTGAAGATCAAGAAGTCTTTATCATTTTCCCAAATCAACATGGTGTCAGAAGTCAACTAAAACAAATCGAAGAAAGTCTGGTATCAAAACTCTGAAGATCGTCGAAAAAATGCAAAATCAAACCGGTGGCGTCGTACGTAACCAAGATGGCGAAGGAGAAAAAAGTTTGAATTCTCAACTGAAGCAACTGAATATTTCATCAGATCCAGCTAACAACAATGCCGAGTCGTGGAAACGCTGGTGGCAGCAGCTAGAACTGTATCTGCTAGCTACAGGCCTGGACAAGTCTAGCGAAAAACGAAAAATCGCAATTTTACTCCATTTAATTGGTGAACGTGGATTAAATATATTTAATACGTTCAATTTAAAACTCGATGGCAGCACGCTCAGCGAAGTCAAATCTAAATTCGACAATTACTTCGAGCCGCGGAAAAATGTGACCATGTGTAGATATACATTCTTCACACGTCGACAGGACAAATCTGAAAGCATCGAAGAATTCCTCACGGATTTGGAGATAAAAAGCAAAAATTGTGAGTTTGGCACACTCAGAGAAGGGCTCATTAAAGATATTTTTATCGCAAATTTAAATAATGACTTAGCACATGTTCGTCAAAGATTACTGCAAGAACCTGATCTGACATATCAGAGGATGCAAGAGCTAACAAAAACGCTCATAGTCGCTCAGCAGGATGCTGAAAGAATCGTCAAAGACAGCAGTGTCCCTGGTGAAAATGTCATGCATATCAGTCGGAGGAGCCGTGGTCGAGGAGACGGTCGACAGCGAGCTTCCAGTCGCAGGTCAGCTTCAAACAGTCGCCAGTCAGCATCGAGCAGTCGCAAGTCAACGTCAGCTTCTAACAGCGAACACAGCAGCTCGAGGACGTGTGGTCGCTGTGGGCAGTCTCATCGGTTCAAGTGTCCAGCCAAAGCAGTCCAATGCAGGTCATGTAAATCTTTTGGTCATTTTGCTAAATATTGTCTCAAGAATAAAAATGTCAGTCAGTTGCAATTGGTTAATTCAGATAAAAGTCAAGATTATTTTGTTGGTATGATAAACAGTCAATTAAAGTCGAGTCAAAGTCATAAAAGTCGTTCATATCAGTATGATCTGTTGGGTACATTGGGTACACATAGCAGTCAGTCACACAATCCCAATGATGAAAAAAGTGACAGTTATTCTGAGAGACATAATAGTCAGTTTTCCAATTCATATTATCTCTGTGATGAAATCAGTGACAAATCTGAGAGATCCAAAATTCATTGTGTAGATCTCAGTGATGAAAACAGTCACATGTCTGAGAGATCAGTCAGTCAAATTCCTCATTCATATAATTATCTCTGTGATGAAATCAGTGGCAATCATTCTGAGAGATATGAAAATCTCTGTGATGAGATTAGTCACGTATCTGAGAGATGTCGCAGTCAAATAGTTCAGTCAAATAGTCAAGTCAAGTCAAATAGTCATAATAAAAAACATCTCAAAGATGAATATTGTCATAAGTCTGAGGGATTAAAACATACACAGGATCATCATCACAGAAATTGCAGTCAAACATACAACAGTCAGTATAAACAGTCACCCAACAAAGCAACAGTCAGTCACTCAGAAGTAAAATATCATGTCAACACTTTGCAAAATAATTTTTCAAAGAAGTCATGGGAAATTAACTTGTTTCTAGGAAATAAACAAATTACATGCATCATAGACTCTGGTGCAGATGTCAACATAATGTCGAAACAAACATTTAATTATGTCAAACGTCAAAACAAACTGTCAGTGTCACTTGTCAAATGTCATGTCAATGTCACAGGATTTGGTGGAAAATCCATTCCGATTTTAGGCAAAGTCAATATAAATTGCAATTTGTGCATAAATAATCGTAAAGTCGTCGAATCAATAACGTTCATAGTAACTAAATTAGATTGTCCAAATGTTCTTGGTCTACCAACTTGCGAAAAGTTAGGTATAATAAATCGTGTCTTTTCAGTATCCAAACAAAACTTTTGTAAACAAATTCTTACACAATATAATGATGTTTTTCAGGGTCTTGGGTGTCTACCTCCAGTCTGTCATCTTAAACTCAAGCCTGATGCAGTACCATGCGTGGATCCTCCAAGGAAAGTTCCATTTGCTTTACTAAAGAAGCTACGTGAGGAGTTGGATCGCATGGAGGAAATGAAAGTCATTGTCAAGGTTACAAAACCTACAGAGTGGGTTAACTCAGTCGTCATAACTGTAAAAAGTTCAGGTCAGTTAAGAATTTGTCTAGATCCTAGAAATTTAAACAAGAACATTATGAGAGAATTTTATCCATTAAAGTCAATTGATGAGATTAGGTCTCAGCTTGAAGGAGCTGTATGTTTTTCTCATTTGGATGCATTCTCTGGATTTTGGATGCTACGTCTGGATGAATATAGTTCTGAATTATGTACTTTTCAAACACCATTTGGTAGATACAAGTATTTAAGATTACCTTACGGCATAAATGCCTCATCTGAAATATTTCAAAGAGTTATGATGAATTTATTTGGTGATATAGAAGGAGTCTTAATTTTCATAGACGATATTTTAGTTTATGGACCAAATGAGTCAGTACATAATGAAAGATTACATAAAGTTATGCAAAGAGCACGTCAAGTTAACTTAAAGTTTAACAAGTCAAAATGTAAATTCTTAGTCTCAGAAGTCTGTTTTTTGGGTTATGTCTTCAGTAAAGATGGTGCAAGGGCAGACGAAGAGAAAGTCAAAGCCATTGTCAATATGCCCACACCAAAAAATATCAAAGAGTTACAGAGAATACTGGGTATGATTAATTATTTAGGACCTTTTATCAGTAACTTGTCAGAAAAAACTCAAATATTAAGAAATCTTTTGAAAAAAGATTCAGTCTGGACTTGGGATGAGAATCATAGTCAATGTCTTAAAAAACTGAAAGATGAGATCACTAACTCACCAGTTTTAGCGCATTATAATCCCAAGATTCCATTAGTCTTGTCAGTCGATTCGTCAAAGTCAGCTTTAGGTGCAGTCATTTTGCAGAAAAATAAACCTATTGCATATAGTTCAAAAACTTTAACTGAAACCCAGGAAAGATATGCTCAAATTGAAAAGGAGCTACTAGCTATTCAATTTGGTTGTGAAAAATTTCACCAATATGTATATGGTAATAGAGTCACAGTACATACTGATCATAAACCATTAGTCTATTTATTTAAAAAACCATTACATGATGTACCAGCTAGATTACAGCGTATGATGTTAACTTTACAGAAATATGATTTAGAAGTCACACATGTCCCAGGTAAAGAAATGTATATATCAGATACATTGTCAAGAGCAGCTTTAAAAGACCATTATATACCTGAAAATGAATCACAAATGTCTTGTCATGTCAATTTAATGTATTCTAATTTAGCAGTCACAAAAGAATACAGCACAAAATTAGCAAAGGAAACCAAAGTTGATGAATCCTTGCAGTTATTGAAAAAATATTATAATGAAGGTTGGCCAAAAAGCAAAAACCATGTCAGTCCATTGGTAAAACCATTTTGGAATATTCAAGGAGAAATCCATGTAATTAAAGATTTAGTTTTCAAAGGTTCAAAATTAATAGTACCACAGTCAATGTACAAAGAAATGTTAGATAAGATTCACAAAGGTCATCAAGGTATAAATAAATGTTTAAAATTGGCAAAAGAATCTTTGTATTGGCCAAATATGTCAAGTGATATAAAGAATGTAGTAGAACAATGTCTTGTATGTGCAAAATTCAAACCATGCAATCAAAAGGAACCACTACAAAATTTTGAAATATGTAAATATCCATGGCAACAAGTCGGTATAGATTTAATGCATTTTGATAACTTAGTTTATTTAATTGTCACAGATTATTACTCAAAATACATAGAAATTGCTTTATTAAATAAAAACAGTACATCTCAAAATGTTATCACTCATTTAAAGTCTATTTTTGCTCGTCATGGAATACCATTGTCATTAGTGTCAGATGGTGGACCTCCTTTTCAGTCAATTGAATTTAAAAAATTTATGTTAGAATGGGACATAGAACATATTGTTACTAGTCCATATCATTCACAGTCGAATGGTCAAGCAGAAAGCTCAGTCAAAATCATAAAAAATATGTTAAAGAAATGTAAAGAAAACAAATCAGATCCTTATATAGCTTTATTACAATATAGAAATACACCTAAAAATAATTTGTCATCACCAGCACAATTACTAATGTCTAGAAACTTAAGAGATAACATCCCAGTGTCATACAAAAGATTAAAACCAAAATTAGTAACTTTTAAGGATTATAAAGAGTCAGTCAAGAAAAATAATGAAAATAAAACAAAGTATTATGACAGAAATACAAAGCCTTTGTCAACATTGTATTATAATGATCATGTCTATTTCAAGAGAAATCCTAAAAGTGACTGGGAACAAGCTATTGTTAAACAAAGATTGTTAAATAATAGGTCATATGTTGTTGAGGATGTCCATGGTGTAAGATATAGGAGGAATAGAATTCACTTAAGACATAAGTATTCAAATAATTTTTCAAACCCTCCTATGCAATCCAACTCGTCACAGGGGAGAGAGGAAGGTGACAGACAGGAGTCGTCTAGGCAACAAGATTCCTCATCTCAAAAATCCTCAAGTGTAACAACAAAGTCAGGTCGTATTGTAAAACCTACTAGAAGGTTAATAGATGAAATAGATTAACTTAGTTGCTATGTCATAAATAATAATAAATGTCATAAATAAGAATGTTAAATAAGTGTAACTATAAGTATCTTTAAGTATCTTGTCATTGTATAGTTGCATAGCATAATATATCTTTTAATTGTTTGTCAGGGGTCCAATTAGAACTCAACAGGGGGGATGTTGTAACATCACTAATTAGTAATATAGCTTCATTCACCTCACTATTAACTGTCTACGATATATAATCTGTGGTCCGAGTTCAGTCCGTCACTGCACTGTGTAACCCCGTCCGTGGATTACTTATTATCCTGTATATATGTCTGACTGCAATTAAACATTGAAGATCAAGAAGTCTTTATCATTTTCCCAAATCAACAAGTACAAAGAAGTTGTAAAGTGTTAGTTAATAGTCATGGCACATGGTTGCTCAGTGATTCAGAAAATCAACCGTTTACTGTTCGCTGGAGATAAACCCAGCTGCTACATGATTGTTATGTATGAGGTGATTGTCATCAAGTACTGGCTCGCTAACACTGCTGGCGTACATTGAGCTAGTACACTGTACAGCGTATCACACTTCATTGCACCACAGATCATCATACTTCACACCTGTAATCTCCCATCAGCGCGGCAGCGGTAGTGATAGAAATGATTTCGAGTAAATTTATGTACAGCTACTTATAAAACCGAAGGGTTTTTTTGTTTGGTTGAAAGCTCTTATCTCAGGAACAGGATTCCAATTGTGGACATTTCTGTGTTTGATAGTCCACAACACGCTACAACTAATATGAGCTGAATAGCGGGTGTCAAACACCTCATCATCATACGGAGACGTCCGTCATAGACGTCCACTGCTGAACATAGGCCTCCCCTTTAGACTTCCAGTAGGACTGGTTGTAAGCGTACAACAAACACCTAGTCTGGGATAAAACATGAATCACTTTGTATTGGAAAGTTAATAAGGTTCTTCTAAGTAGTTTATTCTTTTATTAGAATTAATAGGAAATCACGTATCTACTGATTGGTGTAGTGAGAGAGCGATGGAGTTCAGTTCAGATTCCAGTGTGGCTAGAACTAGCTCTACATTATGAACATGATTGATGCAGCTAGTTAGCGTGCATGGTATTAACTCGAGTCAAATTGGAGCAGACTTGATCGCTGCTCGGTAGTGCCCAGCGTTATGAATAGTGTTGTGAACAAACTGCCGGCTCCAGGGAGCTAGGGATGTGTAGTTAAACTTGCTTTATAGGTTGCAATGAATTATTATTATGTTTATTCGGGCAAAATAAATCAATCAATAAGTCCCTCTGTCAATAGAATATGAAGTGATCTTCTTCATAATAACCACGTAAATTGTAACCCGACGAGATGCAGCGCAGGACGCAGGTACACACTCATTACTGTAAATACCTTTTAAAGATGGAATTCATCTGTAAAAGTGCAAACTGAGTGGGTTCTCCTCTGACGACTGTTACTACTCGTATAATGATCAGCTAGTACCTAACCATTACTTGCTGAAAACAAATAAAGTTCAAATATTTGCCTAAATCGTCACGGTCATTTACTAAATACTAGCAAACGAGGTACTCGTATTTAGTGTAATTACCGAGGATGAGTATGATCTAGTTGTAGTCTGGTGCGGTGCGGGCGGTGCGGGCGGTGCGGGCGGTGCGCGCGCGCTGTTATTTAGCCGAGGCGGTCCCGACTGCATGGTTACCGTCCCGTGCCTGTACTTATGAGTTTTCCAATTAAGTAAATGGTAACCGTCGCTTATTGGAATAACAATTTTCAACGGAATATCTGTTTCGATCGCGATTAGAGGCCATCGCAGGAGATGCGCCTGTAATTCCAACAAAATTTATTAGAAAGCCGATCTCGCCCTTCTCCGCTCGCCAATTTACTAATCGTAACTCATCTGCGATAAGCGCGGGATTACCGCGCGGCGTGCCGGACCGGAGCCGCGCGGCGGCCGGCCGGGCACCGCGCGGGGGGCATTATCGGCGCATCGTCCGGTAATAAGGAGCGAGATTGGAGCGCTTTAAATAATATCGGCTGCTATCGGTAACAGCCGCTGACGGTCGTTCACCGCGCCGCCTCCGCGCCGCGCCGCGCTTTGCTGTGCTGGCAGCCTTGACAGCAATTCTGTCACATAAGTCATACCACCTGTTTTTGGTGGTGCCGATCCGCACACCAATAAATTAAGTTCTTGCGAATCTATAGACAAATAAAAGTGTCGACTCGCACAATACATGCGAGTTAAATTCGTGCAAATCATCCATTAACCCAACAATTCACTCCGGAAGTAAAATGTAACATTTACTTTGCATTTACTAAATTAACACTTAATATGCTATAAATTATTAAAACAAAAATTTCTTTGAAAGTAAATAAAAAAGATGAAAATCTACAGTAATTAATCTGATCGTATATTGTATGTCCGAGTAAATAGCCCCAAGCTACTTTGTCGTGACAACTGACGAGGCGGTGGGTGCCAACACCGGGACGTATGCGCCTGCGCAGAATAACCAAAACAACTGATGCAAACTTACTGTAATGTTAAATTATAAGTTTTACGAGATACTCAGCAATAATGTCTTATTAGAACATAACTAGAACACATGCCAACAAGGACCTGAAGTTATGTGTTTCATATATGAACATATACTTATAAACTTTTTAAAAACCAGTTTGTTCTATAAAAGAGAGATACTTATTGGAAACTCCAATTAATAGTAGACATCAAGTGTTCTTGATAGAATTACTTACTTATTGCTCAATTCATACTTAAACCATTGCGATGGTTTGATACACTTCTAGAATACTGTTTATGATGAATAATCGTGCACTGGTTTCGGTGTGAAAAGGTAACGAACAAAGGAACAAACATACTTTCACATTTACAATATTACTTTAGAAGTTTCGATTTTGTTCATTAGTGAATAAAACATTCACTGAGGGTGAAGAAGTGCATCTTCTGAAATAAAAAAATAATCAACAACGACCCAGGCAGTGATACTGTGTGCTGACTGTTCTCACGGCAACCACCAGCACCAGCAATTGATCGCTAAGCAATTATACAATCAGTGTGCAACCGCCCCGCACCCGCCCCGCAACCGCCCCGCAGCCGCCCCGCACCCGCGGGAAACACGCACTAATTGCTGTGGGTTTTTGTCGATCGACTGTTCCCACTTGTCTTCACAAAACCACTTATAAATTGACGCCGTTCTTCCACAATACGTGTTATCTTAATCGCTGATCAAAACGACAATTTAACAGTTTCTTTCAACAGTGAGATTATAGTGAATGTGATGGGAGACGGGCGGGGGGAGTGCGGGGGTGCGGGGGTGCGGGCCGAGACACTTTCTAACACAAGGGGCTACAAATTATACTAGTGCCTGTAATCAGAGAAATAATAACCAAGCGTCCCTGTCTTTACGTAAAACTAGTGTCCAGCTCCAGGTAGTCTGCTCAATATCATCTTATAAACTTACGAGTACCTACTACTGAACATTATTTTAATTCCACTTTCATTATAATCATAATACTGTAGAATAAAAATGTTAATTGAATGCAATCGACCACAACGTACCATTAAACACCCATTAACTTTATTTTCATTCTTCCTGTGTTTCGCGCTGAATATTTTTTGTCCAATTTCTTCTAATCCCACCAATAAATTATGTCAAAGGGAGCCGCCGCTGACTCGCAAAGGCCACCAAATTGTAGGTTACCGACGTAACGTTATTGTTCTTATAATCGACCACGTGATTAATAAACGACGGCTTTAAACACACAAATCACAATAAGAGGCGCCTGTGACCGTGCGTGTGTATGCGTCTGTGTCCGTATGTGTGTGGGTATGTGTGTGCGGGTGCGCATACGCAAATTATTTAATTGTCGGCGGCGCGCTGCTCTATGGTTATACGCCATAAATCTAGCGGAATCATCCGCGAATTATTCAAAGACGCCGCCTCCCCGGCCGCAGCTGACCTCCGCTAACTGCCACTGATTATGCCTACTAGAGGAGATCGCTGTCATCCAACCAACACTCACGCTTTTCTCAAACGTCGGTGTTGACTTGCAGCATTATCAATTTGGTTAAAATATGTCTGTAGTAGAAAATAGCTTTTCAACACACAATCGTATCACAGTAAGGTATCTGAATGTCAAAAATGATCACTAATCCTACACATAGCCTCCTTTAAGGTCGCTGTCCACTTCAACCAGTTAGCCATTTAGCCAGCTACCTTCAGCGGCTGGATATCGCACCCATTGTTACGCAATCCAGAACAAAGCTCTAGTTACGGGTGTTGTGTGGCGGCTCAGCAGCTCAGCGGCTGTCGTGTTGATTCATAGCGTTCGTTTGTCCTTCCTGCTGAGTGTCAGTGATAGCGCTATCGCTGCTCCCGCGCACAATCGCGCTCTATCGTGCCATCTGCGTGAAATATTCCACCGGTGCTACAATGCTCTGCTCTACCCACCAGCTTTGCGCCTGCACTAGACGACACCTTTATGGTTTCGACTTACAGTTTAATGTTGCTAGCAACAGCGACAAAGTTGCGTTGGTTTCACAATAACGACCTGTGGCCGCGTAATTCACGCCACCGCGTTCATCATGCAAAGTGCCCGCATCGAAACTCTCGAACAATATCCAACTTTAGCATTTATGGTGTAAGGTGCATATTAGGTTTGTGTTGGAGAGATTTATGTCGCGGGGGAGTTTAGCGTTTGGTATCGGAATTTGAATTTTGCGCGGTGTGGTCGCTGCGTCGCTCGGTGCGCGGCGCGGGCGCAGGCGACAGATACGCATCGTCTTGTTAGCGCTATCTGATGCCCGATGCTGTAATTGGCACGGAACTGCGCGTGCGCAACCAACCTCACATTCATACAAAATGAATTTTAAAACGCGTTTTATCAATATTTATTCTAGCGTCATAATGGGCACTACTAGCGAAAATGATAAGTTGCCCCCAGGAGACAATACGAAGCCTGTAGCATTGTAAGATCTTTATGGAGACAACTATGAAACATTAAACTATTTAAAGATTATACTGCGGCTGGACAAAAGATATTTAAATTCGGTGAAACACTCTCACGTTGTTTCTCGTCAGCAGTGATAACAAGCGAGCCGATTTGTCTGGTGGAATCGATGAAATATTTGCTGTAATAGAGGCGCGGACGCCGAGTGTCGGCCATTTGCATACAATGCGCCCGCGCCGCGCCGATGCGCCGCGATGTTATAGCGCGCGTAATTGCGTCGTCGCGACAATTCGCTGATGATGCATACACCGCACCGCTCCCATCTACTGATGCCGTGTGCAGTGGTCAGGTACTACTTCTTACTAGTACTACGTGCTATGCTGAAATATGACCTGGTTCTATAGGCACGGTTAGAGAGTTTTAATGCTACGTTGTCGAATTTTATTTATTTCTGTTTCTTTCTATTTCGGGACGTTGTATGCTTATGTTCTTACTGGCTTCGGTACGAAAAACTTTAGCTTGCAGCTTGAACTTAATTATCCTATTTTGGCTCGCGTTGTATACTTGTTCTTGAAAACGGAAGGAAAGGAGTTCAAACTCCAAAAAAAAAATAAGTTTCCAGGGTTTATTCTCATGACTGATTTTGTAAAGCGTTCTTGCACAGGTCCCTCATAAAATAACGTTTAAATTAAAGTCGTTTTCAGTCGCTTTGTAAAGAGGAAACGTTGGTTTAAATGAATCTCATTGCTGCTGAGACACAACTAGTCGGCGGCGACGGTGACTTGTCAAAATATTGAGTGAGTCCACATTACCGCGTGAGTGATGAGCTGACCGGTGACGTCTCGCCGGCAGCGGGGCTCACAACTCTAGGTCGGTACTACAGGTACCTAATAGTGATGTTGCGAATGTCTGATTTTTGACATTGGCGAATGCGAATGCGGATGCGAATATTCAATTTCAATATTCGCGAATGCGAATGCGGATGCCAATGCAAATATAGACTTTAAATAAAACGCACGCAAAATGATAGATGGGTTTGACATTTCATGTCAGACATAATTTTAACCGAACATTGGCCAAGTCGACATAGTTAAATGAATGTAACTTCATTCATTCAACACATAGAATTTATTCAACAAGTTTAGACTGGAGCTGGTTTTTTATACCTTTCACCGGAACAGGCATGGACAAAGAACTTAAAAAAAAACTTTTTCAAAAAAAAATGAAACCGACTTCAAAACAACCACAAAAAAAGTTCAAAATAACCTACAAAAAAACTTTTCTTTCGAAAGTCGGTGACTTTCTTTTTTATTTCATTGACTTTTTGTCACCGACTTTCGAAAGAAAAGTTTTTTTGTAGGTTATTTTGAACTTTTTTTGTGGTTGTTTTGAAGTCGGTTTCATTTTTTTTTGAAAAAGTTTTTTATTTTATCCTTTTTAGTTTCACTATTCAACCCAAATTATTGTCAAATACATAATTTTCTTACATGTGCACTAAAATTTTGTAATCCGTAGCACCGGAAAATAACAACGCCCATGTATAAAAACTAAAAATAAAAACTACTGCACCAAACTTAATGAAAATTTTGTGGGACCAAATGGCAGATATACTGTATCGAACAAAAAAAGAATCATCGAAATCGGACCAGAAACCTCGGAGTAATCGGTGTAGACAAAGTTGAAAACTTTTTAGGTTTTTGTTGATTTATGTTGATTTTTCAAAAAGTGCTAGTCCGATTTCGATAAAATTTTAATGGGACCATTCCAGAAGTATATCCTATCCAACAAAAAAAGAATTTTTCAAATCGGTTGTTAAACGACGGAGTTATGCCCGAACAAACATAAAAAAAAAAAAAAAATACAAACATCCGAATTGAGAACCTCCTCCTTTTGGAAGTCGGTTAAAAAATAATTTTGAATATTTTTCTCTTGTTTCTCATATATGCAAAATTATGTGGTAGATTTTTGAATATAACTGGGTGGTAGGACTCATTTGATGATTATAACACGATAAAAAGGAATTTTGTCATTTTTGTTGCGATAAGTATTTCAATTTATTTGATTACTTCAAGACTATTCCGTTACATATAGTTTCCATATTCAAATCATATTATTAAATTAAAAATCGTTTTTCAGAAATATTCGCAAACATTCGCATCAATTTATACGGATGCGAATGCGAATATAAAAAAAAAACATGCGAATAATTGCGAATGCGAATGCGAATATTCGCAACATCACTAGTAGGTACCTAATGAGTTGATCCATTTTGCCGTAAGAACGTACAAAAGGAGATGATGATCCATCGTAACGGCTCAAAGAATATCGGAAAAAATCACCGCATGACTGTCTTTAAAAGTTACCGTGGCCCTGAAACGAAAGTAAGTCAAGTGTCTTCCACTCCACGCAGAAACACTGCTTACAAATGTTAGGATTGTCATCTGCGTTATAATATTTTTCGTCTGCTTTAAGGATTCGTTCCCGTGGGATAATCCCCGACCAGTTCCGTTGACTCATCTCCATCACTCCCCAGCCAGCAGTGCCTGGTGTCAGCCACCAGTGTTCACTAAACTTAATTAATTCCATCGGATAAAAAAGTAGTCGTTGTGATGCGCCGACGCACGGCAATTGCGAAAGACGCCGACAATTGCCGAAGGCGCCGCCACGAATATGGATGAGTTTTATATTTGAGCTGTAATTAGAGCAGGCGACACTTAGGCATTACACTTTGAAGTCGGCGGGTATCAGCAGGACTTGTAATGTACGCTTCTAGAGATACGTCATTTAAAATTACGCGATTGAACATTACTTGTTTCAATAAATATACCTAACCACATACATATGTCTCAATCTATTAACAAGAGTATTTGGTGGCGATTTATCTATGATCTTTCGAACGACAATTACTGTTACCGATTAGTTTATTGGATCTATCTTTAGAAATATTCGTTTCTTGTTGCTATTTCAGCACTCACTGCGCTCTTGAATAGTAACAACTTATAGCAACCGTCAGTTGGAGCGTTTGAACTTAAATACGTTAGTGCCAAGTAACTTTGAGCAATTAAACAAGGTAGTCCATTCAATGGGTCGGCGATCTGTCTTGCAGTTTATTGCACTAATTAAGTCCACTAAAACTGCGCTCATAGCCTTATTTACGACTTCGGCATAATTAGCGAACGTTAGGGTACAATCGTGTTGATTCGCAGTGTACGTGACAACGGACGTCACAATCTGTGGATCATGCACAAGTACGGTCGTCGTTAATTGGCGCCGCCATCTTGCACCGGCGCAGCGGAGCGCGACTGTACCGGCGACAGTGTGACAACCACACCGGATCTCGCCACACAGGGAACACCAGAAGGATTTGTTTGGTTTACTAAACGACTAAGAGCAGGTAGATATGTTAGATTTAGTAAAAGAACAGCATTGATCAGCAGCCGCAGGCCTACGAATCGTCTAAGTTATTCTCAGTAAATGGTGTTCCTGAAAGTATAAAAACGTTTTACAATTTAACTAGATACGTTGCTGGTACTTCTTCGGATGACTAAAACCGGCTTCTTTATGGGGCATTTCCGCGGCATTGTCTGTGGCAACGCAGAGGTGAGGTTTTTCTTAATGGTGAACAGAAGTAACACATATTGAGTACTTAACATAGGAATATTGTGTGTCCACTACTTCCGTCTCTTTACCCTTCTGCGTCCGTCTACTGTGTGTGTTGTCGATGTAAGATACGGCACCGGAGCTGAACGATTGTGAGATCGTCGCGATAGAGCTCCCCCGGCTCCACGCACGGCGCTGACTGACGACTGATGACTCACTGACGCATGTATGTAAATGTTCAGTGAACAAGATCAGCAGCATCAAGTGGCCGCTGATGGCCTTGTTGATCACACGCACATTCCCATCCCTATGTGACGACACTACGGATACGATAACTGTGCCTACACATTCGGACGTTTTCGTCATATTACATGAAATGAGTAATGGCAGTTAATAGTGCAATCACAGTGGTTGTGGTGGGTGAGGACGAGCTCGGCAGTACACATCGACACGTATGATCGATGTTCGTTGGTAATGGCTGCCTACTCGCTAACTGTAATGAGGCGTGCGACTACATGAGCCAATATTGGCAGTACATAGTGAGCTACAAATATAACATCATCATGTCGCAGGCTGTACATACTCGTGGCGGACAGTTCCAGCTGAGCTAGCTAGTGCTACATATACAATGTACTAGTTGAACTATTTGTCATTTTCACGACGAAAGCATCGATTAATTCAGTTTTTTAATTCTATTTCAGCCTTAATACTTTTACTAACAAGCAAAATAATGGGAGTCACCATTATTCTGACCTTTTTACTTGTAACAAATGGTGGCCAAACGCGAGCGAATCGCTTAATAAAATAAAACAAATAACTACATCAGTGTTGCTATTACAATTTTTGAAACAGTTGCGTTTTCCTGCGACAGCTGGCCGTGAAATCGCCGCTGATGGTCTCAATCGCCCCCTCCCCCCCTCCGCATGCTAACCCCCGCAATACATCTGCTGCCGTCGTTAAACACCGTCTAATCTATCGATTATTGAGGGCTTTAAATTATTCAATTAGTTTGATGTCAAGCGATACCAGTTTTTGTTAGAAACATGTAAAATTGTAAATTAAGCAGCAACTTGCGGTTAATTAATCATCAATTATACAAGTTCAGGCGCCGTTAATATTAGAACAGTGTAAGAAAGAACATTTTCATCCCCCCATCTCGGAAAGGCTATTTTTTCTCTTCGATATCTGAGCGTAAAAGCCGTTTTTATCCTCTAGTGGATAAAGTAAATTGAATTTAGAACATCGTGTGCAATAATGAGTTGTACCAGTAATGGCGGCTGCTGACCCCAACAGCTGATCGTTTGCTGTGGTGCCAACTTGACGTTCGAAGGTTGTCGTACCACATCTTTCAAAAATAGAATTAGGTGCCCCGCGTTAGGTGTGAAAAGCAGAGTAGTAGTAGAGGAGTAAAGGTGCGTTGCCTTGGGCTAACTTGAATCCCGAACCAGAATCCTTTGGTGCGTAATCTACTATTATTTTGTTACAATCTCAGACTCGGAACCTTCTTGACTCAGAACTTTTTTAAACTTTTTTTTAAATTTGCTTTGTTCGGTTTTCTTTTCACGTCATGTTGTTAAGACACCAAGATAAAATAAGAAACTTGAAAACTACTACCTATATTAAAACTAAATTTGTTTTAATTTAACAAAATATTCTGTAATACTTACCTATAATAATGTAGTAGTCAATACCTAAACCGAAATAAAAGTACCTATCTTGTGTTTGTACTACAATGTACATCTTTTTTTTGCGTTTAGTCATTTCCTCGCTGAGGTGGGATGAAAAGTTACGTGTTGCACTCGAGTGCAAAGATTTTTCACCTTGTGCTCTTTTGATTCCGTCGCTACGCCTCATGATTCTAATTTTTGAATCACTCGTTGCACTCGTGATTCAATTTTAGAATCATTCGCTTGCTCGGTCATCAAAATTGAGCACGCGGTTAAAAAGCAACTTTGCACTCTTGTATAACAAATAACTATTAATGATAAGGGTGAGATGTTTGATGCCCGGTTAGAGTTCCAAGCAGGAGTCAACTCAACAGACACGCTATTCTGATTCTGCAACGAACTGTCATGCGGGATCACGAGGAGACTAGACAGGATACTTGCGCGTTTCCTTGGCTTCCCAAAAGCATTTGAGCTGGTCGCTTTTGACGTACTGTGGGATAAGTTGAGGGACGCGGGTGACTCGGCGGAGTACACTTCATGTCTCAATTATTGGTACACAAACCAAAAGAACCTGGTGATAGGTCGGGTACAGTATGTCGGACGAGTACAGGGTGGAATACGGAGTCACACAGGGAGAGTCCTGCTCGCCTCTGCTGTTTAACCTCTGTAACAACCTGCTCAACGAGGGGCACAATATGTGGGTTGCCGAAGTTGTTATCGTCCTGCTAGGCCTATATGGTAGAGCATGGCTAAATAAACCACTTGAAGGAGAATGAGGTTCTTTTATTTGAAGCACGTGCTTTTTTGCCATCTCAACGGTGTTGCAGTTAAAATTGTGAATAGTTTCAGTTAGCTTAGCTTGTCCACATTCTCAAGAGCGATCTAAGAGATGACATTTATGTAGATACACATGACGTTCAGGAATGGTAGCGGAGGCTCGTTCAGATGATTTCCATGCCATCATTCGTAAGAAAGCGGCCTCCTTACTACAAGAAGTACTACTGCTCAATTTTATCAGTACCTTTAGTCGGAGCTTGTAAGTCTAAAAATCAGTCTTATCAAAGGGTATTCATTAACTCAGTTCCTGGGTTTGGAGGTCAGAAGTCGTTCATGTAAAATACTATTGTTCAGCAGCATCCAACATACCTACGTAGGTAGTTCGTGAGGAATGTTTAGGATGACGATCAGTCTGAAGTAAAGTTTAATTGATTTAAATGTTACTGTCACTTTGGAACTAAACCAATAATTTAATGTTTAACTGTCTTTGGTGGTTGTATCTAATCAGTGGGAAGTTAAAAAACAGCTGATTAAGCTCTTTCGATGTTATACTATTTTGTTTGTGATACAAATGAGTAAATGTTTTATAAATATCCTTCAAACATTATCGCATTCGTTTGAAACCTCCTCCCGTGCACTTATTGAGTTAGCGCGCTACCGGTGCGGGTGCGCTGCTCGGACATCGGATGCCCTGCAGCATGTGGACTCAGGCTACCAGCTGATCGCATCGGCGCGTGCATGAAGACGTCGCGCTGCCCCCGCGCTGCCCCGCGCACCGTGCCGCTCGGCTCGGCTTACAACATCTCTACATCGACTAACTACATAGTAGATATAGAATACCTAGTTAAAAAAAAAGCTAAAATAAAGATATTTTGCTTTCGAAAATTTATTAGACTTAGGCCGTGCACGCACTGCGGTTTTTACCTCGAGCGAATTAGAGTTCTTGTAGGTAAAGCCGATGTGTTTACTGAGAATTTTATAAATGTATCGGGTTTTTATCAGTAAAACAGACACCTAGCAGAAACTATCAACGGTATACCGTCTACTGGGTATGTCTGTACTTTCTACTGAAATGTCCCACATGTGGGAACGAACATTAACGACGCCGACGAGGCAACAATTAGCGGTAAAACGTCTCACGTCAGCCGGACGCGACACCACACACCGGACAGTGCAGCAAGAACTGACCTTTCCCTAAACAGCCCATTAACATCAGTATTGTGAAAGGGCAAACTGCGCCCGCGCACCTAATTAGATAACTCGTTACGACTCACTTGCTAATAAGTTTTACTATCAAAGAAAATTGGTTGAAAATACGCATACATTAAATAAAAAGTATTGTAAGTAAAATGAAAAATTATCAGCCTAGCAGCCCGGTACGGTGGGCGCGCGCATGTAATTCACCCGTATCTACAGAGCTGCAGAGTAATAAGCAAAATCGCACGATAATTAAGACGTGCCTTACTCATTACCATTTCGCATAATCCGACCACTTAGTGTGGGCGAGTGTTACATGTGTGTGTATGTGACGCGAACGCTCACGATGCGTTAGTATGAGCGCGGCGGCGGTTATCGAGAACACATTTAGACTCGTATTTGATCCCAGGCTGGTGGCCTCACATTCAGGCACGCCACAGGATTGTCCTGTTAAGCAGCACACAACTTCCTTAGTCCTTTATGTTGACCTGCGAGATACCATTCGCAAAAAAAATACAATATTTGAAAACGACCACGTCGGGCAAGGAGGGCCATGAAGAGTGTAATCGTTAATGAGCATACTTTAATGATTCATTTTAATTAATAAATAAGTGCATTAAAAAGTGAAAAACACTTAAAACACGCTGAAATTTGTGCAATGGTATTCATTGATTACATAAACTGCATGCGACCATCACTTATGTTAACGACGTGATAAAAAGTGGATGAACAGCGCACACTTTTAATGCCGCGCGTCGTCGCTCAGTGCTCGTCTTCACCGCTTGCTGCTCTCGCCGTTCGCCACAAAAAGCGAAACATTCACGGAAATTAACCCTGTTAATGCAAACACTCCCGTTTAGTGTCGGTCCAGTACTGACACCCGCCATGTTTGACCGCGACACATTTAATGGGCGCGACGTGTGCCCGACTCGTGTTTTTCTCAACGTCTGTATCTGCAGAATCCTAACATGGAACGATTCGGAGGTGATTGTAGTCATTATCACCTCATGACATTAGGCATACTAATGTTAATTACGTTGCTGAATTCGTTTAAAGCTTTTTCTCCAGTCTGCTGCGCCGAGGTGTTACTCGTTTCAAGTTTTTTCTTTGATGGTCAGTGGGTTCGGTTCTCACACCTAACCATATTTAGGAAAGTTAATGCCTAAGTTAGGACGATTACAAAAATTAACACTGCTCACGACTCTTGGTGTTCAAAATTGACATTATGTTCAGAAGTGTAATGCGCGTGTAGGAAAATAAAAGATTGTGTGAATAATAAAATGTGTATTTCTGGTTTTATTGATATTAATATCGACTTTATTATCAAGTTTTAGATATCAGGATGGTTAATGTTAGTTATTTACTGTATGTAAAGTATCTCTTAGGACTTTTGTCCAGGAATGGGTTTATAAAGAAAAGCACAAAATCAAGACTAGGTATTTATTACCAAGCTACCTCCGTTCGCAAACCCTAGGTCCTCGTGGAGAAGAACGGAGAAAGAAACTCCACGGCAACAATCATTTTATCAGTACACAGTCACACATTTATAAAAATACATAAATATTATCATCATAATAAATATCAATTAACTTACATTTTCATTGTAGAACATTAGAACACGAATTATAACTTTCAGCATCACACAGTTGGATTCACAATTATTAAATCACATTAATTAAATAGAACAACACTCAGAGCACAGCTTTCACCTTATAAAACGATTGGATAATAATGACCACGAATTTGACGGTACATCTGTTTTTATAAACATAGAATTGTACCACTTCCAACAAAATTGCCGCCATTATTGACGAATCACAGATTGTCATACATTTTAGCTAAATAACTTATAAAATAAGCAATAATAAACAAATCTTATGTAGTAGAACCTTTTTAAAACTTGATTACTTAATTTAGAAATTTAGTTTTGATTTATTTGCAACCTTTATTAATTTCGATACAATATTTGACTATCAACTGATTTCGTTCGGAAATCAGATCATTGTTGTTTTAAATATATTACTATTTTTAATTACATAAGGGCTATGTATCATAAATAAATCTAACACGCGCGTGCTAGAGTGTCTCTATTACTTGAGCAATAGAATAGAATATTCTATTACATGAATTTTATGGCGGTGCATATAATGTATATTTCTGATAAAATTGCCTTTTTAGACCCACAGTAGTCAGATTAAAGTTCAGAGTAATGTTTGCAAGAACAAACATTATAACAATTTTATTTTATTTAGTTTTTACATATTTTAAACAAATTGTGTGTATATCTATTTCGCCAATTATAAGGTGCATATTTTCATTATTATCCGCTGTCTACTCATAACTGTTGTATAGTTGGGTGAGTGTGTGTCGTTATCTCGGAGCCGGTGGCACTCGGCCGGCAGGCGGCAGCGCGGACACTAGTTGCGCTCTGACCTTACCACCTGACCCCCTACTGCTGAACTTACATATCAACTATACAGTTTAGTTTTTAATGTGAAAGTTTAATCAGGACGTATTATAATATACCTTTGAAAATGACAGAAACAATCCAAAAATGATAAGCAGTTCCTAGATAGCCGCACAAAAGAGGCTGTTATTGCAGACTAATAACATGTAACATTCCGCCTAAGAGTACACACAGGTACACCTCCACAATATACCATAACGCCACTGTTGTAAAATACATAAATATTTACAAACAGAAGTTACTTATAGCCCTGTATTGCGCAGGGTAGATTTGAAAGTTCCTTTTTTCATATTAAGAACCGTATCTGGTAACCTCACCTGGGATGATTTTAACACGCTAAAACAAGCCATAGCCATAGAAAAAAAAAACACTAGATTGGATTTGAAGAGTTGTTTCCTTTACACCGTGTCACTTTGAACTCCTAGAGTCGTGCAAGAGAGGCAAGGTGTTAACTTCTTTGCCATCATGACTATTATTTTGGAACTGATGCATAGCTGTACACGATGAGCCACGTTCCCCTGTTATCTCCATGAATATTCATTCTCACGGCGCGGCGTGACAGCTGTGTCTGGCGTGATGCGTGGGAACTGTGATTGGCTATCAGCCACCATCAGCATCCGTGGCTACCAGCCGACTGGCGCGGACGTGCGGGCGATGTGGCGCGACAGTGGCGCGATAGTAGCCCCACACGAGTGCGCTGACACACTGAGACATCTAGATTGTAATACGTTTGTGTATAAGTTCACACGTTGCCTAATTTCGCTGGCATTGTATCCTTTCTCTTTGGTCTGCACTGTGTAAGTAAAATATCTTTTTTTAGGTGGTAAAATCATTAAAGCTATTGTCAAACAGACAGTCGAAGCGATAATGCGATCCGAAGCGTTTTAATTTGTAATGTATGGAATTGTTTGAATCCAGTCACATAGAAAAGCGAAAGCGATCCGATAGTCTATGTGACTGGCTTCAAACAATTCCATACATTACAAACAAAAACGCTTCGCATCGCGTTCGCCACGCCTGTATTTTTGACAATAGCTTAAATAATGAGTCCTCCCGCCCTGGGTGGTGCGGAAGGGACTGTCAGACTCGTACTGACTAAAATCCACCGTGTTCTTACTATAACTTGCATAGGCAGCGCCACCACCCCGGCAAGCGTTTGGCCTTATGAATGAGGGCCCCGTTAGATGTGTACTACCTTGAAATTAATTTAATGGTGGTAACGTGTAATATAAATACGAAATCAATATTTAATTACCGTTTTCCGCGTTTAATTTCCAAAATCTACGAGAGCAAACAGCTCCCAAAAACTAGGAAATAAACAACGTGAACCGTCTTCCATGCGTCTCCAGTGTGCTCCGTGCTGCGGGCTGCGGTCGGTCGGAGGCGTCTCGTGGGTAATGTGCCTTATTAAATAAAAGCCCATGTTTCTTATGATATAGTAGTCCGCTGCTCGCATCGCTCCCGTGATAAGGTTATCTAGCGCAAGAGTCAGTTTTGGGAAGTGCATTAAATTATGAAGCCGCGCGGGTGATTTATCTGAGCGGCCGACGATACCGGCGCGGGAGGCTGCGCAGGCGACGCAGAGGGACCACTCCGCACGTGTCGCACTGCCAGGAGGTCTTCTATAGTGGGTACGGTATAGGCTCCATGTAAGCTCTAGGTATTACTTATATTTACATCTCGATGTTTCAACAATACAAATTACAGAATTCCGTTTTTTGTTTAAAATATTAGACTGTTCTCTTAAAACTAGCATCGAAATTGCTCTCTATTAAATATGTCCCAAATCAGTTAACACCATTAATTGATTGTGTTAATTGATTTTGGGTATTATTTTAATGAGGCAAATGTCGATAATAGTTTGAAAGTGAAAAATACTCCGCCACATATTCGCCGGCCCTAAAAAACTTGGTAAACTATCCCACTTACAACACATTACAATTAACTGTGAATATAATCAAAATTCCAAAAATGTCATCTCCTTCATCAGGCATTTTGATGTATATAATCCTTCTGTGAGGCTGTGTTGTTCGTGTGCAGCACAGATCCTGTGCGCTCGATATGATATAATTAAAACGCTCGGCGGCGCACGAGCGCGCGAAATATTACCATACACCCGCTGTATCGCGCATCGACCGGCGCAGGCGCAGCGCGGCCGAGTGCGGGGGTGTCGGGGGGAGCGGGTGGAGCCAAATATTAACTATAACAGGAGTTCAAATCAAGAGGGTCAACTTTTGAGTTGGTTGGATGCAGAACGGATTTAAATATTCATGACCACCAGAAGCTAATTATCCCTATACCTATATGTATAATCCATATTTCCATATACTCGGAGATGTCACATGGAAAATATTATAATTGCTATGTTTGATACTTTATAGTTGTGCAAGTGGAGACCGCTTTTTTTACTTTGTCCCACGTATTATTTAAATGTCTGACTTGCATGATGATTGCTTTAGTCTAGCTCGTGTGCTTAGACAATGAAGTGACCATAGTACTCTTCCCATAACTACTTCATTTTGATAACCACTCTTGTATCTAGTTATGTTGTAATTTACGATAAGTGTGTTACTCGCATCGTAAATTGTCTCGCTGCATGTTTGTTTTTCAGTAAGGTAGCACACAACACTCACCCGACTAGCTCGTTCATCTCGCAGCCTATCATCCGTGTCCAACGCGATTGAGCTGTTACACTGCTTACCCCTGTTTATTAATTAAAGCGAATGTTTACCAGCATATCACGTTACTCGTATAATTTACGCGAGTTGGTTGAAATTAAGACTTCTAGCGTCTAATCGCAAATCGCGTGGTATCGCATAGCCTGGCGCTGCGCCAAGTCGCACCGGCTCGGATCGCATGGCATCGTTGATGTCGTCCGACTGTTGCGCCATAACGAGTGGTGTTAATATTCGACACCCTGTGATTTACGTGGCGTTTCTTAGTAGTGCTGATGTAAACGTCGTATTCTTGTTACGTAGGGTTGCCCATACATGTATAAACATATTATTCGGTTTATTTTTATAGTTTCGTGAAAAACAACTTTTCAATTTATTATTAGACATTTAATAAACTTACCTACCTGAGTCATAAATGTGTGTAAAATTGCACAATTAAAGTTGTAGGTATATGTAATGTGACCACTATTTAAAACTGCTTTAGCTCGTAGGTAAAAGTTAGAAATATTTGCTACGCGGGTCTACGAGCTCTACGCTTTCGTAGACCTAGTGCTACGCCGAATTGCAATTAATAAAATTGGTTTGACGCAAAACATTCGTTTGAGTCTTTAATGGCTACTTATTAGTACTCTTATATTCTGTTAGTGTTTTAAATCATGTTCATTGGTTTTACTTCCCTTTCTGAGATTAGTTTAGAAGTTACGGTTTCTACGGTTTGCCTAACTACATAGACTTTACTCGTAATATGCAGGACAACCCTACTTTATAATGAGCCCATTATAAAACTGTGAATGTATTTCAAATGAAACAGTTTGTAAAAACAATTGGCGAGATCTGCTACATATTTATGTCTCGTCTGCGATTAATCTGCGGAGACTTATCGAGAACAAACTAAAAACACCTTCACTAAAATGTAGGTACGTAAACTTTGATAGCAGGATCAAAATACCCAGCGATATATAACTTTCCGCTGTTGATTTAAGTCTTATTCGCGAGAGCATAGGGTTGTAATCAGCGTGTGTATCAGACGTGTGTGTGTGGTGGTGTGCTTGTAATGCCGGGCGCGCGCCGCACACCTGCGCGGGCGCACCCGTGAGGCGCATGCGCTCGCGCAATGATTCACTCCGCGCCTGAATTAATATGCCCATTATGATAATATTACGATTATCCGCCAGGAAGTAGACCAAAGTGTTTATTGCGTCTGTACTTTATGGGACAATGAGCTTTACTAATTAATTAATTATGTTGATGGTGTGGGAACACCTGCTCACTGCTCAGGGGGGCCACATGGCTCGGCGGATTTTAACAGCTGAACGTTCGATCACTGAATGAATTATTTTTAAAGTGGGCTGTTGTGAGGCATCTCTGCAGGTCAAGCTGGTGGAATCTTATCCTTACTGGCAACTTTCACCACTGAGATGAGTACTTTGACTACTAAAATATGAAAAAGAATTGAACAAAGCTTTTCTATGGAAAGGGAAATTCGAACCGCGAGCAGAATTTGAACCTGCGACGGATATTCAAAGATTTTCTTTGGAAAGAAAAATTCGAACCGCGGACAGGATTCGAACCTGCGACCTTCGGATTCAGTACATCCGACGCCATCCGGCCACCGTAGGCGCGGGCATGCGGACGGCGAGTAATGGGCGACTCGCTGTCCGACCATGGACCATGTCCGGGTCGACGGCGCGTTGTGTCCCACGCGCGCCTCAAAGAGCGTCAGCATTATGACGGAGCCCCTCTATAGAGAGCCAAAGCCTGCCGTAGTCGCGAGACTTATGAATTACCGTGACCCCGGAACGTAAAGGGCTATTGAAGGACACCCTGGATTTTAGTCAGTACGAGTTTGACAGTCCCTCCCGCCTTGCCCGGGGTGGGAGGACACATTTGATTATTTTACCACGAAAAAAAGCTAAACTACTTTACTATTTGGGAACAAACTTGTCATCTCCTTTTTATTTGATTTTCCATTGCGCACAGAACAAAGTTGATACTCGTAAGTTCATTCATCCTCATTATAATATTATGTAGGGATCTATTACGATTTATTATAAATATTCCTATACCTCTAACTAGGATTCAATATGGCAAACCACGTTCAGGTTACGCATATTATATTGTATTCACTTGCACGGATCTTTATAATATATATAGTAAATGGGAGGTTAGTTATTCATCCATATTGATGTCTAGGAAGTCCTAACAATATGAATACTAACTGCGGCTGCCGCGCCCGGCCCACCGGCCAGCGCTGACCTGCCGCGCCCGGCCCACCGGCCAGCGCTGACCTGCCAATAGTCAGACACGGTGACATTATGTAGATGTGAGCAATTGCACGCTCGACCAATGGCGCGGATTCGAGTCCCGGCCGAGGCCCTCGTCACCGGCTATATGCTCAGTTTACGAGCTCAGTTCGGCGAACAGACAGACATTACGTATGTATGCAGCGAGCTACTTAACTTAATGTGCGCGTTGACTTACATTCTAAACTGTTACACAATACTCACTTATAGGAAACAGATATGAGACACAGGTGGCTTGATTTATTAACAGTTCCTGATACATTTGCATAAAAACGACTTTCACAGGTAAGGAACATTCAAGTTATAGCAGCTCAAGAAGATTATCAGCAATTTGTAACAGTATAGATAATTGGAATAAATAACAATAGTATTTTGCCGCCATTCTGTACTGTTAATCACAGAAATCTACACTCAGTGTTTTTTTTTTGAACTTCATTATTATATTTATGATGCATCAGGTAAACATTAAAATCACTCACATGGTAGTCAAACAAAGTAAACATGATTAGCATTACAGAATAATAAATTCTTCGTAACGGCGGCAACATTAAACGAATATTTCATGGGAACTTAGTTAGTAGTGTGTAATGAGTGTAAGTATACGTCAGCTCGTCCATCAACCGGGACCAGCGCTCATAGGAACAGTCACGGCATATTAATGAAGAACTTATTAGAAATATTGTGATTTATCGATTAGCATCGGGTACCAGCTTGGTATGTGGGGTGTGCGCGGGCGCAGGTGGCCGGCAGCGCTTCCTTCCCCGAAGCGGCGCGACCATTGTCTCACACGCGCCGCACATACATAGTGACCACTGCTCGTCCGCGCGGGCGCAAGGGCTGCCACGTACCGGCTGTCACCACACTGAGAGTATCGGCCAACAGAGACAGACATCACCACCAGCCTCTTGCTCGAGCTGTGCATTGTACAACGAAGACTAACAGAGGACCTACATCAGCGGACTGAAAGAGATTCAAAGAAGCGTCCAAATAAGACACCCTGGTTTTTAACAATATCCAGACCCAACACAACACAGACATAATAAAGACGGTGCCGGTGTCGGTGCCCCCACACTGATCATAATCTCAGCACACATTGTACCTGTCATATCAAGGCGACCATCAAAAATGAAACACGTATGATAGGCATGGGACGTCACGTGTCGCGCGCCGCAACCAGCACAGTACACTGTGCACGCTGGTGCACATAGTCTGCAAAAACAGATTGATTCACAACACGGATTGTTTAATATCTACTTTCATAGTGTACAAATGTTTAGATAAGTCTTTGGTTGGTTTAGACTCTTAGCCATTTTCCTTTTCAAGAAAAGAGATTCACTCTCAGTGGTCACTATATGCTTGGTGCAATATATGTTTGAAATTGTAAAGATAAGATTTATGAGCCGAAAATGTATCCTCCATGGTACAGAGCTACAACAGAGATACGGGGTGTTTAACAAGCGCGGTTTATAGGTGTGCGCGGGCGCACATAAAGCTGAACACGAGATGGACGCCGCCACGCGAACAGAGCCGAGTAATTAAACGCGATTAGCGCATGCGCAACCGACTGATTGGCAACACCAGAGACCAGTGCTCACACCACAGAACAGAAGTTATACTCCATACATTACCTGATGCTCTTGAGTTTAGATGGCTGCTATCAGTGCGCCTAGCATATTACAATGAGTGTCAGTATCGTGCATAAATATCAGAGGCCTTAGCACAAGATTTCTCTATTTAATTAACAGCGTAATTGAAGTATTTACTACGTTGTATGTACGGAAAATTGAAAAAGCGCCTCTAGTGTACGAACGTGGAATTAACATTACTATCGTGAACTTTCTTCTGTAAGAATTATGCTCGACTGAGGTGGACCTTCTGGCCGGCTTCGATAGGGTGGCTGTCTTCACGTCGGCGGAACAAAAACTCGTTGCAATATAACCGCGGACGTTGCGTTAACAGTCACAATTTGACATAGTCCACTCACCGACCAGCTCTGTGGCAGCTTCGGGTTCAGTTCCCACGACTGTTACTGAAGCTCAAGCGGAAACAGCATCAGATTGTTTGCTGTAGGACTTCATTGAAAGTAGCCTCTGAGACAAATTCCTAGTGATCTTTGATAACTATAAAGGTTTGTGCCTATTCTTCTTCATCAACACTTCAGCCCACTGCTAAGTGCAGGTTTTCCCTTTCTTCTGACATTATTTCTCGGTCCTGTGTGTACTTCTTTCCATTTTTTTAAGTTTGGTAAAATGATCAATGAGTCTTCCCACCCAGGGCAGGGCAGGAGGCACTGTCAAACTTGTACTGACTTAAATCCACGGTATCCATCAATAGCCCTTTACGTTCCGGGGTCAAGGTAGCTCGTTAGTCCCGCGACTCCGGCTGGCGTCATTGTTCTGAAAGCTCTCTGAGGCGCGCGCGGAACACAAAGCGCCGCGCCGCGCGCCGTCGATCCGGTCTATGATCGGACAGCGAGTCTCTCATTACTCGCCGCTGGCATGCCCGCGGTCTTCCTCCAGCTGGGGAAGACCGAGGGGCATGTCAGACTCGACTGACTAAAACCACATGGTGTCCTCTACTGCTTTAAACCGGGGGTGCGGGTCTACTTGCGCAATCACCGCTCCCCGGCAAGCCTTGACCCGACGACATCGCCGGGTCCCTCTCACAGGTGCATTGACCTAAAGGTATGAAAAGGTCAATTTAGCAGAGTTTTCAGCTGAGCTTGATTGTAGTTTTTACAATATTTTTTATATTAACATTCAGATGTATGAATGTGGACGAAGCAAATGGAGAAAGTATGTATGGATAGTAACAGGTGACGATGAGGCTCTGTGGTTTCTGCCTACCTGGGAACAAGATGTTAGTAACGTAACGAGTGCAAATAAGTCATGGTAGTACCTACGGTTATAGCCTTCTCATTCTATATTCATTTCTATCTAAAACTAACACTAACTACGGCACTTGTCTTGTATTCACTGATTATAACCTGAAACGGCAACAGCTAGCTATGAGACTACAATTAGTAGCGTGTCTATATACAGCAGGCGGTTTCGCCAATTGCTCCAGTTAACTGTCTCACACAAAACACTAAAACATGTCGTGTGAATGAGCGGGCGACGGAGGCGGGCGGCGCGGGCGCAGGGGGTGCGGGCAGGCGGGTGCGCAGGCGCATCGAGTCCCGTTACGCGACGAGTGACCTTTCCAGGCAGTTAATCGGTCCACTTGGGCTGTCCTTGACCTCGCCTGCATGCACATGCCGCATTTGTTATTAATTATCCTCACGCCAGTGTCGCCTTGCGGGCTCTGCACAACGGTACGCGACATTTAAACTCAATTTATCCACAGGCAAGCCGCTTGTGACGCTTAACTATGCAATTTGCATAGTATCTTGTTATCTCGCATTATAAGTGCATAATGATAGAAGAAGGTGGTTCTATTATAATATCTGTTCATACTTAGTGTATTGTACACGTAAGTTAGTGTCGTTCGTGTAATATGATCTGATTAGCGGCGGAGTGAGCTGTTCTTCTTAAACCAAGCATGTCAACAAAAGTAGAAACTGAAAAACTGGTGACATAATAATTCTGCATCCTCACAAACACGAAAAAAAACATAGGTAATACATAAGATAGGTAGGTAGAGGTACTAATAAGTAATATAGAGCTTTTGCTAGTGATTAACTGCGCAGCTATAAATATATAAAATTAATGTAACATAGTGTCGGATGTTCTATGTTGAAAGTTTTATATTAAACGTCAATATTAAATTTAATCGAGGTAGTTTGGTAGCATGTTTTAGCCAGTTTTGCACTTAATACTGATCTGGTAGAGTGGATGAATACTTATAGGTCACGTATGGGCCAGTATGGCCTGGGATGGGCCAGCTGAAGCATGCCCGGCCATGTTTCACACTCCATTACGTATTTCTCACGGAGCACGGAGCGCGCCCGGAGAGATCCACTTATTTATGTATTGCTACTTACTTACCACTGAATTACTGATTTTACATTCATTTAATTTTCCATCCAATAATGTCTCACTGCTGGAATATTAATATCACCAAAAAAAATAGTACTAGCAGGTGTTTGTTGACATTAGACTTTTATAAAAATCTATTTCAGTAAAGTTATTTATTATTAATTAGAGTAAGTATGGAGTTTCTGCCCATTTTTCTCCATACAAAGATACAAACCTACCCTTGCGAGTGGGCGTAGAATCCATCCCATACCATTTCTTTTAATTGTAATATTCGAAGTTTAAGGGTAAAAAGTGCCTCTTTGATGGCTAAATTAAAATAAATGATTTGACTTTGATGATACCTCATAGAACTTGGCTCCAGGATCAGTAACACAATTAATGCTAACGTATGATTTCGTAAGTACTCGTCACGTAAATGCAGCTGAACCTCAACGAAGCTTCTAACTTGATGCTACCAACTTAGTGCTAAAGATGTTACAATTATAATTGTTCAATAAGTTATTGTTCATAGTTGGACTAATTTAAACATGATATTTTATCATAGTTTTGCAACTTTCCCATTTCTTAGTTATGTACGCAATACAATCTAAGTGACATAGCTTGTCATACCGTATCTTATCTAAATAAGCGGATGTTATTATGTATACATGTTATTAAAATCACTCAGTTTTATGTACTTACAACGAGTCGATAACAGTTTGTCGTGAAAACACGCGTTTTTAAGATGCTTATCATAATAAATTCTATAAATAAGCTTAGATATATTTACGTAATTTATACTTATATGTAGTGACAACAGGCAGGTAATTAAGCATTACTATTATTTTAATGTCCCAGCTTTATTACTGGTTTATTCCACTTTGTTCACCTGGGCGATATCACCTGGGTGAACAAAGTGGAATAAACCTTATTACTGGGCATTATAGTAAATGTTAGGCTTACATCATAGAATATCGTTTTGATGTCAACATCACTTTGTCTGGGCCGTCCCGATAAAATAACTATTGACAATACTATTAAACTTACTAGAACAAAATTTACATGGGCACTCTTTATCAAGAAATCGAGAAGCTCGTGGCTGAATAATTGCAGGCCGATCTTCCGGATTAAGCCATGCTTGTCGAGGTTGGTCTGTGGATGGGTGACCATCTGTCATAGTGAATTTCCTCCGTGCATCGGGAAACACGTTCAGCCGTTGTTCCCGGCTGTCATTTGTAGATCATTGACAGTCATCACTATTAGTTAGAAGCTCTAAAAGTTAGACAAACAGTCTGACCATGGGTTATCGTATTACCCATCAGTTTCTAGGTTGTAGAAATCCGATACGCAGTCGCTTCGTGTATAATACTGATATTAAGCTGTATCTGGTTTGACTAGAAGCAGACCCAATGCAGTTGGGAAGGCTAGGCAGAAGATGACTCTCAGCTGTAGTAGGGACCGCATTACTTAAAAGATAATGCAATCTGGCAATCAAGTGCTATATTTTTTTTAACTTTGTGTTGTTTATAGAGATGTCTCCATGTGCCAGAAGTATAAGGCCAAATCCCAGCCAGGATAACAATTAACTTTGCCATTGAAACTATTAGAGTGTAGTGACACTATAACCGCGTACATGATTTGTATTTGCTCCTATACAAGTATTTATTAAGTATATGTTAAGATTTAATGAAGTCATATTGACTTGAGTGAAGTGTCACAGTAACATGACATGTGACATCAGTGCGTCAGGAGCCGTCTCTTGAATACGTCAAGTAATTGATTTTATTGTATCAGTCAGTGTTCAGTCGTGATCGTGTGGTCAGCAAGCGATATGCTTATTTATATTGTAATATCAGGAAATTTAAATAAAATTAATCAGAAGGCGTAATTCATTCTACATCAATATATAATATACTAGCTTCCGCCCGTGGCTTCGCCCACGTGGTGTTTTGATAGCCTATGTTCTTTCTCAGGGTCTAAAGATTGTCTGTGCCAAATTTCATCAAAATCGGTTGAGAGGTTTAAGCGGCAAAGCGTAACAGACAGACAGACAGACAGAGTTACTTTCGCATTATTTTATAATATTAGTTTGGATGTTGCTCATTGCTTGATGAGCAGTTACAAAACTACTTTCTCAAGTCCTGTGCTCATTCACAATAGAAGCAGTTGCATGAAACGTGTTCATTACTTTACTCAAGTAATAGAGATACATGTGAATAATAATAAATATAGATTTATGAATGTGTCGCTAAACAGGAAGGTTACGAGCCGACGGCGAGGCGGACGTATTTGGGAATGAGGAAAATATCGCCTTGAATGTCAATGTTGTATTGCTCGGCACTGTACGACCTTGATAGCTGAACATTTACACTTTGTTGTGCCATCTCTGAAACCTTAAGCCTAGAAATGCCTTTACGATTAGGTCTAAGCTAGTATGTAAATTGTTCGTTATTTTCCTAAAGCAGCTCGTAAATATTTAAGCAACCCGTGACCAGACGAATTCAAAGAAGATAATCCTTCCTGAAATATATTTTTATTGATGGTGGCGAGTCCCGCGCCCAACAAACAAAATGTCCCGTTAAATAACATTTCAAAAGATAAGGAGGATGGAGGCTCGCAGGCTAGGGGGGTGGCGGGGGGTAGGGGGAGGCTGTGTGGGGTTAGGTGGGGGATGGTTCACGTTGGATGGCGCGCGGCTTTGCTTAATATCATATAACTTTCAAATGACGAGCTGTCTCTGTTTTGCGTCCATTACTTTTCTTATAGATGTAAAGTGAAGAAGAATGAAGACGAGGTTCATTTTAAAAATAACTCTTTCACATCTCGTAGGCTGAAGACATGTGCCAACATTAGCGGAAGTAGGCAGCCTCTCAAATTGAGCCGAAAGTGCTTTAGAGCGGCGCGCGGGGACGCTTCCTGAATATTTCCTTTAAATGTACATAATTGGGTAGTTCCCTCACTGAAGGCTGGAGAGGAGCGCTGCGGAGGGAATGTTAACATGTGAGGAGCGCGGCAGATGGCGCCACACGAGCCACAGACTGTCAGGGGACCGGCAGGACTCACCTTTAGTTAACTCTACACTAGTTAATGAACTGACAACACACGTTGAGGTTCGAACTCCACACCCGGAGCTTTGTGACTGACACTCTCAATGTCCACATATACAAAAATAATAATAGAAGGTAGTTTTTCTTTTTTATTGCTTCGTTGTTTTGAGATGTGGACAAAGTTCAAGTGGGAGGCTTCTCATTGATGAAAATGCATGAATTTTAAAAACGTTGTTGTTCACTATTGCATTCATTATTGATATTGATTTGAATGACAGATAAAAGATTTACTGTTGTCAGAAAGTATGTATCACAACAACTATGATTTCATGTCTGAGTTACTTTGATCTCACCAGAGGCATATAATACTTATTCTGATACTATTTTAACAATAAAATGTAGAATTGTAGGTAACTTGTATAATTATTCAACAACCCTCCATGGATTATTTGCAATGAACTGCGTAGCTATAGTTTTATTTATTTAAATTATTGAGATATAATTTCCCGGTTGGTCCCGAATAGGCGGTCATTTGTAAATCTTTGACAGTCGTTACTGTTAGTCAGAAGCTCATAAGTCTGACAACCAGTCTTACCATGGGGTATCGTATTGCCCAGTTACTGAGTTGTGGAGGTCCGACAGGCATTCGCTCCATGTAAAGTTATTCAGTTGCATCTGGTTTGACTGGAAGCCGATCACAATATAGTTGGGAAAAGGCTAGTCAGATGATGATGATAATTATTGAAAAAAATGACGGGTTGCACTCCGGGAGTGCCGGCAGAAGTGAAAACTTGATTATTAACGTTGAGCATGTTTGATATTTTGGAATGGTTACGGAATAATTTTGCACCAATTGCTTTATCAGTATAAAAGTACTATCATTTATGTGGTAGAATACAATATTCATTTATTGCGCTATCGTACACAAACATGACAATTTATATTACATTAAAAATTTAACACTTTAAAACTATTACAATTATTTTACATGAAAAAGTTTATCTTTCCGAAAAATCAACTTTCATCCATAATTTCAACGACTTTTTCACCATCATCATTACCAGAACTATCATCGCCTTTTATATAGGTCAGGACGCCATGACTTCTCTCCAGCCACTCCTCAAAGAGGGGTCTTACCGCCGGTTTATACGGTATACGGGAAAATAATCGCCGTGAGTACCTGGCCTTACAGTTCATAGTTTTTTTTCTAAATTATATCGCAACGTGTCGAGGAGGTTTAGTACTTAATACACCACATGACACTGGCATGCTAACAGTGCTATCGACTCGGTTGCCAAAAACAAAGAAAATTAAAAAAGCTTCTCAACATGTTACCCGATGTCAAAAATGGCGGCTGCGATCTGTCTGGTCAGAAAATCATTAGAAATGTACAAAATACTCGACAATCCGAATTTTGCGGATATATGTTGTCGACTCGAAATCTTTATTTTTTAATGTTTTATTAATCAGGCAAGCTTTCGATCGAGTCTACCGTAGCCCTGCACGAAATTATTAATATAGATAAAAATTTGAATGACGTCTTACTCATTTTCGATCAGGGTCACGTGACCCTGACGCGAGTTTTGGTCACGTGACCCTGACGCGAGTTTTGGTCACGTGACCCTGACGCGAGTTTTAAATTTTTTACCCATTACAGAAAAAGTGTACAACGCCGCTAAAGAAGTTTTCACTTCAATAATTAAGATACTTAGTAAACATTTCAGTTGCAACTAGTAGTTAACTTGCATCAAAAAATGGCTTCATTGAGAGCTTCCTCTTCTGAAGCAGATGAGGGCGATTCGTTTTAGAACAGAAGCTGCCAAACCTTCAAATGGCTCTCAGAATGTAGGTATGAATGTCATCTATAATGATATTAGTATTTGTATTAGTAGGTTGCCGACGTACCCGCAAGCCGCGCCGGGTGCCAACGCTAGTCAGAAAGACGTCGGACAACATTCTCATAGAACGAGGCGTTCTTCATACTATTGCAGCTGGTTATGAATGTAAATTGTACGATGACATGCATAATGTTTGGAAAGAAGTTCCAAAGGGTCGCCACCCAGCGCTGAACAGACCTCATTTGTCAACATTATACAGTTATATCCAGAGTTTCCACAAAGTAAGCCTGTACATATTGCAGCTATACAATTCTATCTTACGTCGGTTATCTTATCTAGCGATAATTACTATTTGTTAAGAGAATGGTTCGATATTTGGGAAAGTACATAATATTGTGATAACCGATTTTCTCACTTTTCCTACTTTCCTCAAAGTGTTAGCACACAAAACAAATCATCTTACCATATATGAGTATTTAGATAAGTGAAGTTTCCGGGGCTCAGCGCGCGGTCAAGTGTGAGAGTGTCCGCTGTCGATTGCGTATCGTGCTGGGCCAGGCATGGCCGCGCATGGCCCAGCGCGCTCCACTGGAGGGGCTCATTGTGCATTTGTACCGGAATGATTCATGGCCATTGCCCAGTGCTCGATTAGGATATGCAAAAAAAGTTAAAAAAATGTTCACGCTTTTAAGACGAATCAAGATTTTCAAACTCCAGAGTGGGTCAGTTTATTTGATACGTATATTTACTTACATAATTACGTTAAAGTCCCATGTTTGTATACAAATACAAGTATGATAAGGATAATGAAGACATAATTATCTTATCTGTTACTATTAGATAGCACAATGTTGTTGGCCAAAGGTTCCAAAGAATACAACATTAGGGGTCATGTTCACAATGCTTAATGCACAGTGTATAATAAATAGATTTTGAATTTAAAAGAAAATGGTCGTTTACCATAGTGTGTGAGGTATGAGCGCGGCTGTTGAGCGTCGCCGGCGGCCGCGGCCGCTGCTGAGCGCGGAGGACGCTCCTTATCGAGCCGCACACGCGCCCGCCGCCCCCGCCCCCACACCCGCGCGCGCCCGCCGCCCGCCGCGCGTCACAACCCGCCCGCATTTTCCCCGCGCGAATTTACAATGTAGCGAACCTCCCGCCCCCTCCCCGTGAACCTCCAACCGCCCCCCCCTCCCCGCACACAGAGAAAACCATTCAAAGAAGTTTACACCATGTCACCTCGTCACAAGGTTGTAAGTAAAGTGGTCCGCGACGCAGGCCGCGGTGTGCGTGAGATTTTCTCGCCTGGAAATTCTAATGCGCCGCGCGACTGCGATAAAAAATGAGCGGCTCGGGAAACGTGAATACATTACCGAGCGAGACGGAGCACCGCCTCCGTCGTCGCGACGCCTACACAACCTACTTATGTACTTTACACTGCTTTATATTTTGATTTCTCTGAAGGGAAGGCTCGCGCTATGTGCCGCTTAAAGCCTGTTCAATTATGTATCTGTAAGGAGCCGGTCGGGGCGTTCGCTAAATCCTCTTTAGGTACAAAGGGTTGGCGTCCGAGTTATAGAATTAGATGATAACAGCCTACAATAAAACACCGTGGGAATCTATTAGCTAATTAGTTGCAGTAGCGACGGGACGCGGGGGGCTCGGGGGTGCGGAGGGTCGGCGTTAGATAGCCACATAATTACCGTATAACAAAAACGTGCAATAGAAGACGGGGACAAAGGGTTGTTCGTTTTTTGTGTCGGCACGCGCGTCCACGTGTTTTTCTAAGGGTTTTTTGCGTCTTCTAACGCCACCTGTGCAAAGGGTTGCGCGCGCGCACTTTAACACACACGTGACACGTTTTTTTGTCACGTGACCTCAATTTGTGACACGTTTGGGCTGAGGAATTGATTTATGACATTGTAACAAAACAGACTGTGTGTTGGAGAAGGATTAGGGTTTCATTGTTGACTATCTAAGAAGGCGGGTGGAATATCAGTTTTAATGACTGCACAAAAGAAAATTAAACTAGGTACCTACATTTATTAAAATTGAACATAACACTAACTTGCCACGTATCTACTTTTTAGATTTTGTTTTAATTTTAGTAATAAACTATGTTAACAGTTGCATTTCGTTGTTGTAGAGAAGACGAGAGCCGACGTCATGGCTGGTGTACCCGGCGTCGCGGTTGCAGCGGCTGCTGCAGTCGGCCTCCTGCCAGCCGCCGGCGCTGCACCGACCCTCTGTCATCACAGGTATGTCACATCACATCACGCCGACGTCATGGCTGGTGTACCCGGCGTCGCAGCTGCAGCGGCTGCTGCAGTCGGCGCGGCCTCCTGCCCGCCACCGGCGCTGCACCGACCCTCCGTCATCATAGGTACGTCACATTATATCACACCGACATCATCACAGGTACGTCACATCATATCACACCGACGTCATCAGAGGTAAGTATGTCACACCGACATCATGGCTGGACCACTTTGTTGATAATATGAAAGGGCAGTTTCGCAAACGCTTATTTAATCGTTTTCTTGCGGGGTTTTATTTAAAGCTTTCAACATTACAGCTTTACGTTCCATAAACTCTTTTGCTACATAAGTCTATATCAATATCTATTGAATTTTGTATAAAATATTTAATAGTTTGTAATAGATCATAATTCTGAATTCACAAATAATTGCAACATTATTTTGTCTTTAACGGTCTTTGACTGATTTAATTCTGTTACAATATTACATTTTACGATCACTAGTAGCGCCAGACGTGACGTAAACGTGAAATACCTTTGCCGACTTTTTAATCGAAAATACAAATATTCTGGGTCGACGGCGCGTTGTGTCCCACGCGCGCCTCAAAGAGCGTCAGCATAATGACGGGGCCCCCCTCTCAGAGGGCCAAAGCCTGCCGGGGTCGCGGGATTATTCCCTTACCGCAACCCCGGAACTTAACAGGCTATGAAGGACACCGTGGATTTTAGTCAGTAGAAGTCTGACAGTCCCTCCCGCCCTGCCCGGGGTTGGAGGACTCATTTGATGATTTTAACACGCTAAAAAAAAAAAAAAAAAAAAACAAATATTCTGCAGCATTTAGGTCTTTTAGTTTTTAGTAAAATCACAGTATCTTTTATTTGTGAGGACCATCAACGAGAGAAACATTTTACAAAATTTTGTAAAATGTTCAATTTACAATAACCTGCAATACAGAATCAATTTCAGCTTTAAACACAGTTTTCCATTTTTTTTTATCAACAACTTTGAGTAAGTTGCGTTGTAACCGACAAATAATATACACACATCAAAAGTGTCTAGGGATCAACATATATTTTTGCAATAACTTTTCTCCTGATTGATATTAATTAAAATGTTCTTTAAGGATTCATCAAATAAAGTGTTATCGTTTGTCACAGTAACGATAAACCAAGTCACCTTTGCATTCATAAAGAAATTTGCCATTTTCCTAATAAAGGGATTTTTGACATTTGAACCACTAACATTAAAGTTCGAAAAAAAGACTGAAATAACAGTTTTCTTTAAAATTTTATTGGGTAACTTAAACAATTAATAATCCGTGTTTCTACCGCGAACACTAACAACACAAGAACATCGGTTTGGCATACTCAAAATGAGTTCATCCAAATCACGCTGTGGAATGGCCGCCCATGTTCGTTGCAACAACAAAAAAAGGTCTTCTTGCGACTGGATACCCTCCGTATTCGGCAGAGCTCTTCTCTGTAGCATATCCCATGCATGCTCAATCGGGTTCAAGTCTGGCGACTGAGCAGGCCAGGGCAGGACATTGATGTTAGCTGCGGCGAGAGTCTGTCTTACAACTCTTGCGGTGTGCGGTCGTGCATTATCATGCATTAACTGAAATAAGGGACCGATTTGCTCTTGTAGAGGAACGATGACGTCTGATACAATCGTCTCAGCATAAATTTGAGCGTTGAGGTTGCCTCTGATCCAAATCAACTCAGTTCTTCCGCCGATCCAAATACCCGCCCATACCATGATGGTTCCACCACTATAAGGATGGACTTCCTGGCAGGATTTTAATCGCTGTTGGCGTCCAGGGGTTCTCCAGTGTCGTATACGTCTTGTATCCGGTCTCATACCAAAACGAGACTCATCAGAAAAGCACACGAAACGCCATTGTTCTTCTGCCCAATTTCTGTGTTCAAGAGCCCATTGATATCGAATCCTACGATTGTGCATTGCTATAGGTGGTACCCGTAGCGGTCTTCGGGAATGAAGGTTCACTTCATGCAAGCGGTTTCTGACTGTTTGGTCGCTAATTAAGTTCCCTGAAGAGTGATGAAGCCTCACGGCTAACATCATGGCGGTTATTGTTGGAGCTCTTCGAGTTAAGATTTGAATGTATCGGTCTTGTCTCCGTGTGGTGCAGCGATACCGTCCTCCATGGCGCTCAGCCACGGTACCAGTGCTTCGGTAACGTGTCCAAAGTCGACTGATAACACTCTGACTTGTATTCAGAGCTAAAGCCACAGTACGTTGCCGGGAACCAGCTTCTATCATTCCCACGGCTCTGAGCATTTCTTCCCTGCTTAAATGACGTCGCCGCTCCATAATAACGTTGGTTTTAATCAGTAGTAGGGAAACAGTAGCACTAATAATGTCTTCAATGCGTTGTATGTTTTTATAGGGAAAATATTGACAGCTGATTTTCATCTTTTACTCGAATTTGATTTACAGTTCCTGATTCAAATTATGAAATGCACCAAAAAGGATCCATATAAATTTATAAAATCATAAATTTATTACAAAGCCACATCTCAATCTCAAGAAATCCGCATAAAAATGCTTGATCCCTAGACACTTTTGATGTGTGTACATTAAATCAGAAACGTGAAGCAAGTCCGTATTTATATACAAACACAATAAATGTTAATATATCAATTAACTGAGCTGGCAACACTGGCCACTCTGGTATCGCTCACAAAAACTCCGGCGGGTAGTAATATCGTTGCCAAATCGAATACATTTCAATAAAGTGCAGCGGTTACCAAACGTTGTCCATTCATTACGTTTTACTAAATAATTGTTAGCATTTTCAACGCGATGTAGAAATCAAAGAAACTGTCATGTTGTCCTGTGTCCCACGAAGTCCTGTGCCTACACAGACTACTTCTACCTTGGTAGTTCCTTCGATGAAACAAACCCACGTCTCCAGGGTCTATACTTAGACAGCTGCTAGTCAGATTATGAGTTAGTAACTTAATACATCCAGCAAGTATTTGTGACACTCGGTTGAATTGCACCAAACCTGGGTGATACTCAGCCCTGTTTTACAGAAATCTGCGATCGAAGCTCAAGCATTACTTAAAAGTAGTTTCAACCAATCAAATGGCTTTAATCTAGTTTTAAGTTAATAATTATGATTGAATTTTGGGTGATGTAAATAAAGGTTAACTAAAAGAGTGTTTACTACATCTCTAGACAAGTTTACTATATCTCGTTCGCGGAAAGCTCAAAAACATTGAACCTGGTAGGTGGTAGCGTACGGACTGACACAATTAAACCATGTTATGTTGACCATTTGGGATTGGTTCAAAAAACCGGTTATAAACGCCCAAATGGTCGGTTCAACATTGCATTATACTCTTCACTTATATAATGAGTTAAAGGGAGTCCGGAAATTCATAAGTTTCAACGTTGATTATATTGTAGTAACCTCATTCGTTATGTCATAGTCGGTGAGTCCATACAAACGACCGCGGGCAGACAGGCAGCAAGCAGCAGGCAGCAGCCGCAGCAGCGGGAGTTCGCGAGACATTAATAATGCAGCACTAGACATCATCGCAACTACGTGCCGCCGCCACGCCCGCCCTGGCTGGAGTGGAACTATTTATCATTGAAATGATACCTATAACCTACATCAATTGTTTTTAAATAAAAATATTTCGGTGCATTAATAAATTATTTTCGATAAGTTCAAAACTTAAGTTAATTAAAGTAGGTAATAATTGTAATTGTGATTGCCTGGGATTAGTTTCCGCTCTGTTGTTTCCCGAAGTCCTCAGCAGTATTTAGTAGCGGCCGTCATTAGTTACCGGCCGCCTGGCTAAGTTGGAGCCGCGCCAAACTAGCGCACTTCATCGTTACTCTATACTGCGCAGATTATGTTCAACTTGAACCCTAAGCACCTCGGTTCAAGCTCAAGTGGCCGGGAATCAAACTCGTTTACCTGCCTGTCACCTACAAAATATATGTTCGTCGTAGGGCACTCAATTGATTTTATTGCCCACCATGTGGGGCATAAAATTAGGGACAGCGAGTATGAAACGATAAACCTACACTGATATTATTTGGAAGTTGCTTCCAAATATTTAAATTATTATTTATGAATAGCTTTTTTATCATAATTATGACAACCATTTAGAACTGCGTAACATTTTTTGTAAATATAGGCTTAATGTTATGTTATGTAGGTCTGTGTGTTTATTAAAGCATATATAAACAATAAAGAAAATCGATACAGAAAAATAACGATCAAATTGAGGAGCATTTTGGAAGTCGATTAAAAATAAAATACGCCTCTCACGCATTGAAATTATTATCTTTTTTTTTTAATTTGCGAAAAAACTGATATGAACTGAGTGTAGCTATCGCTACGATAGAACCCAATATTGACACATGTCTGTATTATTTAACAGTAAACTAGCGATTAGAACGACACAATCTCGAATGAAAGTATTTGCAGTTCCCTACTTGTGCACGCGACTTTGTAAGATTTCAATATAATAACAGTGAAAGTCAACATGTCAGCACAGGAAGGGTAATGTAGAGATAAGTGTGTTGTGACATTGTGCAGGCCTGCAGGGGCCTCGTGTTTTGTACAGTCTGTGGGGCCTTACAGGCAAAGGGTAGCGAGCTGAGGGACTGGCTTTTATTATCATGTTCACTTGTTAACAAATTGCCTTTCAAAACGTAAAGTATTCTTTCTGGGGCACACTCTTTCTAATTTACGATAAAAAAGGAAGAATCAGTAATTCCTGAAGCTAATGATCCAAAAAAAAAAGTAATAATTATGTGTTTTATATTTTGTTATAGAAGACTACATTATTCCTAAGCGCTAATACGTTTGTGTTCATGGACACACACAACCCGAATCTCTTCAAAGTTAGACTGAATAGTGCTTCTTCAGTAATTGTAGACTTTGTCTCTGTCACATGTGTCACATTAAAAATGAATAAAATCGAATGTATCATGTCGAAAAAAACAATAAATAATAATGTAGTATCGTAATTCCTGACAGTTTAGGTTTGTCCCGGTTCTTCTGAAAATCAAGCTTCTTCAAAATAAAACCAGTTCTCTAATAGGTGAAATAGACGATGTTCTTTGATGTATGAGCTTGACACAAGGGCTACTTGCAGATAACAATCGAATCTATTTGATAGAGACCCCTCCCCGCAGTAACGCCGCCGCCGCCCTTAACTTAAAATTAACCAATTTTTGTTTTTGTTTCACTTACTAGTATTACTAGTACTCTTGACTCATGTCAGAGGCGCCAGAGATTTGTGTCTGGCACTTCTGACCCTCGACCAGGTCCTACGATGGAGCGAGCTTATCTAGAAGGTGCCTGTTCACTCTAATTTTGTAAAGATATTAATATAATATAATATTCCACAACTATCACACAACGTCATCTAGTCCTAAGCTAAGCAGAGCTTGTGTTATGGGTACTAGACAACTGATAAACATAACTTATATATTTCTAAATATATACATATTATAGATAAATAAATTAAACCCAGACACAGACACATATTGGTTGTATGTGTTCGTGAACACAGACGTAGGAAGTGAATGGCACTCTTTTGCCTGGTTTACTTACCAAGCACAATGTTAGAACAACCTCACTGAATGTGCGCACATAAGTAGAATATTATATAGGTACTCCAGCATGATGACAAATAATAAAGTATCTAGACAAGTAATGAAAAGCTCGATTTACACGGCGCGAATTCTTACGTGTCGGGTTCGCCGCGAATCAAAATAGGTACATATAAGCTCAATATAATAATATATATCAGTTCAGTAAGCGGAGGCAGTACATCCGGTGCAGGTATGTTTGACTCGTGTCACTCACAATAATGACATATTACAATGCAGACAAGCTTCTGCTGAATGTTTGTAATGCTGGCTGTCTGTCGATATCACTACTCTCGTAGAATTTATGATTTTTGTCATTTATATTTTATTGATAAAAACAGGTGCGGTTGTGATACATACTTTATATTTAGATAGCAGGAAGTAGCGATACGTCGGGTGCTCCGCAGTGTGGACATAAGTTATGAATCCCATCAAAAACATAAATGTGAAATGAGAGCCAAGTTCAATTAATGATATTTTAGTAACAAGAAAGAACTTTTGAATTGTCAAAAGACAAAAAATAAAACGATAACTTAAAATAAATTATGGTGCTACAGTTTCAGTTACAAGACATAGAAAGTACTGTAGATGCCCATTCCAAAGCGTACTTACATACATCTCTATGGAGAAGAACTCTCCAAGAAACTCCATGGACACTCCTTTTTAATCGCTGAAACCATTACTGAACCATTGTTACATCATTCATCGTGAGATAGTATATGTGACAACGATGTAGCAAGCAAAAAGTATTCCAGGAATTAAAAAAAAAAACAATTTAATGAAATTATCAACAAATTAAAAATAAACCATGGCAGCTAAATAACCAGTCCCAACTGACAGACACATGTATCAGCACCATCCAACTCAACCGTTTTGAAGGGAACTAAATGATCCGACACACGCACCACCATCAGTGAATCATTCATATTGCTTATCAATCTTTTCGACTCCTGCTGTGATAGTTTTTGTCATAAGTAAGATACTTGAGAACACCTTGACAAGCGGACTGATGGAGTCGTCAGCTGGCAGTGCCCGCAGGCCCGGCCTGTTTCCACTGCTCCCAGCCTCCCGCATGAGATACAAATCTCTCATCATCTGACGATGTGGTTTTAATGTTAGATATTATTAAAGTGTTACTGGATGCTCTTCCATTGTACTTACTGGAAGTTAGCTTCATTGCGTTGTTGTGGCCCAGACTAGTAGTAGTAGAACACAGGTCGTACAAGTATCATCTAATGATACCTAAGAATTTTTTTTTTGTAAAAAGATGTGTTTGCTTTTCTCCTTATTACACCAGGAAAATAAACATACGTTCACACAATTTGTAAACGAGCTACTTATTATAAATTTTAATTTTTTAAAACTAGAAATACATTTTCTGCAATTTATTTTGTTTGTTTTAGCATCTGTTACCGAACATACACTCACTACCTGCCAAACTAAAAGTAAATGCTGGTTTTGAAAAGCTTTAAAGTCTATTTCATAAGATTGAATTAAAGACTGTTACCTAGTACCCACCAAATATGTAGGTGTAGGTATATACGATACGAAATAATATAATTACATCAAATTGGACGCATCATCATCAAATAATATCAGCTGTGAAACTTTCGTAGTTGTTTATACTGAGAAGCAACTAGCTTTAGCCAGCGGATTCGACCGCTCACCATCCCCTCCTTTACTGCCTATGTCATTCAGGACAAAAGCAACTTTCAACTGGTGAAATATTTTTTTAAATCGTTTCATTAATTTCGAAGCTTATTCAATACACACTAACAATGAAATCTTAGTGCAGTGCAGACAAATATAATATGAGTAGGTAATTAATTAATACAGTTATAATACTCGTATTAGTGTAGACAAAAGTTATATCTTGATTAATAGCAATGGCGACAAAACAATTATGAGCCTTGTCGGCCGGCTGTAGATCTGGTGACACGAGATTAGATTGTAAATGAAAAGTTGCGGAAATAGAAAGGTATCAAGCCAATTATAACAACACAGACAGTACAGTAATAGTTTAGCTCGAGATACAAAGGAATTGAACATTTCGATAAACACAATAAAACATTTAAAAACTTTTACTCAACAAACAGTTGCGTCGTATTTCAACAAAAACCGTTTATGACAGACAATTATTTGGGTTTTTATAAACTTTTCGCAGACGCTGTTTTTTTACCGTAACCTGGGTCTTTTGTGTCCCCTCATAAAAAATAAAACATTTTGTTCATCTTGCACTTAACAATAGATTAGCAGTATTTTAAGTTTTACACATTTTAGCTATTCAAAAAATATTTGTGGTGTAGGAACTTTCTCCCTTTGTTTTGACGAAACTTGGTTTGAATGTATTTGCTGCAGACTCTTTAAATAGCTCAATCTTGTAGAACAGAACTTAACTCGATGATCTTGGTGGAAAGGGATGCAGAGGAAGAACTGAACTCAAAACACGATAATAAGTTATAATGTTGTATCTTGAGTATCTCTATCCCCGTTTTTATTTGCATTTTGGGATTTCAAATCTGCATGCGTTGTGTACGAGTGTGGGGTGCTGGGTGCGGGGTGTTGGCGTGGCCGTGGTCCAGGTGCGGGGGCGGCAGCTGTCAACGTGTGACGTCACGTGACCCACATCCCACTCGTGACAGAGGCACGCCATGCTACACAATTCCGACACAGAAGCACCACGCAACTAAACAAACAATGTAGGAATACCGGCGAATTTGTTGCGTGTGCTAATTGGTTGAAGTTGGTATTCTGTTTCTCTTGCTACTTATTGGCTCGAGTGCGTAGCATGCGATGTGGGGAGATCAGCACGAGCCAAGGGGTAAGGCACACTTTCGATCACAATAGTAATAATAATGTAGAGGGTCAAATAGGTGTCGTTAATGTGAGGTGCGGGTGACCGGTGTGCTGATCATCTGCTACTAAACAGATTAAACGATGCTTTACTACAACACTTTGTCTTGAAGTCAGTCTGTTTTGTAACAGATAGATCTTGGGTCCTAGCATTACATCTACTTTTTAGAACACATTAAAGGCACTGGGCATATCCAGGCCACAACTGGGTATAGTCTAGTTATTTATTCATCTTCTATCTATACTTATAATAAATCTGTAGAGAGGTCAATTCTGTACATGGAATATATTTCCAAAATAACTATCAGGGGGTGATTAGGGGTCGATACTGATGCCAAAAATGCAATTTATAAAATTATTGTCTGTCTGTCTGTCTGTATAACCGTTATAGAAACAAAAACTACTCGACGGATTTTGACGAAACTTGGTACAATTATTTTTCATACTCCTGCGCTGGTTATAGTATACTTTTCATCACGCTACAATCAATAGGAGCAGAGCAGTGAAGGGAAATGTTAGGAAAACGGGAGAAGTTACTCCATACACGCTAATCTTCGGAACTACTAGACGGATTTGATTGTTTTTTTTTTTTGTTGTATATCTATTAAGTGTGGGCAACATATAGGCTATAATTTATCTTGGAAACTTGAACACCTGGTGCAGAACTGCAATAGATCAGCTAAACTGTAAGAGATACAAAAATAGCGCCATAGCAAAAATTGTTCCGCGTGATGAGCATTTTCTGCTGAGAAAATAAATTTGAAGATATAGAACACCTGATGTGGAACTCCAAGAGCCCAGCTATACTATTACATATACAGTAATGACGTCTTAGCAAGAGTTGTTCAGCCTAATGAGCACTCTCTGTTGACGTATGAAAATTGAGATCTGAAATACTGATGTGGAATTCCAAGAGCCCAGCTACACTATAACATATATATATGAATAACAGCTTAGCAAGAGTGGTTTAGTCTGATGGGCATTTCCCGTTGACTTACAAAAATGAAAGATCTGGAATCGTCATGCGCGTCCCGTTGTTTTGCCGTCCCCAGGCTCAGAGAATTCGACATCAGACGTTTCAGATCTTCGATTTTGACGACCCCATTGTCGCTGCCATAAGCAACAGGATCCGCGTACGAAGTCGCTGGCAGAAGCTAGTTATGAATAACATCTTAGCAAGAGTTGTTTAGTCTGATGGGCATTTCCTGTTGACTTACAAAAATGAAAGATCTGGAACGTCTGGAATCGTCATGCGTGTCCCGTTGCTTTCCCGTCCCCAGGCTCTGAGAATTCGACATCAGACGTTTCAGATCTTCGATTTTGACGACCCCATTGTCGCTGGCATCAGCAACAGGATCCGCGTACGAAGTCGCTGGCAGAAGCTAGTACTTAAATAAATCAGAAATACTTTTTACTCGGGTACCCTCTTGTATTGATTAATTATATTGGTTTGTTACTGCATAAAATGGTCTTACGTTCACAACACATGAAATTACCTATTTACTGAAGAACGTCTAGAAATACTGTGACAAGATAAAAAGGAATACAGAGTGACAGTTACTAGATAATTTTAAACCACTCTTAAATCTGTTTATTCTCTCACTAGATAGTTTAGTATGTAGTAAGTAAAATTATTCTAGAGCCATACTACAAAAAAAATCTCTAGACTGTTTGTTCTATAGAAATCGGTTTTCTAGTAAATTTTATCTGGACGCCATTTTTATTGCCTATTTTTTGCTTCAAATAATTTTTGTTACGTATTTTAATGTTTTTATCATTAAATTATGTCTAATTAGACATTTGATATGTTTTAAATTACTATATTTTAAATAAAATGAGTATTTTAAGCATTAAACTGTAAATTCGAAAATTTGCTTATACCAAATAATATTCATATTTTGAAAAAATAATGTTAAATCTTACATTTACAGCGGGCGCATTGTAACCTGACAGTTCTGTACAGTGGCCGCAGACCGCGCAAACCGCACTGCACGCCGCACTTGACATCACGATCTACTTCTTGAAGATACTCCTCTGGGAACAAAAGATCGAAGACCCCATTTTTGTAAATAAGTGTTCTTTTGTTGTTCGATCCAATATAGTATTGTGCAAGTAGTATTATTTGTAAAATGGTTTCATAGACATGATTGTGTCTATGAAAGTGCATTTGCAACATGAAGGTGCATGTGCAACTAATTGTCTCATAGGCACATGCAACTATTTGTCTTATATGTATTTTCATCAGATCCTTTATCTATGATACTATTTTTCCAAAGTGAAATAAACGAACCCATAATACAATACCGTCCAGCGCATTCATTCGATCTTGTTCTGAAAGCTTTTTGTTGCTTTTAAACTTTCAACCATTCATTGGCCAATTCTAAACAAAAAACTTCAAATCATGTTGTTTTTTTTTTAATTTATTCATATTGCCGTTCAAATTTATTTATTTTATTTTATCTTTTATTTCAGGCATCTAAAGGCCCATAAAATACAATACACATAGATATAGATATAAAACAATAACTATAAACTAATACACAATATTATTCTAAACAATATACTTAAAACTATTGTACACGAAGTGACGGCGGCGTCGTGTTTCGCTGCGAGGTGTCGCGTAGTCGGCCTCAGAATCGCTGATACAGCACACCTTTTGGCCAAAACTCTTCCTTGAGAAAGGTCGCCAAATGTTGGGTCGGAACGCGCACCACAAACGAATTAAAATTGGTATTATGGCGTGCCTCCAACCTCAAGTCCTAGTTGGTCTTCAACCGTATGTACTCGACGATGTCCTCCGTCTTCGTAGAGTAGTGTAAACAGGACACGTACAGCTGCGTCGTCGGTAATGCAGGTATGCAAATGATCGCAGAATAAAATAGTACAATTTCCTTCGATGATTGCGGCCAAAGTTTATTTGGAGTTGTACGGTATTGGTTTCATAATACGTTGGTAGCACAAGCATTGTGTACGTTATAGAGCTGTAACGGTATCGTTGGACACTTTTCCTCTTATGGACAGATGAGGACAGCTGTCAAGAGTCACTATTAAGTGTGACTCAACCAACGTCAATTGTGTTGTTAGCGAAGCTTAAATACCTAAATAATTAAATACGAGTACCTTGCAACTTGAAACAAACAAACTATTTATAGAGATGTAAGTTAATGAGTGTATTCAAAGTATTTAAAACCAATTAATAAAAATTCGTCCCCTGTTAGTCCAGCAACCTGTAATACTTGCAGGATAGTATGGTCATATTGGTGACCATCATGATAGTAATTAACACTGAAGCTCGTCGAGAAATGAGTTTGTAAGAGGCCCCGTCCGCACGTGGTGGTGGATGGTGGCGACAAGGGGGCACCATCAGCAGACCACTGTGCTGTGTGACACCACTCCACTCACAATTCACAGTCACTGAAGAAAAAATGCGAGTGGAGACTTTGGTAATTATTACTGTCACTCTGCGGGTAATCGGCGACATACTCGTGCGATGAGGACAAACAAGATCCTTCTGAACAGCCTCAATAAAAAGTCATATTTTGATGGTTGACTCTCTGGGCTATTTCCTCCTTCAATATTGAACTAATTGAAAAGATATTTTGTTAACCGAATAAGAAGAATATAAACGGTGGCCCTATTTTTTATGAATAGTTGTCGAATTTGCACACTAAGCTTCTTAGGACAGCGGAATTTATAGGCAATTTTGGGCATTTTCTGAGCGTTCTAGTGCTCTAAAATAACGTACATCAAAAAAGAAAATATGGAGGCAAAGTTAATATTATTATGCTGTGAATGATAGATATCACATAATTATAATTTTATTTGATCACAGGCTCTATGGTAGGTACCAATTGGACTGCTTGCAGGTCTGAGTGTCCGTTAAGCTTTGTTTATTGTTTAATTACACATGAATTAACTTTTATTGTTATAATATTGTCGGCGTCAATACCTTATTGATTCATCATGAAGGTATTAATAGTAATTACAATTCCTATTTATCTAATACTGTTCCTTAACAAAACATAGTCTATGTAAGTCAAGTATGTAATGTGCACCTAGTAGTGGTGTGACCAGCACCGTGTGCACGGTGAGTCCTCCATACAGTTGAATAGTACCAGACATGAGTTACAGGTTCCAAAGTTTATCTTGTAATATTATGATACCTATCTGTCCTGCGTTCGCAAAAAGGTATGTTGTAACTTTCACTGAAAATTTTGTAAAAAAAAGATAAATGAATATAGAGTGGTAGGTTATAATGTACTTGTATTTATAAATATTACTGTGTAGGTACTGTGAGTTCAATAATGTTGGGTAGTTTAGTAGAGGCTGCCAATTCCTGAGTGTTTAGTATGTGAGGGCGGCGTGTGCGAGTGTCACTCAGCAAGCAGGGTGTCTGCCGCGCCCGCTGAGCGAGTGGTGTGACATGTTAATTAGTGAGCGAGAGGTTCAAGTTCAGGCTCCGTCTGACCCGCGGTCACTGACCCCGCCGCCCGTGACGTAACAACAACCACTCATTACCGACTCGCGCCGCTCACGAGCAGACACCGCGCCGCCGCCGCCCAGCACCAGCACCGGAGCCCACACTAGTGTGGTAGTGCCATCTCATTGACATCAGTGAACCTTGACAAGCCAAACTTAAACACAACAAAAACTGGAGCCGCCGACGAAATGAATGGAGCACAGGAGCAAGTTTTTGTGGAGGATGAAGCGTGTGAGCCGAGCGGCATTCCGGAGCGCGACGAGCTCAGAGCGTCCTCGCGCCCGCTTTACATACGTCGCCAGGAAAATCCATAACGGCACGCGGAAAACCCTTTTAATATACGGCACGTAAATAAGAGTAGCTGGCGGGGGCGGGCGCCGCGGGCGGGGGGGCCCGCCCGCCATTGGCCGGCCGGCTCGCCCCGCCCCCGCGAAAAAAACCGTCGGAAAAAAGCGGCGCTCGCACGGCAGTGTCTCACGGACGCGCTCGGTGGGCGGACGCTCGCATCGAAGAGACGGCGCGACCCAGGACCGGCGGCCGCGGCCGCGCCATGCCCGCGCTGGCCCTGCGCGACCAGCCGCTCGACTGCTCCATGCGCCTGCGCGAGCTGCCCGCTTGGCCGCCGCCGCACCCGCGGCCCGCCGCCGACCCGCAGCGACACGGTCAGTAGACCACCAGCTCCGCCACTCCGCCGCTCAGTGCCCAGTGTGTAGTGTGTCCGCGGCACCCGCAGGGTAAACAAACAGTGCTCCCCATCGCTCGCAGCCATTGTGTTGCGGCTCCCATTCATAAAGCCAGGCGCCTCATTGTGGAGCCCTTGATCCGCGGTGCGACCCACGTGCGCGGCTCCAGGGGTCACGTCGGGGATACGTTGTTGTGACCCTTGGCTCGTACTCGTTAAACAAATTGGAACCGATACTAAACATCAAACAAATCGACATTGCAACCTGTTCACATTGCGCCTAACGCCGGATAGGCGCATTTGTAATGCGCGTACGCAACTGTTAAGTGCGATACTCGTCGTTGAGCGCGCGGATCAGAAGTCGCCGGTGTTTATTTGATCGGTGTAACATCGACGTATGTTCGCACTCGTTTCCTTTCCTCGCTTGCTGAATTAATTCTTATTTAAATAATAAAACTTGTGATTAGTGATGTTCATAAAATCGCAAACATTAATTCCGTTCTCAAAGGGAAATCACAACGATGTCTATGGTAAGCTATATGTTTAATACTCTGACAGGATGTTCTCATTTACATGGATGGGTGGCTTATTATTTACCTAATTATTTATCAATAATAATACAAAAGTAATTGCATTGCTTCACAATATTTAAAAAATGTTTTCTTAGCATTATTATCAAAATATTAGAATAAATCATTGCATTGATATTAATACTGACCATGAGAAATATCTGCTTACCTTAATGTTCCAATTTAATATTTAATTATGATCCATTACATACTCGTATAATACGAGTACTATCTTTTATATTAAAATAAAATATTATCTTTTAGATTTCACTTCAATACTAATGAACTCGTCTAAAACCTTCGTCATAACGCATCAAATCTACATTCTATGAGATAACAATTGAGAACTTTAACATGTCTATTTCATTTTTTTACATTGTTTTTTGTAAAGACAATTTCCGCTGTATGTAAAATTAATCTATCATCATAATTTTTAACACACATTGCATTGCAAGTTTCCTCGCAAGGAAATAGGTACCTACAACTACATAACTACCATTACGTTTAAAAAGTTACAATCTAACTTCTATAAAGTTTATGACGTTGTTAACTTAGATTTAAATAACCATAATTGAAATTAAAAAGAAAACTAATAATAATGCCAAGATAATGAGGTTATTTAAATAATTTATATTGTGATTAGAAGCGAAGTATTTATCTTGCTTGCCTTTCAATGAGTTCTTATAAAACAATTAGTTGAAATAATTTATTTATAGGTACTTTATTATACTCATTGACATTCATTAGAAGAAAAAAAAGTATTGCTCAAGAACCGTTGTGCAGTTGTAGGTATAATAGAACCCAAACAAACAGATGAAATGGTGTCGGGTAACAAAAGACGGCGTGGAGGTGCTCGGCTCGTATAAATAACTGCGAGCAAGTAATACGACAATAATCCCTTATCGAAACTTATGTGGGGTCAGGTGGCGTATTGTGATTTAGCGGGGTCAGGCAAGGGTTGTCCCGCGGGATGCACTCCCTCCGCAAATAATATTAACTCTCTTTATGGGAGCCTTTGTCACCTCGCCGCTCAGCACCGCACCGCTCCGCTCCGCTCTCGGCCGCCACACAATCGTACGACACGTTGAGTTGTGCTGAGTGTCGTCCAGTAACAAGTGATTTGATTAATATTAGATAGTAATGAGTCAACACCCGCGCCCTGTCGCCGCTCGCTCGCTGGGCGCGCCCTGCTGATCGCACTGATAAACCGCTTTATCGTAATAACATTATATTAGCAAATCAGTCGCTGATAGTGAGCACGATTACATCGGCAACACTTGTTTACGACAACATCTCACTATCACTCCACGAGGCAATGTTTTCTCGAAGCCGCGACACAAACGGAACACAATAACCTACTACGAACGAGTACCTACCTATAATATAATATCATCAGCGACATCAATCATCACTAATTTCTTCATCTTTCCCCGAACGCTAGACAATACACTAATGGTGTTTTATAGCACTCCCCACGAATTATATTAAAATTACGATCGGAACGGCATCAAATCACCGTAATGTAATCGATGTAAAATGTGCGCACAGCCGCTGCGAGGTGTAATTCGGTTGTAATAATGTCATCTACGTAAGTGAATTAGCGGGTGATGGAGTCACGCGTTGTTTACGAGAGTAATAATACGTGTCGACCGCTCGGCAGACGCTGAGCGGAGCGGAGCGAGCTGCGCGCGCGCATGGGAGCGCGCTGAACTTTGGCACGGCGCACGCAATACGCTCACCTGTCGCCCTAATTGCCCGCCCTCACAAACACTGTGCTTTCGACATAACGATCGCATTTGATTGGATTTTCTTTCGTTTTCGCTTTGGGTTCGAGCCCCTCGATTACTGATAACAGCTCCGTTTTATATTTCGATATAATATATTCGGCTCAGACATGCAGCTCAAAAGTTCGTTTCAATAAATTAAAAAAATTCAACTTAAATTGTAAACTTTAAGTTAATTTTGATCCGACAAACCAATAATATTTTATCCCTTTGTTAAAATATAAGTATGTATAATAATTCCATATTTTTTAGGCTTGTGTTTAAACACCACTCAAAAAAGTACCTATTTTACTACCAAAAAATTCTAAACGGTTACCAAAATGGATAAATGGTCACCAAATAACGTTTCCTAAAATATTATTAAATAAAACCATTTTTTCGTAATAATGACTACCAAAAAAATATATGGACGCTTTTAAAATACACTTTAGGCCAAATATTATATATTGTCACTACTTAGATGTTACCAATTATGTAATACCATGACTTCTATCGACAGTAAAATTATTACATAAATAAAATAATAGAGTAGCAGGTCGACGGAGACGGTTTAAATAAAAATAACCACGAAGAGGATGGCGGGGTCTTTCAGACCCCGCCATCCTCTTCTAACCTAAATTGTCCGAGTCGGGGTGCCAGCGAGTCCCGATTGAGTTGGATAGAATTTGGTGACCGTTAATCCATTTTGGGAACCAAAAATAATATTTGTGCGAGGTTTGCGATTTTTCTGATGTCATTTTATTTATTTCATATACTTTAGGGCCCTTTTAATGAAGTCAATTTATTTATTTTTGGAGTTGTTTATTTTTTTGGTGCCTCAGCTTAGAGTCTTAAAAATATTTTTGGTGACCGTCTAAGTTATACCCTATTTTTTACCTTATCTAAATCCAAAAACATACGTGATCAGAACCACATCACTACATACTCACGATGTACAGAACATTTTGTAAATCAAGCACCATCGAATAACATCATAATAATAATATTTAGGGGTTGTAGGTACTCATTTGCCACCAAAGCTGATTCGCCACATTTTGAATCGACCATAATTTTCTTATTTCGGACGATTTTTGCCTACTGTACCTTTGTAAATTATTACAATTACCTTTATATATTATCGAAATCAGACTACCATAGTTTCCAATATAATGTTACTGTACTTATTTATTTTTTATCAGTATTCTTTTATATTTTAGCAAAAGTATAAAATCCATGTGTTATTTAATAACCACGTTAAGTTTGCCCTATTTTATTACTTTTCTGAATTTGATCCTTATTAGCGACACTCGAATAAATAATTCAGTGTAAGTATGTTTTTTTTACAAAATCAGCGGGTTCATTTCCGGGCGAGGATTTGTCATAAATCCAATGATTCAGTTTTAGTTTTGTTCAAAATGTGCATCAGAAAATGTCACTGTTGTTTAAATAAAACTCACATACGGGATAATTACAGTAAATTCACCAACATAACGTAACATTAAATTACGGACTTGTACGAACGGGAACAAATAACACTTATTAAAATATTTGGTATTATCAAAGTCCCTAAAATAAAAGGGTTTTTCTTCAAATTTTCGTTAATATAGTGAGTAACATCTGAAAAATTTCAACGCGGGCAGACGCTATTTTCTCCTAGAACCACTACTTATGCCATACTTACCAACCAAATTAGAAATTATAATTTGGCGGGACCTTGCCAATGTTTGTGAGGATGGATGGATGGATGAATATTTCTTACTCTTTCACTCCAAAACTACTGAAGAGATTTGGATGAAACTTGTTACACAGGTATAAATACATAATAAATATTTATAACTTGAATTTAACACAGTATAATTATCCTTCTTTGGATATACTGTGTTAAATTCGGAAAATGTTAATGTCGGAAGGAACGGAGGGAGGCGTTGTCCAGCAGTGGGAAAACACAGGCTAGTAAAAACATAATAAAAAAAGGCTTGTCCGTGTGATAACGTGAGAGACTTGTCGGTGTTTATTTTAATTTTTAAATATTGAGAAGAGTAACCACTTTAAATGTGTAAATATAGGTACCTATTATTTATACAACATATACAAAATAACGCTTCACGTTAGTTTTAGTTCTGAAAACTTGAAAAAATAAACACCAATTAATCATGCAGTGTGCTGCTCGCAAGAACATCACTATAATGTAACCCGTTTCCTGCAATAAATAAACAAATTATAATTATCCGCCACTTGATTGTATTAGAAAACAAATTTGACTCGGAAGTAGGTATCTACAGTAACGTTATCAGATACCTCGTCTTTGCCAGCTATGATAATTATCTGAAAACAGACTTATTAAGGTGTTCTTCACGTATTTGTTAGGGTAAAAAGTAAACTGTGCCAGGAACAGGGACGATAGCCCCGTGACGACTCGTCATCAATAATCAATAAATATGTATTTTTTTTGTCATAAATTGATATTTTGTTCAATTCTAATGCTGTTAGAAGTCCGAAGAAGGGATGGTCTGATTATTATAAAAACGACGAGTTTACTCAGTGACACAGAACAGACTGAACGGTGCTGAGCGTCTGTCATACGTCGTGGTATTTTTAAAAGATGTAAAAGATGATCATTGTGAATATTGTGTGGGGACATTACAATGTCATCATCATCATCATCAGCCTGTATTCGTCCACTGCTGGACATAGGCCTCTCCCAATGTACGCCACTGAGCCCTGTCTTGAGCTTTCCTCATCCAGTCTCTGCCGGGACGCCTTTCGTAGGTCGTCACTCCACCTGGTCGGCGGGCGTCCCACACTACGTTTACCGAGTCGCGGTCTCCACTCAAGGACACGTCTACCCCAGCGGTTGTCTGTCCTGCGAGAGATATGGCCAGCCCACTGCCACTTCAGCTTACTAATTCTTTCTGCTATGTCGGCAACTTTGGTACTCTGCCGGATGACTTCGTTCCCGATTTTATCCATCAAAGTTACTCCGAGCATAGCTCGTTCCATAGCTCGCTGAGCGACTTTAAATTGGTGAACTAGTCTCACTGTGAGTGTCCAAGACTTGGCACCGTAGGTCATTACTGGTAGGACGCACGCATTAAAGACTTTTGTCTTTAGGCACTGTGGTATAGACAACGACGATATAATACTAGACTCGTAATAACAGGCGACCGATGTCTGCCAACACATTAGGCAAAAAAGTCTTATATCCGTCTCATTTCGACCAATCCTGTGAGCCGTAAACATACGTTGAGACAGAACAGACCTTTCTGTCTCAACGTATGTTTTTCAGTTAGCCAATCACAACGCAGTACCCCGCCTCCCTCGCTTACGTAGTACCTCAGCGAGTTGGCAGAATAGTTTTGTTCGTTAGATCGTTCAATGCGTAGTCTAGTATTATATCGTCGTTGGGTATAGACGACGAGAAGACCTGACGAAGTTTACCGAATGCTGCCCAACCCAACCGAATCCTTCTGCTGGCTTCCCTCTCAAAGTTGTTTCTACCCAACCGAACTGTCTGTCCAAGGTAGACGTATTCTTGAACAACTTCAAGAGCTACACCATTTACTACGACGGGTCCCGGGATAGTGATGTCGTTAAACATGATTTTTGTTTTTTCCATGTTCATCCCGAGACCTATACGTTGAGAAGCATCAGTTAGGTCGTTCAGTATTCACATTACAATGTGAATATTGTTAATCACTGTTTCCTTTGCTGAACATCCTACAACACGCCCACGTGATGGTGCTTCCAGATTCCTGACTTGTCATCAGGTGGGGCTGTTCTAAACTAGCCCATAGCCAATGTGTAAAGACATAGGTTGAACACAAATAAATACCTAAAATATCAAATAAATTGGCTAGTGAGGCCCAGCAGACGTTATCTTTACGACTTTTCTGATGCAGAAACGAACTAGTTCACCCAAATAATTTGGTACCTGTTATATTCGGGGGTATATGCGCTAAGACAAGGATATATTCATAGGAGAATAACTCCAAAATATTGTTATTACTTTGAAATAGGTTATTCTATTAGACTGACTCAATACTGAAATGATAAAAAAAACACATGCAAAATTCAGAGGTAAATTTTGAGCTACAGTAAAAATGAGAAAAGCATCAGTGGTACGAGTATGTGTGTTTGTATTTTAATTTGATAAAACTGCTCCATAGTATGCACGTTTCCCTTTGTAATAATTATATGCACGTACGTCACGTACCTATGCACTTATTTTGGATAAAAATATATTTAAAATTTTATTGCACACACCCCAATTCGGCCGAGTTTTAAAAACCTGTTATTTTTTTAGCCAGTTGAAGCATATAGTATGGTAACGGTAGGAATAGGAATAGTAGGGAAGTATTAACTATTTTGCGGATAGAAAGATCTTGGATCCACGCAAATTCAATCCTGAGAATGCTCAACCGGAGCATTCCACGGCGCCCCTCTGTACACACACATAGCTCCGCTCAGCGGCATAGTGTTTATGAACCCTTGAACTAGCCATTGCCAGCGGCTTCGCTCGTGTTTGTGTTGATTATTATCCCACGGAAACTTAGTTCCTATCAGTACTACGTTTCCGTGGGATAAAGGTATTATTCGAGATTGTAATCTACCTTTTTAACCGACTTCAAAAAGAAGGAGGTTATTTTGATTCTAATTCAAAACAAAAATTATGTTAGAAAACATTTAATATTGTAAAACATTTTTCGAATAGTTAGTATGGATGGAGTTTCTTGCCCATTATTCTCCATACGAACCTACCCAATGCGAATGGGTGTGGGATCAATAACATCCCATACTTTCGACGACTTTTTAAAGTGCCTTTTTGTTGGTGCGATTGAATAGGTATATGATTTGATCTTGGTTTTGACTTTGACTTTGACTTTGAAAAGCCATTCAAATCCGTTTAGCAGTTTTTGTATGAAAGAGTATCAAACATCGATCTATCCCTTCTCACAAGCATTCACATTTTTACAAAATTAGTTGGATGTTCATCAGATCACAGGTCTGTCAGTTCGTCATTTCATTACAAACATTATTTAAAATTTTACCAAAATTGTAAATGAACACGCCTGCACCCGCTATATGTCACAGATCTGTACTTGTGTGTACAGTACAGTGTACACCTCAATTTATCCCAATAGAATGAAGGAACAGTATTTGGAACTTGTCTGTGTAGTGTATCTCCGCGATCAGTCCAGCCAGCCCGCTCGTAATGTCGTCCGGGTGGCGGGTGGTGATCAGCGCCAGGTTCACTGAGCTCCGTGTCATCCCATCTCGCACTAGATCCCTAATATTATGTATTACTGCTGCCTTACCGATATTTGGATCGGAACATTCCGAACCCGTATTTACTTCGTTTTATGCCTAAACGTATTATTTTCTTGTGCGATTCGTACCTATCTTGACAGAAATTGGATAAAACGTTTACGGCAGATTAAGTAATTGGCATTAGCACCACGTTACCAAGGTGTTGTAACCTATCCTGACGGCTCATGTCTAATTTAATCGAAATCCATGATATGTACTGGACAACCCTTCACGCAGTTCTTAAATTACAATTTTCTTGTAATACTTTTGGAAGTGCTTGGTGTTAGTAAACTTATACCTAAATAAAATAGAATAGTTTGCACTGAAATAATAACACATTTTAATGAATGCATGTTGATTAACTCAAATTAAAATTAGATTATAAACAAGTGTAGAGACAGCAAGCGGTCGTGGCACGAGTGTACAGTGTGCAGTGTTAACAACCAACTAATAATTGGAAGACGCGGCCAACTAATTATGATAATTATATTCTTTCAAATAATTTTAATGCAATTATTTTGAAAACACGAAATACATTTATTTATCTTTATATAAATCCGAGTGTAACATGCTATGATTATGTAAGTACACGCGGCACCTCGCGCATACCTTGCCTCATATTATAATACTAGCTGTGCCCGCGACTTCGTTCGCGTGGATGTCGGAATTTAACAATGTATTTTTTAGTGCGAAGCGCTTAATTCTCGCCACGTTTTTTATAAATCATATCGTTTTCATATAATCCCTGTATTTAGAATTTATTTTTCAAGAATATTTGAGGTGATTATAATAAACGCCCTATGTCGTTCAGATTCAGAAGAATTGCTACTGGATTAGAGCACCCATTCTATCTCATTCCATCCCACTCCATCCCCCTCCATCCCACTCCATCCTACTCCATCCCACTCCATCCCACTCCATCCCACTCCATCCGACTCCATCCCATTCCATCCCACTCAGTCCCACTCCATCCCATTCAATCCCACTCCATCCCACTCCAGCCCATTTCATCCTACTCCATCCCACTACATCCCACTCCATCCTAATCCATCCCACTCCATCCCACTGCATACCACCCAGTCCCACTCCATCCTAATCCATCCCACTCCATCCCACTCAGTCCCACTCCATCCCACTCCATCCCACTACAACCCACTCCAACCCACTCCATCCCACTCCAACCCACTCCAACCCACTCCATTCCACTACATCCCACTCCATCCCACTCAATCCCACTCCATCCCACTCCATCCCCCTCCAGCCCATTTCATCCTACTCCATCCCACTCCATCCTAATTCATCCCACTCCATCCCACTGCATCCCACTCCATCTCATCGATCCCACTCAGCCCCACTCCATCCTAATCCATCTCACTCCATCCCACTCAGTCCCACTCCATCCCACTCCATCCCACTCCATCCCACTCCATCCCACTCCATCCCACTCCATCCCACTCCATCCCTCTCCATCCCACTCTATCCCACTGCATCCCACTCCATCCCACTCCATCCCACTCCATCCCCCTCCAGCCCATTTCATCCTACTCCATCCCACTCCATCCTAATTCATCCCACTCCATCCCACTGCATCCCACTCCATCTCATCGATCCCACTCAGCCCCACTCCATCAGAAATCAGAAATCAGAAATCAGAAATCAGAAATCTTTATTTGTAAACATAGGTCAAGTTACACATAGTGTGAGGTGTTAAAAATGGGTAGATCCTCCATGTTTTGCCAAAGGCGTACAAATATAATTGTTAAGGTTACGTTAATTGTTCACGCTAATACAACACAACAACTTTCAATTATAATAAAATAAGTATAAAATTAAATAGCATGGCAAAATTATCAAATACAAAGAATTAAACAATCTATAAATAAATGTCAAAAGGTTTAGTTACATGTCATAATATTAGTAGTAATAATGTCGAACAGAATTAAAAGTCATTAACAGGTCAAGTAGGGTGGTTTTTAAGGCAGTAATTATAGAATTGAATTGTCGTCAAAATAGTCTTTTATTGAGTAGTAGCATTTATTTGTCAAAATTCTAAATAATTCTTTTTTGAATTTGTCCAGATTTAACATTTTAATGTTTTCGGGTAGTTTGTTATATATTTTTTTTGCCATACAGAATGTGCTTTTATTCATAAGTGCAGTTTTGCCATAACTCATTTCGAGTTCTGACTTATTTTTATCGCGTAATTTTCTGTAGGAGCTTTTACTAGCTATTTTGTACGATGAAATGTTGGATTTGACGAATACATTTGTTTCGTATATGTACAGCGATGGTAAGGTAAGAATCTTAAATCTTATAAAAATCGGTTGGCAACTGTCTGTGCTTTTTAGGCCACACATAGCTCTGATACACCTTTTTTGGGCTCTAAAGATTAATTCTCTGTCAACTGAATTGCCCCAAAACATTACCCCATATCTGAGTGTTGATGCAACATAACCGTGATAGGCTGTAAGTACGGATTCTAGACTGACTATTTTTGAAAGTTTATATAGGGCATAGGTATATGTGTTGAGTTTTTTGCATATTTCGTCTGTCTGGGATCTCCAAGTCAAGTTATTATCTATATTGATACCAAGAAATTTAGTGGTAGTGGTTGATTCAATATTTGTCCCTAAATAGCTAATGTCAAGTTTTTTATTTGAGATTCTTTGATAAAAATGCATAATTTTTGTCTTTTCTAAGTTTATTATTAGATTATTGCTGTCAAACCACGATATAATTTTATTTAATGTCATATTTACCTCATTTTCATAAGTTTCGGGATCGTCACATTCAATTACTACGGTGCTGTCATCGGCAAATAGCACCATGGGATGATTTATTCGTTCCGGAAGGTCATTTATATACAATAAAAAAAGAGGGGGTCCCAGTACGGTGCCCTGAGGTACGCCATATTTTATTATCTCACTTTCCGAGCGATATTTTTTCTCATGGCTGGTTTTTGAGCATATTTGTGTGATTTCTACAAATTGTTTTCTGCCTGTTAAGTAAGATCGAATAAGATTTAGTATATTTCCCCTGATACCATATTTTTCAAGTTTTTGTAGGAGAATCGGGTAATCTACGTAATCAAAAGCCTTAGTTAGATCCATATAGATAGCACATACAGGATTTCTCTTATCTACATTTGTCATAATAGGAAGAAGCAAGTCATGTATGGCCATATTGATGGTCTTCTGCTTACGAAATCCCTTTTGTTCATTTACTAATATGTTTGACTTCTCGAGGTAGTTATATAAGGACTTGTAAATAACTTTTTCAAAGATTTTTGAAAAGACGGGTATCAACGCAATAGGTCTATAGTTAGACATACTGTGTCTATCATTCTTTTTGTGCAATGGTACAATTATTGATGTTTTTAATTTTTCAGGGAAGATTCCGTTAAAAATACTCATATTAATTATGTGACTGAGATGTGGAGCTATATACTGAGACACTTCCTTGATAACTTTAGTACATATTCCATCATAACCAACACTCTTTGTATTTCGAAGAGATTGAATATGATTGTTTATATCTTGAGGTGTTGTTGGCTCCATAAATATAGAGTTTGAGGTGTTTGAGCGGATTTTAATTTCCGGTATAGTTTTATTTTTTGGCTTCGTAACTTGGTTTACATAAAATTTGTTAAAAGCCTGAGCTATTTTTAATGGGTTCGTGATTTTTTGTGATCCTGTTTGAATTTGTGTAATTGGTTCTTTAGGAAAGCTGGTTTTAGATTTATTAATTACAGTCCATGCCGCTTTAGATTTATTTTGAGATGTCCTAATAAAGTAGTTATTTCGCGATTTTTGTGTTAACGCTATAATTCTTTTAAATCTTGCAGAATATGTTTTAAACGATTGTTTGTTCTTTGGAGTAGGATTTTTCCTGTATTGCCATAGCAAATGCCGCTTTTTTTTACTACATATTCTTATCCCATTAGAGATCCATTGGGCTTTTTTTGTAATTGTTTTTGTTATTATTTCATACGGAAAGCAAAGGTCATAAAAACATTTGAATAGATCAAGAAAACGGTCGTAGGCATCATTGACGTCACTAGTTGTATATATGTCCGAAAATGTTAGGTTTTTAATGCAGTTTTTAAATTTATCTATATTTTCTTGACAGTAATTTCGTCTTTTAATTTTCCAACGCTTCAAGATACATGTTTTCTTAACAGGACATTTTAAAAGTTGCGCGGTATGATCTGAAAGACCCAATTCTATAATTTCTCCTTTACAACCTTTTACATTATGTGCTATGTTGTCCAAGCAGGTCCCACTGCTTAGTCTAGTAGGTTGACAAAATTGTAATTTTAAATTATAATTTAACAATGTATATTCGAAATCTAAAACTTGTTTATTTCTTTTTAATATGTTAATGTTAAAGTCCCCACATAGGACAACCTTTTTATTATTCAGTTTTAAACATAACAGATGTAAGGTGTTATTTAAATTTTCGAAAAATGTATCAAAATTAGATTGAGGCACCCTATACATACAGACAATAATAATGTTGTGTTCTGTCAGTTCTATCGCGCAGCTTTCAATAACGTTTATTACGGAATATTTCCCTAAGTTTAACACTTTGTATTTGTGGCCGATCCTGGTTAAAATACACGCGCCGCCTCTTCTATTATCTCTGGAAAAACTGGTTGCCAGGCGGTAGTTTGGTATATTTAGAAGTAATTCCTGTTCAGGTGTCATAAAATGTTCTGTAATGCAAATAGTGTCGATCTGTCTTTTACTATTTTCTAGCTCTTCCAAATGCAGGGTAAGCTTATCGCTTTTACTTAGGAGTCCAGCTATATTCTGGTGAAGGATATGTATACTGTTATAAACGAAAAAAGTTGGGGTTTTCTTTCAGGTTTGGATTGTCTTCGTCACTATTCGGAGTAGTTAAAATTTCGTCATATTCTTGTTTGCTGTAATTATTCGTCCGTCTGCTCGTCCGACAATATAAGTCTAAATCAGTCTGAATGTTACGCATAATATTGTCATATATATTCTTAATTCCGTATTTATTGATTCTGCCTGTAGTGTATGAGAACATCTCATGTGTAAGATCACGATTGCTGTCGAAGATATATGCGTACTTATGGTTTTGATTATCGAGGCAAAGAAGGTTGTTAAACAGCTCGACTTTAAAGTTATACATAAGTGATCCTATCTTATATGTAGGAAGACAAAGTATTACGTTGGTGTGTGTTACTTTTCGAAGGGACTCATTTAGTAGGTTTATTATGTTAATGTAGTTGCTTTTGTTTGTGGCAATACAATTTTCGCCAATATCAATGATGCAGTAGTCGCTTAGGGTGAACCCCTTTATTTTTTCTTCAATGTTGCATAATAATTGTTGTATGGTACTGTCAGGCATTACGTAGTGACAGTAGTTGAAGTATTCGGAAAAAACTTCCTCTATGACGGTCAAAGTTTTGTTGTGTTTATTACTACTTATGATACAAAGGTTATTCTTTTCTTCAACTTTTGAAACTACAGAATTAGTCAGTGGTACAGGAGCAGGTAAACTTTTATCTTTGTATGTTTTCTGATTTGGGCTAATAGTCGTCTGAGTTCCCTTATTGTGTTTGTTGCAGTCCGTTAGAGTAATTGGAGTTTTGCATGTACTGATTTTGTCATTCGGTAAATTAATTTGGTGTGGTTCTTTAGTTATGCATGTTGTTGCTATACTCTTTTCGTCAGGCGTTGAACATTTAGTCCTATTGGTGTCAACAGTCGTAATCATATTTTGTAAATCTGTTTTAAGGCGTAGGTTTTCTATGTTTAAATTGTCAATTTCTTGATGTGCGCTTAGTAATTGCTGTTTAAGTAATTTGATTTCCTTGGTTAACTCACGAATTTCGTCGGTAGTGTCGTGGAAGCTATCCGGAATACTCAGCATCGTTGTATCTAATATAGTTTTATCGCTATTGTTTGTTGTCATTTTAGACAGGTCAGTTAATGAGCTTGTTCTAGAAGGTTTATTACGATAGGTTACGTTGTTGATGTCGAAATCCATTTTTATTCAGAGTTATCGAAGTGCCCTCTGTTGTGATGTTATTCCAATCGTTAAAGATGGTGACTGGAATGTTATAAAGAAATTGAGTTTTTAAGAACCCACAAAAAGAATCGCAGTTGGTGAGGTTCGAACTTGGTACACGTCGATCACAGTATAGGCGGCACACTTGTCGCCGCTGAACCAGACGTACTTAACTTTCTCATGTGAAATTTAGCATTGCAATGACCAGATCCAACGTTTAAATGAACAGAGACGGTTAGAAATGACTCATTCAGTGGAATTTTTTGCAACACTTCGAACACTTGGGTCACTTTGTTTTTGTTTGAAATTATACACGTTTTTTTATGTTTTATTTACTGGATCTTATTTATAATTTAGTTTATAGCACTATTTTGATGACGACACTTAATTATATGTCACTTGATTGTGGTCTGTTCCACTTTTGATTTTATTTAAGTCTAAAGATTGTGGTCTTTTTCTTTATTTAAGTCTAAAGTTTGTGTTCTTTCGTTCACTTAGTATTAAGAAACACTGTTTTAAGAGTCACTGCACTCGATATTTAGTAATTATCATTGTTTTTATTTAGATTTTCACTGTTTATTGAGAGTTCGTTCTCTTTTGCTTTTTGTTAAGTAAAAAACAGTCCTTTTTTGGAGATAACACTTTCACTTATTGATGGTAACTTTTTTAAGATGTTTAGCGGAAAAAAGTCAACAAAAAGTAACTTTTACTATTTTTTTGTTAATTTAGTCTCGGAGCGGATTCGATCGCAGGGATCGAGCGCGTACGTTCCTCATCCTAATCCATCCCACTCCATCCCACTCAGTCCCACTCCATCCCACTCCATCCCACTCCATCCCACTCCATCCCACTCCATCCCTCTCCATCCCACTCTATCCCACTGCATCCCACTCCATCCCACTCCATCCCACTCCATCCCACTCTATCCCACTACATCCCACTCCAACCCACTCCATCCCACTCCAACCCACTCCATCCCACTACATCCCACTCTATACTAATCCATCTCACTCCATCCCACTCCATCCGATTCCATTCCACTCCATCCTACTCCATCCCACTCCATCCCACTCCATCCCACTCCACCCCACTCCATCCCACTCCATCCCACTCCATCTCACTACATCGCACTCCATTCTAATCCATCCCACTCCATCCCACTCCATCCGATTCTATCCCACTCCATCCCACTCCCTCCCACTCCATCCCACTCCATCCTACTCCATCCCACTCCATCCCACTCCATCCCACTCATTCCCATTCTAGTGTGAGTCTAATAAAAACCTTTTCTTTCTTTCCATTCCATCCCAAACCATCCCATTCTATTCCATTACACTCTACTCTACTCTACTCTACTCTACTCTACTCTACTCTACTCTACTCCACTCCAAACCACTCCACTCCAGTCCACACCATATTTGAATAGGTATGTTGTTTTTCTATTCCAAGCTAGATCGCGCTACTGAACTGCGCGTCTCGGTGTAAACTGACCGTAATTTTACTGCTGGGTCTGGAACACTTTAAATTCAGATATATTTTGATAGACTTAACCGATTGCAATGAAACAAAAAACTAAATTAGTCCTCAAGTTACGCTCGATCGTTGTGTATAAAGGTTATCTACATTGCTTTCGTACATTTTACGTGATGGAGCCACAAATAAACAGACAAACCGACAAACCGACAAACAGACAAACAGACAAACAGACAAACAGACAAACAGACAAAAATTCTAAAAATGCTGGAAATGGGTTCTGTTGGTTGTCCTTCAACACCCTAGCTATTTTTTTTGGATTTTATTTTGATGTACAAAAACGATTTTTCTACAGTTTTATTATATGTATAGATATATATACCCTTTTATCGCTGCATCATATTTGTATTAAAATATTGACCCATTTGTGACCCATTTACGATCAAACCATTCATTTAAATGATTTCTAAATGGCAATTATTTTAATCTACTTTAAATTGTCGATATAATGAATATTATTTGAATAAGGACGAGGCGTGAGGGGAATAATACTCGTATACTGAATAGGGGAAAACAGCTTTGAAAATTACGTCATATTTTTAAAACAAAATTAAAAAGTGAATTGTGACTGTAGGTGCCTCAAGAAATATTATGTACATAAGTGATTATCATCACGCACTTTTCTCTTGTTTTTTAACCAACTTCAAAAAAAAAGGAGGTTATTCAAATTATCATTTTGTTAATAATAAATTACTAGATGAAAACCCGGCTTCGCTCGGGTGAAACATGACTCATAACTACAGATCTGGTACAAAATGTAGGTAGATATTTCTGTAGTCATCGGTTCTCAAGGAATGGGTATTAAAGGTATGCAAGGCATAGATTCGTATAGCTTCATTCATTGTGTTTAATAAATATAGTACCTAAATAAAAACTGCAGTTTTTCGCCCATTGTTCGCGCCTATTGGCCGGAGATCGTTTGCGACAGTCGCTCCCTTCATACCGCCCTGAGATCGCTCCGGAGCTCTTCCCGCCGCACTAAACTTGTCGAGGCAGCGGGGATTCGCCGTACCAACACAGTTCATGCATGTACCACCATACCAACACTTTTCAGACTCCTAATATCTATTATGAAGAGGAAAGATTTGTATTTTTGTATGTTTTTTTTAGTGTGTAACATCATCAAATAAGTCCTCCCACCCAGGGCTGTCAGACTCGTACTGACTAAAATCCACGGTGTCCTTCAATAGCCCTTTACATTCAGGGGTCACAGTAATTCGTTGGTCCCGCGACCCTGGCAGGCTTTGGCCCTCTACAGAGGGGCCCCGTCATAATGCTGACTGCACTCTTTGAGGCGCGCGTGGAATACAACGCGCCGTCGAAAAATATTCAAGTGGGATTCAAAAGTGGGATCCAACGGGAATAATTCGTTGGTCCATGGTCGGACAGAGATAGGGCGCAAGAGGTCTCCGCCTATTGCCGTCGTGAGGACACGGCGGTGCTCTGTTGCCCGCGGGGCAGTCCTGCACCGTATGCTCCACCGTGTCTTCCAGCCGATCCTCGCATTGGTGACACCCAGACCTTGCCTCCTTCGTCATCAGACACGGGTACCTCCCGAAAAATCCGTGTCCGGTGAAGACCTGCGTCAAGCAGAAGGTCAGGACGCCGTGACGCCTATCCAGCCACTCATCAAAGAGGGGTCTTACCACCGCGATTGCGGCATGCCCGGAGCTCGGTTGCGACAGTCGCTCCCTCCATACTGCGCGCCGCAGCGAGTAACATAGGCTATAATTATTATATCATGTCCACCCGTGCGAAGCCGGGACTGGAAGCCAGTAAATAATATTTTCATAGGTCTTTTCCTCTCTGAAGCAAGTCGGCCCTTTGACGTGAAGAAGCCGGAGGTAATATCGTTCTCGATCAGAAAGGCATTCGTGGTTGCCACTGTCATCATTGTTTACGGCTACACGTTTGTTTGACACTGACATAAGTTAGGCCAGGTTCACACGGTGACCATTCGATTCGATTTTTTCACGTATACGGTTTTACCGTATACGATGCAGTCGTTCACACGGCAACCATTCGATTCGATTTTTTCGGGCCACGCATGCGAGTGCGTACGATTCTCGAATGGGCGAGTCGTGTGAACGACACAACATGAACATAAGCGCCACTGCGAGTCGTATTCGATAAAATCGTTTCGAGACGCGGCGTTCCGGTGACAACTTCGCACGGTATACGGTAAAATATATTTCTCGAACACGGGATTTTCCCGTATGAACGCCGTGTAAACAATTTTTAAGTTTTCACATATATTCTGTTGTCACTCCTCTATTCGATAAAATCGTTTATACGGTATACGGGAAAATAATCGCCGTGAGAACCTGGCCTTACAGTTCATAGTTTTTTTTCTAAATAATATCGCAACGTGTCGAGGAGGTTTAGTACTTAATACACCACATGACACTGGCATGCTAACAGTGCTATCGACTCGGTTGCCAAAAACAAAGAAAATTAAAAAAGCTTCTCAACATGTTACCCGATGTCAAAAATGGCGGCTGCGATCTGTCTGGTCAGAAAATCATTAGAAATGTACAAAATACTCGACAATCCGAATTTTGCGGATATATGTTGTCGACTCGAAATCTTTATTTTTTAATGTTTTATTAATCAGGCAAGCTTTCGATCGAGTCTACCGTAGCCCTGCACGAAATTATTAATATAGATGTCTCTTATGGTTTATTCCGCGTACCATGAAAGTTACCGGAAATTGATATTTTTGAAGCCTTGCTGAATTTTTTCTACGATGAAAAACTTTATCAATAACTGTAATGTGTAATGCTTACTACGCTTTAACCATCTTCATGAATTACTTTATCTATTAGTGAAACCGCATGAAAATCCGTGCAGCGGTTTTGAATTTGTCGCTTACGGACAGACGCATCGAGGAAATTTATTTTATAAATTATGTAGTGGAGTTTTATAATGATAAATTGTATACATATATGTAAGTAATAGGTAAACTGACTCAATTCTATTAATGCTAATGATGACATCGTCTTCTGATCGTCTTGGTGGCCAGCTCATTGAATTTTCAACATAAATCTTGATACCGATTCAAAATCCAAGCATTTCTTTTAATTAGGCCAGTAACAGGCAATAATTTTTCTTCACCATTTAGCTCATACTGACATTAAAATCAGTTAAACATAGAAGTCCATACAACTCACACTCTCACTTGTATAAATTCAGTGAGCACCTCCGTGCTCACTGAATTTATACAATACAAAGGTAGTCAGCAGTTCCGACAATAGGTACCTACTACCCACCATTAATTGCTATCAATTTATACTTCACTGTCCTTGTGGACCAGTTGGATGGACCCAAGGATCACTGATATAATCGCTTGATCATTGATATAATTTGTAATATGCCTCATCATCATCATCATCAGCCGGAAGACGTCCACTGTAATATGCCTGCCTACACATATTATTATTTTTAGGGCCAAAATTTATAGTGTTTAGAAATAAACTAACGACTATAATTATCTTTGTTAGTTCAGAAAATGTGCTTATGATTGCACATTTTCTATTAAAAGATAGTATGGGTATCCATACTATCTTCTATAAACCTTCCATATCAAACGAATCATCGGATGAAAAGCGTCGTATTGAGGGCTATAACAATCTGCGTATAAACACAACAATACAATGTTATCGACGGCGACTGCACCTTTGTTCCGCGTTCATTTATATTGACACCCCGACCGCCATCTTACTTATTGCTGACAATTATACCACTTTACAACTCCAGCCCCGTTATCGCGACTACTTTACTGTATAATATATGCTGCTTGTTTATATTACAATCAGTTTATAACAATAGTACAGAGTATCTACGAACATATTATTCGTGTTAAAGTTATTATTTTAATTTAATAAAATAACATCTCGTTGATGTCTTTCATTCAGGTGCAGCTCATGCAGCGCTCGCATACATTACTGTGGATTGCAAAGAAGAAAATCAAAATCAAAGCATTTATTTAAAGTGGGCCAGTCACAGGCTCTTTTGAATAGTCAAAGAGAAATAAAATATTATTAAACACTACAAAATTATGGTGCTACAGTGCCAGTCACAAGACGTAAAAACTGTGAAAGTACCATAGATTCCAAGAAGTAGATTTTGATGGAGATGATTTCTTTGAAGAAGAACGGGCAAGAATTCCACGGACACTCTTTAGAGAAGATCAGATTACGGGAGATTCACTTCTTACTTCAATTAGAACTACTGCTAATAGTTCAAAGTGATTTTTGTAATTTTCGTTACCTTCAATAGAAGTGTTCAGGTGATTTTGATAACAAGTTTGCAGTTCAGAGCGAGAGTTTAGTCCCTCTCATGTCGATTTAGGTACTTCATGTGAGATGATCTGAAGTGTAATTATGGTAGTTATCAGTCCGTAAGTGTGGTCACACGGCGTCGCGTCGCTCCCGGCGCGTGCAGTCGGCGACGACGCCTGCTTATTGTTTTATGATGTTATAAAGTGTGCGCTGTCATAACTCGGCGTTAAAAGTTAAAAGCGCGCGCTCCTGCCCAGTGGCCAGTGGCCGCACTTCCGAATATCGTAACCGTGTCTCGTCCACCGCACACGAGAACAGAATGACTGCTCCTGCACATCATGACTGTGATCACATCAAGACTGATGAACGGCGCTCGAGGCGGCGCGAGGCCAAGGCATTCCATCTGTCTGACGACAAAATGGTTTCGCTTCAGTCTAGGACAGGGGTCACCAAATGGCGGACCGCAAACCCATTTTGTGCGGACCGCGAGAACACAGCGACTTGCACTACAGAGTACGATCTTATGATCAATTTCCAGAAAGTTTCTTGATTTGAACAAACACGTAATAAAACAGACATTTCCCTCATAGAAATGTGAAAAAATACCTTTGTTATAATTAATTTTTTTTACAATTTTTTTTTCAAAATGTTCTGCGGATCGTGATGGTCATAACATGTCTTAAAACGGACGCCGAACGAAACTAATTGGAGACCCCTGGTCTAGGACACAAAAAAAAAAAATAGGTTCCTACGATTCAAAATAAGATTCTAAATACTTAATCTCGATTTCTAAAAAATGTTTAACTATTTACTGCTTCAATAATATAAAAGTCGTCTTTGAAAGTTAAAACGGTGAGTGACAGTCGGTCAGTCGATGTTTCTCATACGTTGGTATTTCGTAGAGTCTACGGATATATTCATGGCTACGCCGCACACTGGTCCCGATCCGGAAAATCAGGGACATAGGAATGAAAGTCCGAATTAAGGTTTCATATTTTAAATTTAGGGTCCTTGGATGATTCTAAGACACTTTTATCTCTTGGCATTTTTTCATATTGGGGCCCGTTTCCGAGAAAAAAAATAATCTTTTATTTTTTGTATGGAGAAATTTAGTTTTCCGTAATTATTTAGTAAACGGGCAGAGATGTTAAAACTAAACCCACATAATATTATAGAAGGCATCATTCTCTACAATTTTTGTTCTGAACAATTTTTTGATATCTCTGCCCGTTTAGAAACGGTAGGCGTACAAAACTTAAATTTCAAATTTCGCGGTTTGAAAGGTACCAAATCGACGGTTAACCACCAAGACCTCCTAACTGACAAATTTTGACAAATTGGTTTTTTCGCGGATTCTGTTCATAAATATTGTATCTCACATAATAGAAAAATCTTCTATTTATAATTCGTAATATTTCGGGTATTTTTACAATCATGGAATTATCTACTAACATTACAAACGCGAACTTTGGTGGCATTTGCTGCTAACTTCAGCGTGTACCTTACAATTTGTACGAATTCGTCGCATGTTCGCGCGCTCTCGACCTTAAAAGTAAGTTTTATTGTATTTTTTGTTAAAATTAGTTAATTTTTCGTTATTAGACTTACATGTTAGTTTAATCCAAACGTTATTTCCGCGGTAGTAGTTTGTTCTTACATATAAATTAGCCATAAATACGAAATACGTAGATAGACGGTTTTAGTAGTAACATTTTTTCGTCTCTGTTCAGGATATTACGGTGTAGGTAGCAGTATTTAGGAGTTTTTATACTCAAATGTTTAAGTAATTAATATAGATTTGTTTTAAGAAATTTGTTGTTTCTATTTCAGGATGAGTTCTCTTTGATCAAGAAACTTGGTCAAATTTTATTTGGAGTCTGAAAAACAAGATGCAGACCCAAAACAATGCCAAAAGCCATCATCCACAGAGCTGCTCAAGGCAGGGGAACACCTGTCTTGATAGAGCTTGTAAAGCTCGACGTATTATTTTCAAAAAGGGCGATAACACGCTTCTTAAGAACAACCGCCTCGTTTGAGTCCTGATCCATGTCTACAAGTTGTTTTCGAGAGTTATCTCGAAACGTCTTGCCCAAAAGTTCGATGACTTCCAGCCGCCACAGCAGGCCGGATTTCGAAAAGGCTACAGCACCGTGGACCCCATACGTACCCTCAGGCAAATAATCCAAAAGACCGAGGAATATAATCAGCCTCTGTGCCTAGCGTATGTGGACTACGAGAAAGCCTTCGATATTGTTGAGACCTGGGCTGTGCTGGAGTCCATGCAGAGATGCCTCACCGACTACCGCTACGTTGAGGTGATGAGATGTCTGTATAAGGCCGCAACAATGACCGTGCGAGTACAAGAACAGAGCACAAAACCGATACAACTGCGTCGAGGGGTAAGACAGGGAGTCGTCATCTCTCCGAAACTGTTTACAAACGCATTGGAAAACGTTTTCAGGACGTTTGATTGGAAAGGACGGGGTGTAAATATCAACGGTCAGTACAACCCACACCACCGATTGGCGGATGACATTGTCATCATCGCAGAGTTTTTGCAGAACCAGGAAGTAATGCTGAGAAGCCTAAGCGATTCTTCAAGGCGTGTGGGTCTCGAAATAAATTTAGACAAAACCAAACTCATGTTCAATGGTCATGTCATCCCGAGATCTGTAATCGTAAATGGTGCTGCCCTCGAGGTTGTGCAAGAATAACAGCTTTGGTGTCCTCGACTCACCTGGGTGATATCACCCAGGTGGTATTTTTCCGAGGTGAATCGAGGACACCAAACTGAAAAGGATGCAACCAGAAGGATAATACGCTTGGGCATTCGGGAAGCTGCGTCATCTAAACCAGGGTTTATAACCAGTGTGTCTTGCCCGTAATGACTTCGAAGAAGAAACCTGGACACTTACCATAGGCCTGGTCCACAAATTTAAGGTTGCTCAGGGTGCAATGAAGAGAGTAATGCTCAGAATTTTTCTCACATGAAATGCCAAAATCTCCTATCTACATTCATTCATCCAAAAAAAAAAACTAAAATATCTGCTATCTTACCTACCCACTTATTAAAATAAAGTAAATCAATAAATTTATCATAAAACAGTAAATAATCATATTTAAAACCAACTATATTTTTGCTTTAGTCATATTTGTCCTAATGTCAAAACTACAAGGTTTTTTGTGCCTACTGAAAAGTTTTGAGATATTGAGTTAGGAGTTCTTGGTGGTTAACCGTCGAAATGCTTTTTGACGATTAAAGAATTATGTTTTATGGTCTTTGGGTGATTAAAAACCACTTTAAAAGAATAACTTACATTGTTAGGACCCGTTTTCAAGAAAATTAATAATGTTAAAATTTTTGTACTGTTTTTTGTAATGCTTTAGCAATTGGGCCGAAATGATAAAAACAGACCTACACCCCGATTATAGAAATAATTATAATTTAAGAATTTTATCACACATTCGTTTATTCAATTCGTAAAGTCGTAATTACTCGATTTGAAAGGTACTTACACTACTTACCAAAGGCTTATTCAACAAATTCTTACATAAATGTTTAAATGGAATTACCCACAAAATCTGCAGTAAGTTTCGTACTACCCAAGTACCTGGTAAATTAAATTTACCATCTACCCGCTATTAGTCTCAGAAAATGGTACTATAAACCGCTTTGGCAGGTACTTGGCACTTTCCAACTACTTTTTACATTAATGTATTTGCAAATGTATAAAATATTGGTGCTTGGCTATTTTTCCTAGCATTCTTTAAGTAATTAAATACGTCTTCTTTTATGTTTGTTCGATAAATCTTCAAACAGTTCTCTTTGCACGGGAGCCTCTGTAGCCACATCTGAACACGAACTAGTTTTTGCTGCCACTGTATCCAGAGAAGTATCCAATAAAGTATCTAGCTCTCGAACTTCCATATTACGCATGACTAAATACAGACACTAAATCTATAGAACCTAGAGATGGCCACATGATGTCTAAATGCAACCATTGTATGTTCTGGATGAAGTTTGCCACGTATATTAATATAAAAGATTATAAAACTTCGGGATCCTCTGCACTAACTTCTGTTTTTATGCGATTTCACAACGTATCGTACAATAGATTACTTCTTTTTATAAAACCAATGGCTTTAAGTAACAAATAAATATCCAAATTTGTTATAAATTGAGACATTTTTAAAGTGAGCAGAGACGTATTGATAGTTCAAAGTGCCAAGAACCTGCCAAAGCGGAAAAAAGTACCATTTTCTGAGACTAATAGCGGGTCGATGATAAATTTAATTTACCAGGTACTTGGGTAGTACGAAACTTACTGCAGATTTTGTGGGTAATTTCATTTAAACATAATAATTTGTTGAATAAGCCTTTGGTAACTACCTTTCAAATCGCGTAATTACGACTTTACGAATTGAATGAACGGATGTGTGATAAAATTCTTGAATTATAATTATTTCTATAATCCCCTGTAGGTCTGTTTTTAACATTTCGGCCCAATGGGGAAGGCAAGTGTCAAAGTGAAAATGACAGTTTGGTCCCCAAAGAACTGTAAAATCAAAGGAATTTTCAGAAAAAAAAACATTTATTGATGTAAAATGACTAGATGTTGTGTATTAAGCTGTAAAAATGATGGAATACACTTTTCAAAATAATATCTACTTTTCTTTTGGAGGTTATGTACCAGTATTGCATCGCTCGAAAATCGAAGAATTATCACCTGGAACGAGTTTTGTAATAGTTGTGGTGTTAAGAAATTAAATATATTGTGATATTTCTCGAATCTAAATAGAAAAAAAGGTTAAAATTACTGACTTAAAACATTATGATATTTTATCAAAATAGAAAGTCAAAAGCAGCATTATATTCTTGATAAAGGAGAGGACAGGTAAAGGGTGAATCTTGAGAGGCTCATTTTACGTTGTCCGAAGAAAAAAACTACCCGTAGTATTTAAATTAGAAGCCAAAATATTTTTTTTATGCCACTATATTGTATGATCTTACTGTTGCACGATAGATTTTGTGTCTAATTTGGAACTAAATAGTCGAAAAAAAATCCAAAAGGCCTAAAAATTGATACCCCTGGCGCGTCCGCAGCACATTTTGCAAACAAAAAACCAACAAAACTCATACTTACGAACGTAAACAAAATAAACAGTGCGATCTAATCGCTACCAAGATTGTTGTAGATATATTTAAAAAAGATACATCATGTATATTTATGTTAGTTTTTTTTTAAATTACAATATAAAGTTTGTCCGAGACTAAACAGTGATTCCCCTGGCGCGTCAGAAATCTTCGTTTATCTTAGTAGAATTTTATAGAAGATTGTCTCCATGCCGTCGCATGTGCGCTGCTGGTAGAGCTTCGTACGTCTTTGTGAAAGATTACTCCGCTCGTTGGTCCAGGACGAAATTATGAACAAAAGTATTTGATTCCCCTGGTTTTGGTTTCGCTAGCTCGTTGATTACCCTGACCACGTTTTCAAATTCAATTTGTGATTTAACGATTTGTGGTCGGGTATTGAAAGTGATAAATTGTTAACGAGACTGATAAGTATTTTATAGAGGCTACTTTAAAATAGTAATAAAACTTGATTTTCTTCTACCTTTTTTTGATTCCCCTGGTCAAAAAAAATTAAAACGCAATATATTGGGAACCATCCGGCCAAAAGTGATGCCAATTCGTTAAATGTGTTTATAATGAAGTTAAATTTCATATTGAATTATTACTTATAAAAAATCTGTTTAAATAAATTTCGCCAAGGGAATCACCTAAATATTCCGAATCTCAGGATTCACCCTAAAACATACCTAAACTCAAAAATTGAAACCTCAACTACAAGTAATTGTGGATTTATTACGGTAAAATCAAATGTATAACCACTCAATTAAATCACTTTTTTTCTCTTGTAGATGCGCCGCGGCGTCTTAATTCTTCTTTTAGTATATAGTACTTGCATGGACGAATAATTTTCCATATTTGTTTTGTATTTATACTCAATTTTTATAACAAATAATCTTGTTTGTTTTTTTGTACAAGGTAGACGTGGGGACCAACTATCGCAGCGCCATCTACGATTAGCTTTGAGTTGCCATCCCCATTGCTAAAGCATTACAAAAAACACTGTACAAAAATTTTAACATTATTAATTTTCTTGAAAACGGGTCCTAACAATTTAAGTTATTCTTTTAAAGTGGTTTTTAATCACCCAAAGACCATAAAACATATTTCTTTAATCGTCAAAAAGCATTTGGTACCTTTCAAACCGCGAAATTTGAAATTTAAGTTTTGAACGCCTGCCGTTTCTAAACGGGCAGAGATATCAAAAAATTGTTCAGAACAAAAATTGTAGATAATGATGCTTTCTATAATATTATGTGGGTTTAGTTTTAACATCTCTGCCCGTTTACTAAACAATTACGGAAAACTAAATTTCTCCATACAAAAAATAAAAGATCATTTTTTTTCTTGGAAACGGGCCCTGATATCAAAAAATGCCAAGAGATAAAAGTGTCTTAGAATCATCCAAGGACCCTAAATTTAAAATATGAAACCTTAATTCGGACTTTCATTCCTATGTCCCTGATTTTCCGGATCAGGACCAGTGTGCGCCGCCGCCGTAGACACGTTGTATGGCTTGTTTGGTCCTGTATTGTAACTCATGTATGAGAGATGATCCTTCTGTGTTTTGTTGCTATGTGATAGAGTTTGGAGATTGAGTTCTTGAAGTAACCGGCAGAATTAATAAGTGCTACGAGTTATGTTCTGTTTCCGTGGCAACAAAGCGCACTTTACATATTTATTAGCGGCGGCGCCTCACACGCGCCCGGCTGCGCCTGCGCCGGCCCGCCTGTACAGTCGTGACTGAGTCAAATGAAGCTGTCATAACAAATTATATAAAATGAGATATCGATGACTATCCGCCAGCCCTTAGCTTAAATAATACAGCTGTTTTTCACGTTAAGTAAGTTTCAGGGCTCCTGAAAGAGGTGTTGTTTGGTTTAACAACAACACGATGTATGATTGCACTTCACGACCGTTTTAATACTACAGTAGACGTATGCTTCACGAATATGTAGTGCTGTATTGTTACTTTATCAGTTGAGTAGTGTACGTACGGTACAGCTGTAGTATCGTGTGGTGTCGTGTTATCAGTGACGTGTGTGAACTTGGGCGGATCGATGCCAAAGTGGGCCAGCGATGTGGGCCAAATGTTGTTCTTAACACGAACGTCTCATCCGCGGGGCGCCGGGCGCGGGCGGGGCGCGGCGTAGGACGGCGCGGAGGGGGGGGGGGAGGGGGCGCACGCAATTAACCGGCCGCGGTCATCGACCCGCGCGTTATCCGATACATGCGACTTATTGTGACGACATCGATCCGTGACGTCACGCACCATTCATGAGCTGCTTATTGTCCACACTCGTCTGCCACTGTCTCTCATCATAGCTGTCTTCGAGCTGTTCTCGATAGCTCTGGAGCAGTGCTCTCCATGTTCGATTCCAGTCTACAGTGCAGACTGGAATCGAACACAAGAAAAATGTAACAACTACGTTGGTGCAGACTCTGCACCAACGTAGTAGTCACATTTTTCTTATCTTCTTTCACTGTCTCACGAAAATGGACTCGAAATCATCTCATCGAACCTAGTCCCTAAACAATTCATACTGCAATTCAAAACATTTTGTCTCTGTAGAAGCTCTTCTCGTAGCTTTTGATCTAAACGTCTCCATTTCAAAACAAACTGGCCACGTGCATCTCGGACTAAGCAAAATAAATGGTTTCTTAATCGATGATAAGAATTATTAGATTTTAGAAAAATCAATATTCCTGCCCAGGAATCGAACTAGTGGATTTTGAATTAAAAAAAAATCACACGACTGAAGTTAGCCGTATACTATGTCATTTATTCGTTCGTCAAATTCCTCCTTACTTAACTACGAACATAAATTAGATTATTTCACTAATTTTGGGAAACCATTTAAGGGATTTATCTTTACATACTAAGAACACTACATTTGATATTTCGGCGAGATTTACTGTGTTACGATTAATATGTGACGTAACACGCAAGTAAACAAATATCAAAATATTGTAGCTGAAGCGAATTTTATCATTTTTAACCGACTTAAAAAAAAAGTAGGTTCTCATTTCGACCTGTATGTATATGTATGTATGTTTGTCCGCGATTATCTCGCGTTTGGCTGAACGGATTTTGATGCAGTTTTCAGGAAAGTGTTCATTACATTCTGGTGAAGGTTTTAGTATATAAGACTAATAGATATCCCGTGACGTTGCCCGCGTGGATCCGTTTTGCTTACTTGGATCGTAGATTTTCAGGGACGGTTGTATGTTTGTCCGCAATTATCTCGCGTTTGGCTGAACCGATTTTGATGCAGTTTTTAGAAAAGTGTTTGTTACATTCTGGGGAAGGTTTTAGTATATAACAATAATGGATATCTCGTGAAGTTGCTCACATAGTTTTGCTTAATAGGACTGTAGATTTTCAAAGACGCCGATTTTATGAAGATTTTTGTTGATTATCTCAACTATAAAGAGTAAAGTAAAAACTTTTTCAAAAAAAAATGTAACCGCCTTCAAAAACAACCACAAAAAATGGTAAAATAACCTACAAAACTTTTCTTTCGGAAGTCGGTGACAAAAAACACAATGAAACTAATAAAAAAAAGTCACCGACTTCCGAAAGAAAAGTTTGTAGGTTATTTTACCATTTTTGTGGTTGTTTTTGAAGGCGGTTGCATTTTTTTTTTAAAAAAGTTTTATTGACAACTAGCTGACCTGGCAAACTTCGTACCGCCTCAGAAACAATAAAAAAAAAACCCTTTAGACCTACCCTGGACTACGACAAACATTTTAAAACCAAAATCAGCTCAATCGGCCCAGCCGTTCTCGAGTTAATCCAATGATGCTGTTTTAGTTTTCATGAAAATAGGCCTGAAGACTCCTTTCAGTATTCCTCGCTATTCTTGGCCATCCACGCCGTGTTAGAAAATTCATCTTGTATGTATTTAATAATGTCCAATCAAAACAGATAGAGACGGTTCCATAACTTCTGGATCAAACGCATGCTCGCGTGATCAATATGAGTGTGTGCATATTGATGCGCTCCAAACTGCTGTTTCTTAGAAAACGCACGGTGCGCTTTATTATCTCCATCACTGTTTGTGCAGCACTTTAGTGTGTGCGCCCGCGCAGGCTTGTGTTGGCCGCCATTACCGTCACCGCGCAGTTTTTCTTTCGCTGTTGCGCTCCGTGATTGATGCTAAGTGAAACCCGCGGCTGTACATTAACTAATTTTTGCATAAGATTAACGCTTGCATGCAGCGACTGTAGCCACCGCTTCTCATTATCGCCATTTGAATTTATAATCGCCGTTCACCGAACAGTTTTGACCAGTAATCACTTGGACATCGTGAGCTCGAGGTAAATATGTCGCAGTCGCATTGTGTAAATCGCCGTAGAGTTACATTACGACTAGCTGTTTCCAAAAACAGGGCCGTTTTGTATTGCGGCGGGTTAACGATTAGACGGATTGTCATGTATAACGTGAGACGTCCTACAATAGGCGGCTAACATTTTGCATCATTTAGATTTTCTCTTTCAATTCTGAAATTTTTTCAATTTTCTTGTTGCCTGACTTCGTGGCTACTCTAATTGACTGCGTACAAGCTCTTCTACCAAAATGATCTGTTGTATACTTGCCGTTTGTATTATCTTAGGTTTGAAAAATGTCAAGCGTAACTTAAATGCGTTTTGGTGAACTTTGTAATTGTTTGTTTCAAGCGCACTGCCTGCGGCGGATGTCCTGTGTCGATGACACGTGTAATGACTAGTGTGGCGCTCGTTATCTGCGCATATCATTACAACTTTCTGCTCGGAAGCCTTCCCCTCGCGCAGACTGTATTTAAAGCGACTTTATTCAGCGTCATGAGCCGGCTTGAAGCCCGACACGTGGGTTAAGTTATTTCTTTGATACCGTCTGCCGCTCAGCGGTCGGTATATTAATAGCTTGTTAGATTACAATAATATTGAAAGAACGCTGGGGTCGGCCGCCCTCGCTCTTTTCAAATTGGATTTAAACATTGTGAATTACCTTTCTTTGATTCGCGGGTTAGCCAAATGGGGACGATTTATGGAGTAGTGCAGCAGAGGCAGTCCCCGGGGACAGGCCCGCGGTACTCCGGGACACGGGACGCGGCGCAGGGTAGTAATTCACGCGCGCGATTTACTGCGCGTCCCGTGAGCGATGGCGGACGCACTGACCCCACTTTAAATATAAACCGACCCGCCGGCGCCGCCACCCGGCCGGTCCGGTCCGCTCCGGCCCGGTGGCGGCCGGGCCGCACCTCGTTTATGGACTCCGGTTAATGTGATCCTATCTTTAAATCTCCCGGAGAGGAAAATGTTTGTTTGATCAAGAAGCGGTACCGAGCTCCCAAACTATGAATGGTAATAGCGCTGTGTTGTGCTCGGATCGATCGCATAATGTTGCTCGTTGGTTGTCAGTCGTGTGGTTATATTTGCGTTCGCTGTAGTAGGTACAGCAGATAACTGAACGGTTCATTTGATGAGCTACAGCTCGTATCGTATGCTGGGTGCGCTCCTGCCGCGTCCGCACGAGTGGCGCCTCCCCTCGTCACCACGTCCGCGTCGGCGGCGAAAACGAAAATATATTTTAAAAAAATATATCGCAAGCAGCCTGCTGCCTGTCGTATCATGCGAGTCATGTTCGAGTATTATTTTTAAACTTTGCCCCACACTAGGAAATTCTCCTGTATCGTGGGTGCGTTTACAAACATAGCAGTATGGGCGTAACATTCAATTTGATCGGTGTCTGCCAGTTGTTCTTTATACAACAACCTCTAAACGTTGTCAAACGACTACTTGGATATGAGTTGAAGATATATAAAAGTTCTTACCAACACACAATCACGGATGGACAGTTGGTCTGAAAACGGCGATCTACAAATTGAAAAGTACATGTCCGGTATACGAAACTGTGTTTAAGTTTAGGACCTCAGATCAAGTCAAACGATCAGTAACGTTAGTTAATCCAGTAATGTCATGAGGCTAGTTCATCACGCGGTGATTTGTCTCGGCAGTGAGTTCTTTACGTGTGTCGGAGCAGGCAGGCAGGCCGGTTCGTAACATAGATCAGCTCAGTTGAAGCATAGCTCAATTTGCAGTCGGTCGCTATGAAAACGCGCGACCGGATTTGTGGACCCTCACTAACCCTCTTCCTCCATCCATATACCCAGTGTCACCACTGCGCCACACGTAGTGTTACCATGTCGCTGACGACATATTTATTCAGTGATCAGAGTCATAATCAACTCGAGTGTCAATCTGAATCGTCATTATTTATCATTAATAACGAACTGTCCAATGCTTGCACTAATACAACAAAACACCATCTCAGGCACCCCGCATGGTCCTAGTATTACTTGAGCAAAATAACTTTTGATTAAATTGTTAATAATAGAAGTCGGTGACTTTGTTTCTTATTTCTCGACTTTTTTGCCACCGACTTACGTTTTTTAGAAATCAGTGTATATCTCTTTCAAAATGTTTTTATTTGACCTGTTTTAGTGGGTAGGTACCGGTATAATATTTTGTTGTGTGATTGCATAAACAATGCATAGATATGTCATAGTAGCAGATTGAAGATTTGCCTCAATATCTCCACGATCCCGTCATCAAATCCTGACCTGATTAACGCGTGTCCATCTGTGAACTAATATATCTTTTAAAACATAGAATAAATTTCCAAATCGGTCCAGGCATGATCGCGACATTAGAGAACACACCATTAAAAAAAAAAAAACTTAAAAATAGGGAATCGACTTCAAAACCAAACACAAAAATACTATAAAATAACTTTTCTTTCGGAAGTCGGTGGCTTTGTTTTTTTTTATTTCATTGAGATATGGCCACCGACTTCCGAAAGAAAAGTTATTTTATTTATAGTTTTTTTTTTGTGTTTGGTTTTGGTGTCGGTTCCCTTTTTTTAAAAAAGTTTTTTATTTTTACCTTTTTAGTTGAGATATTCAACAAAAATCTTCATTAAATCGGCTTCTTTGAAAATCTACAATCCTATTAAGCAACAAAAACGGATCTATGCGAGCAACTTCACGAGATATCCATTATTGTTATATACTTAAACTTTCCCCAGAATGTAACAAACACTTTTCTGAAAACTGCATCAAAATCGGTTCAGCCAAACGCGAGATAATCGCGGACAAACATGCAATCGTTCCTGAAAATCTACGATCCAAGTAAGCAAAACGGATCCACGCGGGCAACGTCACGGGATATATATTAGTGTTATATACTAAAACCTTCACCAGAATGTTATGGACACTTTCCTCAAAACTGCATCAAAATCCGTTTAGCCAAACGCGAGATAATCGCGGACAAACATACATACATACATACAAACATACATACAGGTCGAACTGAGACCCTACTTTTTTTTTTGAAGTCGGTTAGTAATAAATAAATAAAAATAAAAATATTTTATTGTCAGGCAACGTGGCCCATAGGGTGTTAGTAATACATTTTTAAAAACTATTTTAGTATAATTCACGAAAATCAAAATCTACATAAAAATGAAATTTAATAAAGGATTCCGATGAATTGAGAACCTCCTCCTTCTTTCAAAGTTTTTGTGTTGTTTTAGAAGTAGGTTTAATTTTTTTCTAAAGTTTTTTTTCTTTTAAAACCAAATTACAAAGTAAATATAATTTAGAACTTATTGTCGATCTCCAAAATTGTTCGCATAATGGCTAGCCTATTATTATTTTATGAAAAAAATTATGATACCAATTTAATATTCAATTATTAGTAATCGGTGTTGCCCGGTAGTCGAGCGAGCGGTGCCGCAGTTTAGAATGTTATATTACGGCAATAATTTGGCGGAGGTGGGTCGGGTCAGCAGTGCTCGCAGCGGTACGGTACCCGCGACGTGGGCTCTATTAGCTACGTGCGCCGTGCGCCGCGCGCCGAGCCCACAGGCGGACGTACAGTCGCCCACTAGTTTGGCGCACAATCATCATTACAATATGGCGATGATTTCGCAACGGTCAGTGCACAATACGTGCTTTGTCCGTGACAATGGCGCGAGCAGCTGCGCCGGCCGCTCGCACGCACCGGTAGCGCACTACCAGTAGACTGCGCGGGTGTGCACGGCGGCAGTGGTCAACTTCGACCATTGTGTTCAGTTCACATTCCTCACATAAATAACCAAATGTGTCACATTACGCACACTGACACCTTCACGTCTAAAAAACCCTGCAGGTGATGATTCTCGCATCTGTGATTGGTTCACTCCACTCATAAAAACTGATAAATTGGTTACGTTCGGTGACACGTGGCGCGAGCTTACACTGTGGACGAGCACGTGGCGTCCTCTCTGATGAACCTCGAGGGTGTGGCAGGCTGCTCTGTGGATATTTTATTAAAAGTCTGTTATCATTTTCACCTGAGTTCTAAAATTACTGATGTTGTGTAATTATAATAATAATAATAATTAATTTAATGACAACAAAAGGAACCATTGGAGGTTCGTAATAACTTATCTACTAAGGGTTAATAACACTTAAAAAACTATTAATTACTGCCGCACAAGCAATGCTAACCAGTGCCTAAGCATCGGGGCATCGTACTTGCCGGCCATGGCTTGTAGGATGCTGTTAGCGCTGGTCCTAGTTCTACCTAGCAACGAGGCTGCCTTCTTCCTCATGATGGCATAAAAGTCATCAACCCGTGCCCAAGCGAACATGCCCGACGCACTGCAGTACCTACCTAGGTAACCCTAACAGCATTATGTTTGTCTGTTATGTTTTTATTTTGAGCGGATGGAAGCTAGTTGATTAATAAATTCAATGATGTCGTTAATTTCGGAAAGCCGCGATCGCGGCTGTAAGACGCCTCTTTGACGAGTGCTGGAGAGGTGCCAAGGCGTCCTCACTTCCGCCTGACGCTGGTTTTCACTGGGTAATGTCGTTTCGGGAAGCAGTCACCTCCGTCTGTTGAGCAGTAATGCTAACCAAGGAGGAGGTAATAATATGTGAGAGAGAAGAGATGCTTCACCTCACGAGTCACGACCCTGTCGCTCAGATTTCCCGTCACCGAAGGCGACGACGAGGCGTAGTGATCCACGCGCGCTTCAAGGAGCTGTCCGCAAACTGACGAAGTTCGCTATAGAGCCTGCCGGGGTTGCGGGACTGTCTCAGGGGATACCGAGACGCTGAAATGTAAAGAGCCATTGAAGGAACAGTGCATCCAGTTCCACCCTGCTTCAGTCAGCAAGAGTCTGGCAGTTCCGACCGCTCAATCCAGGGTGGGAGATTAATTTGATGATTTTTCCATCTAAAATGCATACCTACAGATTCTTTTATTGATCACTGGGATATTCTTAAGTACTAGTTTTACAGACAATTTATTTTCCATCTTTATGCATTGGTTCATTGGTTGCCTATCTAAATACGAAAAGTGGGCACAACTTTTGAACCTTAAAAATAATATAGCATGGACATGCTCAGGGATAAAAAGTTTGGGAATAAACCTGTCCATAGTGTCCATGCCACCACTATTCGATTTGATTCAGAGACACGAAGTTTATTATTAATTGTGTACAAATACAATTGAAATGGCATTCTTGGTTCACAATCAAAGTTTATGTTAACGATACGGCTCAAAAATCACGTCGCATTCAAATATCAGATTAAAATACATAGTCACCATGAGTCTACTTCAGGATATTACAGTTCTCTTGTTCTTCATAGGAACTACAATTTTCATAATTTTGTTATGTTAGGTATGCCTCTTACTCGCTGTTGCCGATGGCTTCGCCCGCTACAACTCGAAAAATATATAACATAAAATCGGGATAAAATCTATCCTTTGTTTATCCAGATTATAAACTATCAGTGTAAAAAAGTTCATCCGAATCCGTTCAGTAGTTTTTCGGTGAAAGATTAACAAGCACCCATCCATTCATACATCCTCTCAAACTTTCACGTTAATAACATAAGTTATAGGATGGTTAGTCAATGAGTACGCCATGAAAGCTCCCGGAATACAATTTTTTTTGAGATTGCGGTTTTTGAGTTTATCGCGGACACACTGACAGACGGCGCAAACGAAGACACACATACTGGGGCCATACTTTAAATTATGATTGATGACGCTGACGTTGTTAAAATGTTGAGCATACCCTGCATACCTGTCGTAAAGTGCAATAAGTAATAGAGTTGTGTTGTTTCAGTATCGGGTCGCGGTGACGTCAGCCACTACTTCAACACACAGATGGTGCTCGACCTGAACGGTAAGTATCTACACTTGTACTGTTCAGTATACCTACTAGCGGAGTGCCACTCTGCACCGACACGAGAGAGTGACGGCTAGCTCCGGTGGTGTCGTAGCCATCCAGCACGGGCGCCGCCGCCGCCGTCACACGGCGAGACAAAACGACGACATAATTAAATTAATATAAATTTACAGCTGAATCGGTTTTTGTGCGTTCGCGCGGCGACACCGAAACATTTCTAATTTTCGTCTAGGTTCGTTTTTTATCCGCGTTAATTACGGGATGAATGGGCTGCCGGGTAAAAAGCGTGTACCGGCGGGGGCAGAGGGAGCGGGGGCGCGCAGGGGACGCGTTTTTGTGATGCGCGTGCGTCACGGAGTTGACCGCGCACTGCGTGCCGCTCCGCGCCCGTGCCACCTCTGCGCCGGACGCACCAAAGAGCAGCACAAAAGCACCAGCCACCAATCTATACAACGTGAGTCCAACTGCTCTCGCTAACTGCTGACAAGTCCGTCTATTAATCACTATTAAACAATCCAATTAAAAACTATTCCGTTGCACTGGAGCCTATCCACCGACCACCACAGACTATCCTTGATTGCGAGCTGTGTGCAGTGCGCCTTCTGCCTCTCCGCTCGATCGTGTGCCATCACACCATTATTCAAATCTTGAGCCACAAAAACTCCGGCGATGCCATCGAGGTTTTCCATCTGTCACACTCCATGCTCGTAATTCTACAGTTTTTGTGTGACAGTATCCTCTTTATCGTCGCTTTATTCAGAGATTCGCTTTATTACCTCCGTTGAGTGCGGCTGACAAACGACGCCTGTTGCCGACTGCCGTACAAGGCTTCTAAATCGATTTCGACACGTTAATCATTTAAAAACTGAAATTCTCTTTAACTGTCGCACAGACTAGTTTTCACGAATACCTATTGTGATTTACATTCGGTAATAGATCTCAGAGTCGGGGCAAGCGGTACGGTAGACTGCTCCCATACCAGATGATTCCTCTCGGGCGAGGCGGGCTGCTCCCACGGCGCGTGACGCAGCATCTCTTGCGCCGCTGTGTCGCTCGCGCTGACCGTCGCCCTGTGTTCACGAGTTATACCAAATTATAGCCCAATTTGTTAGTGTACGATACACATCTACTCGTGTTACGCGCGTATGGGAAATTAGGAACCGAACTAGGGTATAGAACAGGAATATCCAGGTTCCAAAAATCCCGGGATTTCCCTGTCCTTTTCAGTTAATGAAAGAGTCGGGAAACTCAGGACTTTTGGCCATCGTTTTTTTGGACATACATATTTATTCACTTTGTCTTGTAAACGTAATGAAACGAGTGGTTTTTTGTTGTTGTCAGAAAGTTTTACTCCTGACACTTTTAGATCCGTTACATTATGTATAAACCATTTCCGACGCAAAAAAATTATGCACTTTGAATGGGACACCCTTTAAATGTTTATTTTATTACTAGCTGTGCCCGCGACTTCGTTCGCGTGGATGTCGGAACTTAAAAATGTATTTTTTATCAAATTGACAAAGTTTCATACAAACTTTCATCCCCTATTTTATCCCCTTTGGGGTAAAATTGATCAAAATCCTTTCTTAGCGGATTCCTACGTCATAACATCTACCTGCATGCCAATTTCAGTCCGATCCGTCCAGTGGTTTGGGCTGTGCGTTGATAAATCACTATATCCGTCAGTCACCTTTGAGTTTTATAATTATATATAAGATTCCGTTGTTTTAGTATTTGTCTAATACGTCATCATCATCATCTGTGAAAACAATAATTGTCTAATCTAATCAAGGAAACCTTCGTGAGCGAGTCCGACTCGCGCTTGGCCGATTTTTATTTTTATCTTACTGTCAATTTTCAGCACAGAGAGAGACTTTAAAAAATAATGAGATTCTTTTAAGAAACGATATATTAGGTAACATGATGTTTTTGCGGGATTGCACGTATGCGGGATTAGATTCCCTATTCGTATTGTAGTTGTAGCTGTGAAAGTTGCCGGTTAAGGCCAGGTAATCAGGAATCGACCTATTTTTGATTCAACAATAAACAATCAAATATTCTTTTTTTCGATCCGAAAAAAATATATGTTGTAGTTCAATGAACTATCTAAATTAATTTGCAGTTGAAAACGCGATATTTATAACTTGCCTTGATCAAAAAAAATCGCGAAAATAGAGATTTTTTTAACGTTTTTTCAGTGGTACTTGAAGTAGACCATGCTTTTGGTCCTAAAAACATATCAATAGATAGGTAATGATGTTTGTCAGAGGAATTTCCGGTTACTTTTTTTCTAAATATTTCTGTTTTTTTTTACCCTTAACTATATAACGACGTGCCCTACGTGCATTGCTTCAGTCGCCCGCGAGGCGTGTCCGAGGTAGGACCTGTGTCGCTTTTGCTGGCTCGCGCCATTCCCCCCGCTAGTGATCGATATAATATACGTAAAATCATTTATTTCTGAGTTTTAACCATTTAGTGTAATTTTGTAGCCACGTTAACAGGAAAGCATAAAACGCAACGGTTACATTACAGACACAGTGCAGGCGGCATCAAAGTATATTTCTGTCACTGTCGTGTGACAGAGACACCATGATATCTTCGATGTTTCTCTCTTATGGTATCTTTGTCTCTATCTAATCTGCCACATAAACTATACAACACTGCTCTAACAAGTCATACACGAAGTTTTTGGTACTAGGCGATCATAGATATGAAAGAGTTTCTTTGACATTAGCGTAAGTAAACAAACATTTATTTTCACGAAGTTCCTTCAATCATTTTTAAGGGCATTTTTGACAATCTTACCAGGCAAACATATTACGCAAGATATCATAACGGCGGTGTTTCAAACTATTTTAGACTTTCAAAACATAAGGGGCAATTTACACTGTCCTAAACTCAGGCTCCGATATTCAGGACGTCCATAATTCAGGAAAGTGTAATTGCATTTAGGACGAGTAGCATCCTAATTAGGACACGATTTAGTACATGCTTTGGCGACTAAGTTTCTTACTCTAAATCATATTCTGAATATCGGATCCTGAATTCAGGACAAGTTATGGCCCCTTATAAATTGTCACGGCCGGCGCGCATCGCTTCACTTCAGTCAGTAAGGCTGCGATTCCACCAGAGATGTGCGATGGAAATGTGTCGTGCGAGGATGTTTAGCTGTGCTGTAAAAGGTGTGGTTGTTTCCACCAAAGCTGTGCATGAAAATGTGCCTATGAGGATGTGTAGCGTAGCTGTGAAATGTGGCGACGAGGGTGCGGTGTAGTGGGAGTGAAGACACAACACATCCCTCGCAACATATCCCACTTACACATCCCTCGCAACACATCCCTCGTACATATCTCTCGTACACATCCTTCGCAACACATCCCTCTCAAACATCCCTCGAACAAATCCCTCGCTTGTTTTGTATGCGCAAAAATCTAGCTCCGCTCAGCCGTTTTCACCAGAGCTGTGCTGACCGAAGCGAGGTAAATGAAGCGATTCTATTGGTTCTTTACAAACACATCCCTAGCTACGCATCCTCGCACATCTCTGGTGGAAACGCAGCCTTAGTTTGTTATGAGAGTCGTAAAATTTGCATGCATTTGTCCCGATAGTACCAGGATTACATAAAATGTGAAAGATAAAGCTTCGTCCTCTGCTGTATTTTATCAGAACCAATGAAAAATCATGACATAGTTTATGAACAGCTATTTTAAATGTCTACTCAGCGGACCGCGTAGCCGAACGGAAGAACGCTGGGACTGGTAAGCTACGAGGTTCGGGTTCGATCCTTACTTGATATGATATTCTTTTTGCATTACATAAAGATTTGTTATTTGTTTTTTATTTTTTTTTTTCTAATAATATGTTACTTTTACTTTTAGTGCACAAGTAACTTGTGCTTTAACTTGGATACACTATTTTTTATTAAATAAATTGAAGAGAGATGAATTTTAAACATGTTTCAAAGAATTTCTCGAAATAAAAATGCATGAAGGTATGCAATAATATGCCCGCGTGTCGATATCTCCTTGAGACGCTTTGTATTGCGCATTTTTCAAAAGTAAAAAGTTTTTAAATTCCAGCTATGCTTAAAAACTGATAGAATGTCACTAACCAGCAAAAGTACTAGGCTAGTATAAGATCAAGGTGGTATGTCTTGCACTCTGACGCCACGTGACACGCAGCGCGGGGATAAGGTAACTCTAAATGGCCTGCCAAAGTACTAGGCTAGAATAAGCTCAAGGTGGTACGTTTTCCAACGGGGTCAGCGAAGTTCATTTGAAAAGCGCTGTGATGCCACGTGACAGGAGGGGGGGAAATCACTCTAAATGCCTGCTGCGCTCTAAGATATGCGCCCCTTAAGGGCGGCGGGAAGAGCCCGGCCCTCATAAGTCATGCTCTCTGATGATTCTCTACTATTCGGTACCCACCAGAAGTTGCAGGTGACTTGTATCGCTGCAATTTGTTGTGTTGAGTGTCCAACTGTCCACACTGTAATCCCGACCCGTTTTTGCTCCGCTCCTTATGTAGCGTCCTGCAGCCGCAGTCCTGAGCACATTGCACTGGTCCGGACTAGACTACCTACCGATCCGAATCAGTTTAGAACAAATCAACCCTTGTTATAGTGTTAGGGTAAATGAATCGTAAATACCTATACAAAATGTTATACTTGAGATGCCACGAATATTCGGCTACTTTTCGGATTTGGGTAACTTTTTTTACTATTCAGCATTCGGCCGAATAGTGTTTGCCTAAATACCGAATATCAAATCGTGAAATAAACGAACGACAAACAATTTAAAACAAACATACTATTAAGAGTCACTTTATGAAGATTATTGTTAACGGACTACAGTTATTAATTTGAGTAATGTGCACAAAAATCAACAAATAATATGTAATGAGACACGACCTACTCACATATTTAAGTAAACGAGTCGGCGTGCATCCATGAAATGAACTGGACAAATACATAGCTAAATATGCGGTATTCGGCAATATCACTATTCATCTACACTAATATTATAAAGAGGAAAGATTGATTTATTTGTTTGTATTGAATAGGCTCCGACCGATTTCTAACTTTCATGACTTTAACAAAGCCACCGACTTCACAAAGATACTCTTAAAAAGTTATTTTACAGTTTTTTTGTTCAGAGAACATTTGCTTATTGTTTTTGTATTCTTACATGCTACACGACAAACTATGACGCTGCTTTGATTTAGGTTGTCGGCTTCTGGCATGAGTGCTAGGTACCAGGGGCGTGCTTTGCGGCTCACATTCAGATCCGACTTTTAATAAATATTTAATATCTCACTTAACTAATTCAATACGTGTATGTCTGCTTAGACAGCAATAAAGAATTATACTTGTCTAAAATAATTATTATTGATGCATTCAAGTTGTTAATATTATGGGGCGGGTAATTGTGCGATACTTAATGAAGTTTATGAGCGTGCTCTTTATGAGCAGTGCTCATTATGACCGGCAGCGCTGCGCGTACGCACCGCGCTCGTAGCTGTACTACATTCACTATTATCATACTTCTCGTATTTGATGCGATATGAACGATAATGATTACAGCCGCACAGGCCGATCTACCGGGTTTATCCGCGCTTGGTGAGGTTAGTCTGTGGATGGGTGACCATCTGCCATAGCTAGTTTCCTCCGCGCCTCGGAAAGCACGTAAAGCCGTTAAGCCGTTGGTCCCGGCTGTCATTTGTCGATCTTTGACAGTCGTAACTGTTAGTCAGAAGCTCATAAGTCTGACAACCAGTCTTACCATGGGGTATCGTATTGCCCAGTTACTGAGTTGTAGAGGTCCGGTAGGCAGTCGCACTATGTAAAATGCTGCATCTGGTTTGATTGGAAGCCGACCCCAATATACTTGGGAAAAGGCTAGGCAGATGATGATGATGAATGACAGTGAAATAAGTACGATATTGTTTGTTTCCCTGATTGTAGAGAATTTTGGTTACCAATGTGACCAGAGCACCGTAAGGAGTGAGTGGTCAACTAGTCACCTACCAGTCGGCAAAGTGTAGTCTCATTACTTAAGCTGTAGTATAAGTCGCCTGTCGAACAAGGGGATTAGCACCAGTAATACCTACCTGCTAGGGATAACTACCACTAAGCAGAGTAAGCAGCCTCGCTGACACACGCCAGCACATCGCTGGAGGAGCCCACTTAACTAAATTATTATTATCAAATTAACATAAGTATTAATAGCAACCTAATTCTAAATAAGCTGAAACAGATCACGATTAATAGCATCTTTAGGGTCTGCTATAGGTACTACATAGTTATCTTCTATGTTATTTCAAATCTCTTATTTGTTATCAAGAAGAGTGATCTCTGCGCTCCTCTTGTGTTGGTCTGCACACGTGGGTGCTCGGCACGTGTCCCGGAGCTCACCGTCTCACCGCGCCCGTCCTGACACCTGCTCTCTTCCGCTAGTGATTCCGACTTACGACGCGCTACATGACGCGCACAAGATTACGCCTTGCTCCGCGTTATCTGTTGATGTTCACATCGAGAATGAAACTTGTTACCTACATCATTATAATAATGATGTTATGACGCATACATGCATATTATTATATGATCCGCGCGGATTCGGCACTCGCCCCTTCAGTAGGGCTGACACTGACAACTATTCAACACTCTCGCTCGAAATAATGATGATAGTATTAAACAAGCGGCCCGCCGCCGCCGCCGCCGCGGCTTCGTGATCTTTCGTCTGTTCCTTGTCCTAACCATAAGGAACACAAAAAATAATTATCCAATTAACAAGCGTTTCGAAGGTAGGTATGCGCGTACAGACAAACTTTAAGCGGCTTTGTTTTATATATGTAAAGATGTTCTGAAACAGCTCATAAACATAAATATTCCAGTAAAAATAAAAGCTCATCCATTGATGTTGTCGGCAAGAAGTAATCCCTAGCACGTCCGGCTCTATTCAGTACACTTCGTTGTAGTTTATTCCTCACCTCTGTCCAGGATTGTTCAAAGAAATCAACACGTACTGCACCCGGGTAGACTACCTATGTGGTACAACCCTGCTTGTTCCATTGACGGGGCGTCGTGAATGAGCCGCGTCTGTGGCGCTCAGCGCTGCCCGGCGGAGGTTAACGCGCTTCTTAATTGCTTCTAAAACATTAAGTACCTACATGATTAGCATAATATTGCTTGTGTTACATTAATAATTATAATTAGCATAATGTGGCCTCAGTTAGACGCGCCGCTGCACCGCTTATATTGTATGTTGCGTCATCTTCGCTGCATCTATGATCGTCAAGGGATGTGACTGAACAACATTTCTTTTTAATCATATTACCACGTTGGCAATAAAATATTTAATTAATTAAATTAACAACGTTTCTAAATAAAAAAAATATATTTACCACCCATTGTAACATCAATGCGTAATGCACATAACATCCATTCTAGATGTACAATATTACGCGGTAAACACTACATGCTGAATATTAATATAAAACATAACAAATAGGAAAATAAAAATAAATAAAAGAAACAATCAGTGTTGAGTGCAACGACGATATAATACTAGACTACGCATTGCACGATCTAACGAACAAAACTATTCTGCCAACTCGCTGAGGTACTACGTAAGCGAGGGAGGCGGGGTACTGCGTTGTGATTGGCTAACTCAAGGTCGGTTCTGTCTCAACGTATGTTTACGGCTCACAGGATTGGTCGAAATGAGACGGATATAAGACTTTTTTGCCTAATGTGTTGGCAGACATCGGTCGCCTGTTATTACGAGTCTAGTATTATATCGTCGTTGGTTGAGTGTGTGGTTTATCAGTATGACTTAACTAAAACTACATGGATATGGTGATTGGTGCCATTAATATCATCATCATCATCAGCCGGAAGACGTCCACTGCTGAACATAGGCCTCCCCCTTAGACCGCCACGCCGAACGACAATTCGCCACTTGCATCCATCCGTTGCCCGCGACCCTCACGTTGGCGTCGGTCCACCTAGTGGGAGGCCTGCCTACGCTGCGCCTTCCGGTCCGTGGTCGCCACTCGAAAACTTTTCTTCCCCATCGGTTGTCAGTTCTACGAGCGATGTGGCCTGCTCATTGCCACTTCAACTTGCAAATTTTATGAGCTATGTCGGTGACTCTGGTTCTTCGCCGAATATCCATGTTCCGGATTTTATCCCGCAAAGAAACTACGAGCATAGCTCTTTCCATTGCTCGTCGAGTGACTCTCAGTCTCTCTAAGAGGCCAGCAGTCAAGGACCACGTTACAGAGCCATAAATCATCACTGGCAACACACACTGTTTAAACACCCTTGTCTTGAGACACTGTGGGATTCTCGATGAGAAGATATCACGTAGCTTCCCAAACGCTGCCCATCCGAGTTGGATTCTTCGGGCGACCTCTTTCTCGAAGTTGGACCTACCTAACTGAACAATCTGTCCAAGGTAAGTATAATGGTCTACAATTTCGAGAGTATCGTTCCCAATAACAACCGGTACGGGTGCCACATGGACATTCGTCATGACTTTCGTCTTGTCCATGTTCATTGTAAGGCCGACCCGTTGGGAAACGATACTGAGGTCGCTGAGCATAGCATTGAGGTGCTCCAACGATTCTGCCATGATGACTATATCATCGGCAAAACGAAGGTGAGTGATGTATTCGCCATTGATGTTGATGCCGAGTCCGTTCCATTCCAAGAGCTTGAAAACGTCCTACAACGCGTTCGTGAACAGTTTCGGAGAAATAACGTCTCCCTGTCTCACGCCTTTCTGCAATTGGATTGGTTTCGTGCTCTCTTCCTGAAGTCGGATGGACATGGTGGCGTTTCTATACAAACACTTCAACACTTCGATATACCTATAGTCGATATGACATCGTTGGAGGGACTGCAATACTGCCCAGGTTTCGATTGAATCGAAGGCTTTTTCATAGTCCACAAACGCTAAACACAATGGCCGATTATACTCCTCTGTCTTCTGTATAATCTGGCGGAGCGTGTGTATGTGGTCTATAGTACTAAAACCTTTTCGGAAACCGGCTTGTTCGGGAGGCTGGAAGTCATCAAACCTGCGTTAACCTGCGTGCTGACATTAATGTATAGGTATCAAATTAATTTAATTTATACATATAAACCAAACAGCAAATGTGCTATGCATGTGGACTGTGCTGCTACTAAACAACACAAATGTTAACCAGTGAGATGATTCACAGACGAACATGACTATGGAAATTCTATTGTGAACTTCTGACAAGCAACCAATTTATAATTAATGGATGAACTGTGTCGGTACACAGAGTGGGATGATAAAGTTACGTTTTTATAAATTAGTCGAAGTTATTAAGTAACCGTTACAATAAAAACAAACGCGTGTATTCTTATAATCCTCATTCAAATCGTTGCTAATTACATCTCTAGTTATTAATTAGCATAGTTACTCCGTTACTCATTGAAATTGTTAAAATATTCTCAGAATATTCTTCTTTAATTAGCTTCGGGCAAGTTTTCAATAGCGGCAGGAATGTGCCGTCGTCCGTCTGTGCGCTAGTCTGTTCTGCCGCCAACAATACAACAGGTAACTCTCATTTAATCAACAATCATTCCCGTGATGACATCAGTCTAGAACAAAACATTACATAACGCATACATTACAGTCATCATCTAATGTACTATTAGTTGTTCCACTTTTGTAATCGGACTCGGAATTCCAATAATTTTGTTCCCTAGTCATAAATCTATACTAATATAATAAAGCCGAAGAGTTTGTTTGTTTGAACGCGCTAATCCCAGGAACTGCTGGTTCGAATTGAAAAATCATTTTGTGTTGGATAGCCCATTTATCGAGAAAAGCTATAGGCTATATAACTTCACGCTCTCTACCAATAGGAGCCGACCAGCTGATGAATTCTTGGGGAACAGTACCTAGTAGTCGCACAATATGTTTGAATTATTGCACTTAAGTACAAATAATTTAGAAAGTACAAAAAAATAAGCTCGTACTTTATACAACATTATTTTTAGTATATGCGAAACCTGAATATAGTTTGTTCAGAATCAGTAACTAATTCGGTTCCAGTAATTTTTACACCATGTTATATTTTTTTCAAAAATATTTTAATTCAATTTTATTACCAATTAATTACAATACAATCACCGTACGGTTAGGTACCTATTGCCAAACTATTATCACGAGTGTATAACACAGGAGACGCGGTTTACGCGGATATACCGCCAAAATGAGCACGTTTTTGAACGGACAACCAGGTAATATACAAGCTTATAACTTTATGATTTCTTATGATACGGTTTTAAAATTTTGTATATAGATTCTTTACACAAAAATATTGGACAGGTGTATCGGGTTTCGCATAAACAAAAAATAATGTTGTATATATATAAGCTATTTTTAAATTTTGAAATAACTTGTTTTTACTTCCTATCTGTAACGAGAATGGAAAAAGTTTCTAAGAGAGGCATCAATGAAAAGTAGAAACACGATTACCTTATCATGGCACCAAATTTAATAGTACACGTTTAATCACATTTGTGATTGATGTTTGTAATGACTTTGATGAACATTTAAATTGTTGGATAGCGAGATAAAGGCAGATTTAATAAAATATGAATGGAGAGGAAAACGAAAAATAAAAATGTATGGAGTGCATACAAAAAAGAGTACCAAATACAGGTATTTTTTCAATCGTTCGTATTCGCATGAATTTTGCGAATGTCTTAAAAAGTATGCGATTAAATTTATTGTGGATGCGAATGCGAATATTCGTAACATCTCTAATACCTACATTATTATTCACCACAAGAATTTTAGTTTAAAGTTATAAGATAGATAGAATTAATATATTACATAATTATCTAAACATTATTCAAAGTAAGATTTTTATCAAATGTCGTAAGGTTGCTTCAATGTCGACATTACAATATTGTTCCGCTTAGTATGCTCGCCGCCGCTCTCACATTAGTCGCGGGAAACGTGTGAAAAGCGAATACCAATGTATTTGAATGTAGTATTTAGATCAATCACCTCACTGAGTGGCTGACTGTCATACCTGATGCGACACATACCTCACACACACAGGGAAACACGCTCGCCTTTATGTAACGTCCTACAGACGTGTGTAGTGAGCTAGTTCGACATTATTGACGTCAGTGACCTAGACATCGCCCTCGCTGTGTCAGTTGGTAATAATAATAAAATGCTTGACCCTTTCTCTCATTAAAATAGTAAGCTTGCTCGTTGAAGCGCGATAATATATTCTTGCGCTCTGCCATGCGCGCACGCACTGCCCGGGCGAGCTTCACTGACTCGATGTTGCAGTAACTGCATCAGCAAGTCCAGCAATATACGAGGGTAGCGCTGACTTGGCGGCGGCTGCGCACGCGCTTTCAGTCGTTTCTAATTGACGAGCGATGACGCGCTCGCACCGAGTTCAGACCGATTGGTCATTACTATAAATACGTGATTATAATTATAGCCATCAATTAAATATACCTTTATCAAAGCTACATTGTGTTAGTCAGTACTGGACTCCTCGTTGTGTCAGAAGATATCGCAATAATAAAATTGTTAAGCAACAACTGGACACGCCATGCCGGACAGGGCACACGTCCACTACAGTTATCTCGTATAAGGCATGTCACCGTTGGCTGCAGATGCGACGCTAGTTTTTGCGGCTCATTCTTTGAGACTGTAAAGGTAATATGTAAATACTCGGGGAATGATATTTAAGCCGCCACGCAACGCGCAGAACCACACAGACGTTCACAGTAACTGTTGAAGTACGTAGAAAGTCAAGCGATGTTCGGTTGAAACCAAATAACCCTAGTGTGCGCTGCGCCTACTCGCTGATTACTAATGAATCGTTAATTTGCATGAGTCGTGTACGGGTTTACAGCTGGAACACGAAAAAACTGCTTCAGGTTCTAGATATGGCCGTGTCTGAAGGTACTCATTGCCCTGCTCACTGCGCACATGATACTTGTATTCAATAATTCCCGCGATTCAGAATCAATGATAATAATTTCACATAACCCACGAACCGTCACTGGTCGACGTATTTGCATGCGTCGCCGTCGTCTACCTGCGCGCACGCATCTGCCTGTATTATCCCCCGTCTCTGTCGAACAATCGCTTACATAATTCTATTAGTTTTTATCGCCTCCCGCGCCGTGTCGGTGAGACGTGAATACGATTTTTTACAGTCAAGATTTATTGCAAAACGTGCATTAGGATCTATTGGCCACAATGCGCAGACGCCGAGCGTGCGTGTGCAAGTTGCACTTGTTCACTGCTCTAAATATTGTTAATATCCATATTTTTCATTCGATTAAAAATGTTGCACAGTGCTTAGATTATCATCTCTAAAATATATTTTTGGAGGCCCCTTATTTAAAAGGACAGTTACCTGTGTGCCATGCGTTAGGACTCACCACACTGTGCTGAGCGACGTGCCACCAACGATCTTACCACTGTTGAGTACTAGCGACTGCCTGCGCTCAGTGCGCTCTCCGCGGTGCCCATCGCTTCACACAAAGCAGGCAGCCTGTTATGTACAGACCAGCACATCAACATGAAACTTCTACTATTTTTATAACTTGATAATCATTTTAAAAATTGTCAGATTGATAGCTTGATGTGCTGGCGCCTGTACTTTGAGCGACACCAAACCTTTTTGCACGATAAAATCATTATGACAAAACTAAAAGCATATTGCTATGGACGAATGCACTCCTACCTGGACTACGGGCCGGAATGGTCAGTTACTGCAAAAAATATAGTTTTGGTTATCCGTTTGTATCACCTGTTGTAAGCCCTGCTACCTTACACACTCCATTATTTTATCCTCTGTGTTACATTTACATGTTATACATATTATTAAATCGATCATTCAATATTTTGTTGCCACTTCAGGCACCATGCTCGCACGCTCAGTTTTCATTTAAGTTGCATCATACATACATTAACTGTTACAGCAAATTATATAAATTCAGCAATAATAATACGTTTTGTGGACAATTAGAATGTTTTCACCTTGAAGTAATGTTGATGACAGAACAGTTAGCTTGCGCTGTCACTTGTGAAGCAACGTGTCTCTCAGACCTGAAACTATTTCATATACAAAATGGCACGTTCTTGCCACGCATAGATAAATATGAACATAAAGACGGATGGACACCATGAAATTATTGGGAACAGTGTTGAGTTTAATAATGCTATATATAAATTAGTTGTAACTAGGAAGTCACTGGGACTCGTGGACGCTGCTTCCATGTCAGTTTTGATGCTTAATATTGAAGTTTGCTTGGCCTTATTAATCCTACTACTATTATAAAGGCGAAAGTTTGTAAGTATGGATGTATGGATGTTTGTTACTCTTTCACGCAAAAACCACTGAACGGATTTGGTTAAAATTTGGTACACAGATAGTTTATAACCTGGATTAACACATAGGATAGTTTTTATCCCGATTTTATGTTCCCGTGGGATAATTTTTGAGTTGCAGCGGGTGAAGCCGCTGGCAACAGCTAGTAATTACTATTAGCTACTGACCGCGGTTCGCTCGAAATCTCTCAACTATTAAACAGTAAGCATATCTTCTTTATCTCGCTTTGTGTACTACACGAACAAAAAAAACGATCCATACTTTTACGAAACAGCAAAATCAGCATCTGCTTCCAACAATTTTGTATATGAACATGAATGTAATAGTAATACATTAACATTGTATTATGATATCTGGTGGAGCCGTCGAGTCCGCAGTCGGCAGCAGGTAGTCCTTGCATTGTGGCGGAGCCCCGTGTGCCATGATTGATACCTCTCCAGAGCGCCACACAAAAAGCTTCCTGGCAAAAAATCTCCGCGAAATTAACTTATGCAAATGCTTTACGAGTTGCACAGAAGAAGACCCGATCTTCAGAGCAAACGTATAAAGCTCACTTCAGCTCGTACGACTGTCCATTCATTTTTCCTCGCGGGTCGTGTAGTATGCGTCGCCTCTTAGACGCGTCGTAATCTATGATCTATGTGTGCTCGTAAATTAGAACATTACAATACTCCCGCATTCAACATTTCTCGGAAACTAACAAAACTGTATAGAGCGCGATGCACGACACTGAGGTCCCCAGCGGTCCGGGGAGCTGATCGATGAAGCCCGGTAACCTCTCTGTAAAAGTGGCGATGCACATGGTGAGAGACTTATTGCACTGACCGTGTTCATTTATAAGCAATTACAATGTTTTCGAAAAAAAAAACTCAGACCTGGTAAAAAAATCAAATCATCTATAAAATACTTACAACTTCTTTTTTTAAGGCGGGCTTACAGTAATTTTTAAGATTTTCAAACGTCTGAAAGTCTCATTAACAATGATATTTTTAATAAAAAAAAATCATAATATTAAAGTTGAACATATCCTCGAGTGAATGGTAAAGATAGAAACACGAATTGGAATAATTGGCTCGATAGAAAAAAATCTCAAACATGACACTAAATCACAATTTTCAAACATCCACTGCTTAGAGATTTCACAATGAATTTATATGAAACTTATAAAAATAAAAACAGCTCATTATTTAGAAGTGCATGGTAAAAGCAAATTTTAAAATTTCGTTATAATTTTTCTCCAAGAAATAAAATACCCAAAATATTGGCATTATTTCGTTCACCGGGCGCTCGCCAGTACCCGCCGAGGCGTGATAGAGGATGGACGTACGTCGTTGCTGCGCAAAAATTCCCCCCGCGCGGTTACGTAAGCAGGCATAAAACTGAACTACTACATGGAAACAAAGTCACACACACAAGCGATTACGTGTTAGTTGCGGGAATAGAATAAAATAGTCAAGTGATCTAATTTTGAAACGATGTAATTTTTTTTTATGGACCACTTATTTTTTAGCTAGGATGCGAACTTGATGGAGTGACCTGAAGGTCTACATCGGTCACTGCCACTAGAACTCGGCGACGGATCGAACTAGATGTGCCGAGTTTGGGCTCGTTTTGTTAGTAATGATGAGATCTTACCACCGGACTTGATGGAGTGACCTGAAGGTCTACATCGGTGACTGCCACTGGAACTCGGCGACGGATCGAACTAGATGTGCCGAGTTTGGGCTCGTTTTGTTAGTAATGATGAGATCTTACCACCGGACTTGATGGAGTGACCTGAAGGTCTACATCGGTGACTGCCACTGGAACTCGGCGACGGATCGAACTAGATGTGCCGAGTTTGGGCTCGTTTTGTAAGTTATGATGAGATCTTACCACCGGACTTGATGGAGTGACCTGAAGGTCTACATCGGTGACTGCCACTGGAACTCGGCGACGGATCGAACTAGATGTGCCGAGCTTGGGCTCGTTCTGTTAGTTATGATGAGATCTTGCCTCCGGTCTTGACGGAGTGACCTGAAGGTCTACATCGGTGACTGCCACTGGAACTCGGCGACGGATCAAATCAAATCAAATCAAATCAAAACGTTTATTTCAACTAGGCCAATTACAGGCACTTATGAATTGTCAAAAGACATAAAAATAAAACAATTACAAAAATAGTTATGGTGCTACAGTCCCAGTCACAAGACATAAAAACTGTGAAAGTACCGTAGGTGCTCATTCCAAAGCGTAGATCTCTATGGAGAAGAATGAGCAAGAAACTCCATGGACACTCTTTTTCAATCGCCAAAATTATTACAAAACTTTTGTTACATCATTCATCATCAGATGGTACATTATGTGAGAACGATGTGGCAAGTTAATAGTGTCCATAGTAAAAATAAAAAGACAATTCAAAATAAAGTTACTAATAATTAAAATAGGCCGTGGCAGCTAAGAGATGACCAGTCCCAACTGACAGCGCCCGTTCACGAACATGACACATATATCAGCACCATTCAGCTCAACCATTTTGGAGGGAACTAAATGATCCGACATACACGCCACCATCAGCGAGACCTTTGAGTGAGCATGACATACTCTCAACTGCCAAGGTCATTCAAGTCAATGAAAGACGTAGGTTTCTAGTCAAAGATAGCTCTGAAGTACATGGTACTCACACAATGCTGGCTATGACGCTATATAATACTAGATGAATACACTCTATACAATGCAAAAGATAATTTTACATTCTTCATCCGCTCCGACAATTTTTTTTAAAAATCAAGAAAACCTACGACTGTCGTACTTAAAAAATAAAAAAAAATACACACAAAAAGACAAGCAATAAAATGTAAAGTAGGACAACAATGTCCGTAGATCAAATTAAATAATAAAACAAATACAAACACATAAAATAAAACAAGATGACTTAACTAAGTCATAAAAAAAAAATATATATAAACAATTATATGAACACATATAACTAGTCTGGAAGAAAGAATAGAAAAAAAAAGAGAACTAAAAACATCTGGGAAAGAGCATGAAAGCCGTCTTAACTTCAACAGAGTGACCAGCTGTTATTATCCACTAAGTAATCGTTTATGGAATAATATGCCTTAGAACAAAGGATGGATTTAATCTTTGATTTAAACTCATTAAACGGCAAGTCTAGCAATGACGAAGGCAATTTATTGTAGAATTTTATACCAAGGCCTACAAATGAGTTATGAACCTTATGAAGTCGGTGAAAAGGAACACGTAGGTGGTGCTTATTTCTCGTGTTAATAGTGTGAAAATCACTGTTTTTGGTATATAGGTGTAAATTCTGCCTAATATATATAATGTTGGCAAAGATGAATTGAGATGCCACCGTCAGAATGCCAATCTCCTTAAACAAATCCCTCAGAGAAACTCTAGTACCCAGCTGGTAAATTGCCCGAACAGCTCGTTTTTGTAAGACAAATATATTTTGAATATCAGCCGCTTTGCCCCACAATAAAATGCCGTAGGACATAACGCTGTGAAAATAACTAAAATAAACTAGTCGAGCTGTATCAACGTCTGTGTACTGTCTTACTTTTCTGACAGCGTAGGCAGCCGAGCTTAATCTTCCCGATAAACTTGTTATATGCGGGCCCCATTGAATTCTAGAATCTACTTTAATACCCAGAAACACGGCTGAGTCAACAGTTTCAAGTTCTTCATTATTTAGAACAATGTTAGGACCTAGATTTGTAACATTTGGCAAGGCGAACTTTATACATTTCGTTTTTTTGGCATTTAGGACTAAGTTGTTAGCAGAAAACCAATCCGTGACCAATGATAATGCGGTGTTAACTTCGTCAAATTCTTGTCTGTTTCTATCAACTTTAAATATAAGAGATGTATCATCTGCAAACAGTACAATGTCACAGATGCCCTTTAAAAGATATGGCAAGTCATTGATATAGACCAAAAATAAAAACGGACCCAGAATTGATCCTTGAGGCACACCTAGCTGAACAGGTTGTCCAGAAGATTTCGAGCCATTAACATCTACGCATTGAAATCTGTTACGTAAGTACGATTCTATAACATTAAGAGCTTCGTTTTGGATTCCGTAATGATGTAATTTTCGCAAAAGTGTATCATGGTGTACGCAATCAAAGGCTTTGGATAGATCACAGAACACACCAATAGCATTCTTAGAGCTCTCCCACGCCTCAAATATATGCTTCAGCAGAGCAACACCTGCATCAGTTGTTGAACGACCTTTCGTAAAACCATATTGTTCACTATGAAGGAGGCTATTTACATTAAAATGACTAAGCAACTGCTTGAGTATCAATTTTTCAAATATTTTGCTAAAAGCAGGTAAGATACAAATTGGTCTGAAATTACCAATATCATTTTTATTGCCTGATTTAAATAATGGTATGACTTTACTACTCTTCATGAGGTCAGGAAAAGTACCCAGATCTACACATTTATTAAAAGTAATTGCTAGATATGGGGCGACGATGTCAATTATATTACTTAAAAGTTTAATTGAAATGCCCCAATAATCACCAGTATGTTTGGATTTAAGTGTATTGAATACATTTACTACATCATATGGTGTTATGTGTTTAAAACTAAATAGGTTACCGCATTTAGGCACACTACTTTGCAGAATGCTTTCAGCTTTAGACGGAGACGAGCTTAAGGAGCGAGTCGTAGTTATAGGAATATTTGCAAAGAATTCATTAAATGCGTCTGCTACGCTAGTCGCATTTGTAATTAATTGACTGTCTATCATAATCTCTAATTGCTTTTCATTATTAACCGATTTACCTGTTTCACTGTTGATAATTTGCCAGGTAGCTTTAACTTTGTTATTAGAATTTTTAATTTTTTCGCTTAAAAATTTTGATTTAGCAATAGCACAAATCTCTTTAAATAATTTTGAATAATTTCTTACATATTCCACAAAAGGTGTATCAAACCTAAATTTCTTCAAACCATATAACTCGTACAATCTCGCTCTACTTTTATAAATGCCAGGTGTAGCCCATTGATTGAAACCAGCAGAGGATCCATTCTTCTTAATGATTTTGGTTTTAAAAGTGGACTGGTATTCATCTTTAACAATATCAAAAAGGGATTTATAGATTTCATTAGGACTATCTGATTCAGCTATGGCTGGTGTGAGTCTATCAGCTACATTATTTTTAAACTTGTTACAACGACTAACTGTATAGGGCCTACATTCAATCTTGTGAGGCTTTTTGCGTGATGGCATAGGGAAGCTAGCCATCAATCCACAGTGATCAGACGATAAGTCACTTAACACTGCTTTACTTTCGGCATCAGAATCAGTAAAGATGTTGTCAAGACAAGTCGACGAAGATGCAGTAATTCTTGTCGGTTCAAAAAACAAGTTAAATAAATTAAAAGATTTAAAAAGGTTGAGCAGTCTAACACTTAAAGGAGTTGCATCTAAAATATTAACATTAAAATCTCCACATAAAATTATCCTTTTATTACTTGATTTTAACTTACTAAGTGAATCCTCCATCACAGATTCGAAGCGAGTAAAATCCCCAGAAGGAGGTCTATAAACACAAATTATTATATATTTCTCGAGTTCCACACAAGACAACTCAATAATACGCTCAACAGAAAGATTAACTAGATCTAAACGTTCTTTACATTTCAACTTGTTTGAAACAAGAACCAAAGAACCACCACGAATAGCGCCCCTTCTGACAAACGCACTTTGGACAGTAAAATTATTATCATTGAAAAACGGCAATTCATGCTCCCTCAACCAGTGTTCAGTAAGACATAAGACCTGAACCTGATAGTGTTCCATAAATAAACTTAATTCTAACTCCTTGCCAGGCAAACCCTGCATATTTTGATGTACAACATTCAACATATTATGTGGCCTGCCTATTGTCGTACCTAACAGTTTAAATCACTAGGTGCATCAAAAGGAGTGCTGTGAACACTATCAGTAATAACTATACTACTAAGCTTAGACATACTATTTATGTCTGTGTGAATATAAAAAACTAATAGCCTGGCTATTTCGCATCTATACATATAAGGCAGATACACAGTACCTCGAGTAGACCAAAGTTTATCCATACAAACGTTGGTATCAAAATACATAAGTTTGTCACTATAGAGACTAACTAAGAAATGAAGATGCTTATTGAGCATGTAAATGTAATTGTTTTGACTAGAGGACAATTTCTCAAAGTAGGGGAAAGCACACAATATAATTTTTCTACAATTTAACTTTAATAACTCGGTGATGCTATCCGTTAAGTCCTTCTTCTTAATTTTTGAACTATTTCCAATAAATATTGTTATATCAGTATTAATTTCATATTTTTTATTATAAACTGATGACATAATCTGCTTAAAAGTTGAGCCTGGCATGCAATAATTGTTACAGGAATAACTCAGGTTATTAGTTAATAGTTTACCTAACCCTCTTCCTATACCATCTGAGAACATTACCGAGCAAGAACTGTTATCATGTAACTCAGGCTGGCTAAAGGTGCAGGCCTGAGGTAAATCCACAGCCGGGGATGGGTCCTCCATTACCTCAGGCTGGGCAGTACCATGGTTTGAAGCTGTCTGACAACTACATTGATACAACACTAACTCATTTGCAGCAAGAATATGTTCCTTAATTTGGTACTGAGATCTCATATACTTACTGGATAGGGAACTAAGTGAGTCCTGAAGCAATTGTATTTCAGACTGCAAATGCTGTGTGTCAATTTCATAAATTTTTATGCTATCTTCTAATTTTATTTGGTAATTGTGCAACTTATTAACTAACTCAACACGCTCTTTCCTTTGTGGAATATATTTAGAAAAGAGTTTTTGTTGTTTCTTTAACCTATAGCATTTTTTAATTATTTTATTAAGTTTAGCATATTTTTTAATTTTCTTGTTGCTAATTTTATTATTTCTCAACAAAGAATCTTCAGTGAGATCAATAGTGATTAAGGAAGAGGGGTTACAATTGCTGCTCAATAACTCATTGTATAAGCTATTTGTTTGTTTAACCTGAGAACTTTCTTTCTCTTTTTGTAACTTTAAGATACAATTATTGGCCTTAAATAACTCATTTTCTAAGTCCCTAACTTTACATAAAGCCTCCTCATACAAATTACTACAATTACTGAACCCATCCAATACCACCCGCAGTTGATCCCGTTCATCAACAACGTCCACGAATTGCTGATGAAGGTCTACTAGCTGACGTTTAAGGCTAGAGTTTTTAGAGTTAACTTTATCAACTTCCACCTCACTCTCTTCTCTCTCCTGTAACAATTTTTGGACTTTGAGGTTTGATTCCTTTAGCTCAAGGAGAGCTGTTCTCAATTTCAGCTCCATATCCTGAGCAGCAGCTTTACGGGTCATCACAGGCATGGTTATTGAATTGGTTACTGAAATTTAGAAATAAAGAAACGGTGAGAACTAGTAGAACAGATCAATAAGGGAAGTTAGCGATAAAAGGGGGGAAAAAAAAGGAATAAAATGCACAGCTAGAGATTGAATTGAGGTAGGCTGCTATGTTTGCTTCTAAATATTTATAAATTCTAATTGGAAATACAATTTTATTGATTTTTTTGTTTACTTTTTTTGTGTTGTGGGTATATTGTCAAGAACACAAAACTTAGAACATTATATAAAATTATTATTTTTAAAGACAATAATGTTCACTGATCATTATGACAGGTTTAATTGTGTATTTATTATAGTATTGTTGAACAATTTTCTTAATTAAACTTCACAAAGGTATGTCAACAAACAATTTTGCAAGCAAATTATGTGCTGCAAAAACAACAAAAAAATTGGTCTTAAAAGTATTAGACGAGTAACTAATATAAATATTATGAGTGTGTGCTATTTAGAAAGAAAATAAGCAAACAATACTCCCCGTTTTGGATCCGTAGGGCAGACGTCAGCTGATAGTTGTAGGTTACCGGTGAACGCTAAGTCACCAAAAACTTTTTACATTTATCCAATTATTAGGAAAACAATATTCCTGCGTATTTACACATTTACGATACGTTTACACATGAAATTACATAAGAATAAAGACTAATTACTCGAACTAGATGTGCCGAGCTTGGGCTCGTTCTGTTAGTTATGATGAGATCTTGCCTCCGGTCTTGACGGAGTGACCTGAAGGTCTACATCGGTGACTGCCACTGGAACTCGGCGACGGATCGAACTAGATGTGCCGAGTTTGGGCTCGTTTTGTAAGTTATGATGAGATCTTACCACCGGACTTGATGGAGTGACCTGAAGGTCTACATCGGTGACTGCCACTGGAACTCGGCGACGGATCGAACTAGATGTGCCGAGCTTGGGCTCGTTCTGTTAGTTATGATGAGATCTTGCCTCCGGTCTTGACGGAGTGACCTGAAGGTCTACATCGGTGACTGCCACTGGAACTCGGCGACGGATCGAACTAGATGTGCCGAGTTTGGGCTCGTTTTGTTAGTTATGATGAGATCTTGCCTCCGGTCTTGACGGAGTGACCTGAAGGTCTACATCGGTGACTGCCACTGGAACTCGGCGACGGATCGAACTAGATGTGCCGAGTTTGGGCTCGTTTTGTTAGTTATGATGAGATCTTGCCTCCGGTCTTGACGGAGTGACCTGAAGGTCTACATCGGTGACTGCCACTGGAACTCGGCTTCGGATCGAACTAGATGTGCCGAGTTTGGGCTCATTTTGTTAGTTATGATGAGATCTTACCACCGGACTTGATGGAGTGACCTGAAGGTCTACATCGGTGACTGCCACTGGAACTCGGCGACGGATCGAACTAGATGTGCCGAGTTTGGGCTCGTTTTGTAAGTTATGATGAGATCTTACCACCGGACTTGATGGAGTGACCTGAAGGTCTACATCGGTGACTGCCACTGGAACTCGGCGACGGATCGAACTAGATGTGCCGAGCTTGGGCTCGTTCTGTTAGTTATGATGAGATCTTGCCTCCGGTCTTGACGGAGTGACCTGAAGGTCTACATCGGTGACTGCCACTGGAACTCGGCGACGGATCGAACTAGATGTGCCGAGTTTGGGCTCGTTTTGTTAGTTATGATGAGATCTTGCCTCCGGTCTTGACGGAGTGACCTGAAGGTCTACATCGGTGACTGCCACTGGAACTCGGCGACGGATCGAACTAGATGTGCCGAGCTTGGGCTCGTTCTGTTAGTTATGATGAGATCTTGCCTCCGGTCTTGACGGAGTGACCTGAAGGTCTACATCGGTGACTGCCACTGGAACTCGGCGACGGATCGAACTAGATGTGCCGAGTTTGGGCTCGTTTTGTAAGTTATGATGAGATCTTACCACCGGACTTGATGGAGTGACCTGAAGGTCTACATCGGTGACTGCCACTGGAACTCGGCGACGGATCGAACTAGATGTGCCGAGTTTGGGCTCGTTTTGTAAGTTATGATGAGATCTTACCACCGGACTTGATGGAGTGACCTGAAGGTCTACATCGGTGACTGCCACTGGAACTCGGCGACGGATCGAACTAGATGTGCCGAGTTTGGGCTCGTTTTGTAAGTTATGATGAGATCTTACCACCAGACTTGATGGAGTGACCTGAAGGTCTACATCGGTGACTGCCACTGGCACTCGGCAACGGATCGAACTAGATGTGCCGAGTTTCCGACTCCCCGATGTAAACCTTCAGGTCACTCCATCAAGTCCGGAGGTAAGATATCATCATAAACAATAAAACGAGCCCAAACCCGGCACATCTAGTTCGATCCGTCGCCGAGTTCCAGTGGCAGTCACCGATGTAGACTTTCAGGTCACTCCATCAAGACCGGAGGTAAGATATCATCATAACTAATAGAACGAGCCCAAGCTCGGCACATCTAGTTCGATCCGTCGCCGAGTTCCAGTGGCAGTCACCGATGTAGACCTTCAGGTCACTCCATCAAGTCCGGTGGTAAGATCTCATCATAACTTACAAAACAAGCCCAAACTCGGCACATCTAGTTCGATCCGTCGCCGAGTTCCAGTGACAGTCACCGATGTAGACCTTCAGGTCACTCCATTAAGTCCGGAGGTAAGATCTCATCATAACTAACAAAACGAGCCCAAACTCGGCACATCTAGTTCGATCCGTCGCCGAGTTCCAGTGGCAGTCACCGATGTAGACTTTCAGGTCACTCCATCAAGACCGGAAGTAAGATCTCATCATAACTAATAGAACGAGCCCAAGCTCGGCACATCTAGTTCGATCCGTCGCCGAGTTCCAGTGGCAGTCACCGATGTAGACCTTCAGGTCACTCCATCAAGTCCGGTGGTAAGATCTCATCATAACTTACAAAACGAGCCCAAACTCGGCACATCTAGTTCGATCCGTCGCCGAGTTCCAGTGGCAGTCACCGATGTAGACCTTCAGGTCACTCCATCAAGTCCGGAGGTAAGATCTCATCATAACTAACAAAACGAGCCCAAACTCGGCACATCTAGTTCGATCCGTCGCCGAGTTCCAGTGGCAGTCACCGATGTAGACCTTCAGGTCACTCAATCAAGTCCGGACATAAGATCTCATCATAAATAACAAAATGAGCCCAAACTCGGCACATCTAGTTCGATCCGACGCCGAGTTCCAGTGGCAGTCACCGATGTAGACCTTCAGGTCACTCCATCAAGTCCGGTGGTAAGATCTCATCATAACTTACAAAACGAGCCCAAACTCGGCACATCTAGTTCGATCAGTCGCCGAGTTCCAGTGACATTCACCGATGTAGACCTTCAGGTCACTCCATCAAGTCCGGAGGTAAGATCTCATCATAACTAACAAAACGAGCCCAAACTCGGCACATCTAGTTCGATCCGTCGCCGAGTTCCAGTGGCAGTCACCGGTGTAGACCTTCAGGTCACTCCATCAAGTCCGGTGGTAAGATCTCATCATAACTTACAAAACGAGCCCAAACTCGGCACATCTAGTTCGATCAGTCGCCGAGTTCCAGTGACAGTCACCGATGTAGACCTTCAGGTCACTCCATCAAGTCCGGAGGTAAGATATCATCATAACTAATAGAACGAGCCCAAGCTCGGCACATCTAGTTCGATCCGTCGCCGAGTTCCAGTGGCAGTCACCGATGTAGACCTTCAGGTCACTCCATCAAGTCCGGACATAAGATCTCATCATAACTAACAAAATGAGCCCAAACTCGGCACATCTAGTTCGATCCGACGCCGAGTTCCAGTGGCAGTCACCGATGTAGACCTTCAGGTCACTCCATCAAGTCCGGTGGTAAGATCTCATCATAACTTACAAAACGAGCCCAAACTCGGCACATCTAGTTCGATCCGTCGCCGAGTTCCAGTGGCAGTCACCGATGTAGACCTTCAGGTCACTCAATCAAGTCCGGACATAAGATCTCATCATAAATAACAAAATGAGCCCAAACTCGGCACATCTAGTTCGATCCGACGCCGAGTTCCAGTGGCAGTCACCGATGTAGACCTTCAGGTCACTCCATCAAGTCCGGTGGTAAGATCTCATCATAACTTACAAAACGAGCCCAAACTCGGCACATCTAGTTCGATCAGTCGCCGAGTTCCAGTGACATTCACCGATGTAGACCTTCAGGTCACTCCATCAAGTCCGGAGGTAAGATCTCATCATAACTAACAAAACGAGCCCAAACTCGGCACATCTAGTTCGATCCGTCGCCGAGTTCCAGTGGCAGTCACCGGTGTAGACCTTCAGGTCACTCCATCAAGTCCGGTGGTAAGATCTCATCATAACTTACAAAACGAGCCCAAACTCGGCACATCTAGTTCGATCAGTCGCCGAGTTCCAGTGACAGTCACCGATGTAGACCTTCAGGTCACTCCATCAAGTCCGGAGGTAAGATATCATCATAACTAATAGAACGAGCCCAAGCTCGGCACATCTAGTTCGATCCGTCGCCGAGTTCCAGTGGCAGTCACCGATGTAGACCTTCAGGTCACTCCATCAAGTCCGGACATAAGATCTCATCATAACTAACAAAATGAGCCCAAACTCGGCACATCTAGTTCGATCCGACGCCGAGTTCCAGTGGCAGTCACCGATGTAGACCTTCAGGTCACTCCATCAAGTCCGGTGGTAAGATCTCATCATAACTTACAAAACGAGCCCAAACTCGGCACATCTAGTTCGATCAGTCGCCGAGTTCCAGTGACAGTCACCGATGTAGACCTTCAGGTCACTCCATCAAGTCCGGAGGTAAGATATCATCATAACTAATAGAACGAGCCCAAGCTCGGCACATCTAGTTCGATCCGTCGCCGAGTTCCAGTGGCAGTCACCGATGTAGACCTTCAGGTCACTCCATTAAGTCCGGAGGTAAGATCTCATCATAACTAACAAAACGAGCCCAAACTCGGCACATCTAGTTCGATCCGTCGCCGAGTTCCAGTGGCAGTCACCGATGTAGACTTTCAGGTCACTCCATCAAGACCGGAGGTAAGATATCATCATAACTAATAGAACGAGCCCAAGCTCGGCACATCTAGTTCGATCCGTCGCCGAGTTCCAGTGGCAGTCACCGATGTAGACCTTCAGGTCACTCCATCAAGTCCGGTGGTAAGATCTCATCATAACTTACAAAACAAGCCCAAACTCGGCACATCTAGTTCGATCCGTCGCCGAGTTCCAGTGACAGTCACCGATGTAGACCTTCAGGTCACTCCATTAAGTCCGGAGGTAAGATCTCATCATAACTAACAAAACGAGCCCAAACTCGGCACATCTAGTTCGATCCGTCGCCGAGTTCCAGTGGCAGTCACCGATGTAGACTTTCAGGTCACTCCATCAAGACCGGAGGTAAGATCTCATCATAACTAATAGAACGAGCCCAAGCTCGGCACATCTAGTTCGATCCGTCGCCGAGTTCCAGTGGCAGTCACCGATGTAGACCTTCAGGTCACTCCATCAAGTCCGGTGGTAAGATCTCATCATAACTTACAAAACGAGCCCAAACTCGGCACATCTAGTTCGATCCGTCGCCGAGTTCCAGTGGCAGTCACCGATGTAGACCTTCAGGTCACTCCATCAAGTCCGGAGGTAAGATCTCATCATAACTAACAAAACGAGCCCAAACTCGGCACATCTAGTTCGATCCGTCGCCGAGTTCCAGTGGCAGTCACCGATGTAGACCTTCAGGTCACTCCATCAAGTCCGGACATAAGATCTCATCATAAATAACAAAATGAGCCCAAACTCGGCACATCTAGTTCGATCCGACGCCGAGTTCCAGTGGCAGTCACCGATGTAGACCTTCAGGTCACTCCATCAAGTCCGGTGGTAAGATCTCATCATAACTTACAAAACGAGCCCAAACTCGGCACATCTAGTTCGATCAGTCGCCGAGTTCCAGTGACAGTCACCGATGTAGACCTTCAGGTCACTCCATCAAGTCCGGAGGTAAGATCTCATCATAACTAACAAAACGAGCCCAAACTCGGCACATCTAGTTCGATCCGTCGCCGAGTTCCAGTGGCAGTCACCGGTGTAGACCTTCAGGTCACTCCATCAAGTCCGGTGGTAAGATCTCATCATAACTTACAAAACGAGCCCAAACTCGGCACATCTAGTTCGATCCGTCGCCGAGTTCCAGTGACAGCCACCGATGTAGACCTTCAGGTCACTCCATCAAGTCCGGAGGTAAGATCTCATCATAACTAACAAAACAAGCCCAAACTCGGCACATCTAGTTCGATCCGTCGCCGAGTTCCAGTGGCAGTCACCGATGTAGACCTTCAGGTCACTCCATCAAGTCCGGAGGTAAGATCTCATCATAACTAACAAAACGAGCCCAAACTCGGCACATCTAGTTCGATCCGTCGCCGAGTTCCAGTGGCAGTCACCGATGTAGACCTTCAGGTCACTCCATTAAGTCCGGAGGTAAGATCTCATCATAACTAACAAAACGAGCCCAAACTCGGCACATCTAGTTCGATCCGTCGCCGAGTTCCAGTGGCAGTCACCGATGTAGACTTTCAGGTCACTCCATCAAGACCGGAGGTAAGATATCATCATAACTAATAGAACGAGCCCAAGCTCGGCACATCTAGTTCGATCCGTCGCCGAGTTCCAGTGGCAGTCACCGATGTAGACCTTCAGGTCACTCCATCAAGTCCGGTGGTAAGATCTCATCATAACTTACAAAACAAGCCCAAACTCGGCACATCTAGTTCGATCCGTCGCCGAGTTCCAGTGACAGTCACCGATGTAGACCTTCAGGTCACTCCATTAAGTCCGGAGGTAAGATCTCATCATAACTAACAAAACGAGCCCAAACTCGGCACATCTAGTTCGATCCGTCGCCGAGTTCCAGTGGCAGTCACCGATGTAGACTTTCAGGTCACTCCATCAAGACCGGAGGTAAGATCTCATCATAACTAATAGAACGAGCCCAAGCTCGGCACATCTAGTTCGATCCGTCGCCGAGTTCCAGTGGCAGTCACCGATGTAGACCTTCAGGTCACTCCATCAAGTCCGGTGGTAAGATCTCATCATAACTTACAAAACGAGCCCAAACTCGGCACATCTAGTTCGATCCGTCGCCGAGTTCCAGTGGCAGTCACCGATGTAGACCTTCAGGTCACTCCATCAAGTCCGGAGGTAAGATCTCATCATAACTAACAAAACGAGCCCAAACTCGGCACATCTAGTTCGATCCGTCGCCGAGTTCCAGTGGCAGTCACCGATGTAGACCTTCAGGTCACTCCATCAAGTCCGGACATAAGATCTCATCATAAATAACAAAATGAGCCCAAACTCGGCACATCTAGTTCGATCCGACGCCGAGTTCCAGTGGCAGTCACCGATGTAGACCTTCAGGTCACTCCATCAAGTCCGGTGGTAAGATCTCATCATAACTTACAAAACGAGCCCAAACTCGGCACATCTAGTTCGATCAGTCGCCGAGTTCCAGTGACAGTCACCGATGTAGACCTTCAGGTCACTCCATCAAGTCCGGAGGTAAGATCTCATCATAACTAACAAAACGAGCCCAAACTCGGCACATCTAGTTCGATCCGTCGCCGAGTTCCAGTGGCAGTCACCGGTGTAGACCTTCAGGTCACTCCATCAAGTCCGGTGGTAAGATCTCATCATAACTTACAAAACGAGCCCAAACTCGGCACATCTAGTTCGATCCGTCGCCGAGTTCCAGTGACAGCCACCGATGTAGACCTTCAGGTCACTCCATCAAGTCCGGAGGTAAGATCTCATCATAACTAACAAAACAAGCCCAAACTCGGCACATCTAGTTCGATCCGTCGCCGAGTTCCAGTGGCAGTCACCGATGTAGACCTTCAGGTCACTCCATCAAGTCCGGAGGTAAGATCTCATCATAACTAACAAAACGAGCCCAAACTCGGCACATCTAGTTCGATCCGTCGCCGAGTTCCAGTGGCAGTCACCGATGTAGACCTTCAGGTCACTCCATCAAGTCCGGACATAAGATCTCATCATAAATAACAAAATGAGCCCAAACTCGGCACATCTAGTTCGATCCGACGCCGAGTTCCAGTGGCAGTCACCGATGTAGACCTTCAGGTCACTCCATCAAGTCCGGTGGTAAGATCTCATCATAACTTACAAAACGAGCCCAAACTCGGCACATCTAGTTCGATCAGTCGCCGAGTTCCAGTGACAGTCACCGATGTAGACCTTCAGGTCACTCCATCAAGTCCGGAGGTAAGATCTCATCATAACTAACAAAACGAGCCCAAACTCGGCACATCTAGTTCGATCCGTCGCCGAGTTCCAGTGGCAGTCACCGGTGTAGACCTTCAGGTCACTCCATCAAGTCCGGTGGTAAGATCTCATCATAACTTACAAAACGAGCCCAAACTCGGCACATCTAGTTCGATCCGTCGCCGAGTTCCAGTGACAGCCACCGATGTAGACCTTCAGGTCACTCCATCAAGTCCGGAGGTAAGATCTCATCATAACTAACAAAACAAGCCCAAACTCGGCACATCTAGTTCGATCCGTCGCCGAGTTCCAGTGGCAGTCACCGATGTAGACCTTCAGGTCACTCCATCAAGTCCGGTGGTAAGATCTCATCATAACTTACAAAACAAGCCCAAACTCGGCACATCTAGTTCGATCCGTCGCCGAGTTCCAGTGACAGTCACCGATGTAGACCTTCAGGTCACTCCATTAAGTCCGGAGGTAAGATCTCATCATAACTAACAAAACGAGCCCAAACTCGGCACATCTAGTTCGATCCGTCGCCGAGTTCCAGTGGCAGTCACCGATGTAGACCTTCAGGTCACTCCATCAAGTCCGGAGGTAAGATGTCATCATAACAAAACGAGCCCAAACTCGGCACATATTAAATATACTGCTGCCTAATAAAGTACTCCTGTATGCACTTTGTAAAATCAAAACTATCTCGACTATCATTTTACGAAAATCTAATCCAGACATACTCGTACGTAATTGACTTACTGCATTACGCTACGCTGTGGCATATACACACACGGTCCCTCCCGCCCGCACCGCTGTCGACTTGCCCCGCCCCTTTGCGGGGGCTGAGGTAGTGCGCTCATAGCTGCGGACTGTACTGGAACCTGGCCTTAACAGAAAGTATGAAATAGGTACACCGTGAGATAGCACGGTTGGCCTCGTGGACGAGTAGCTCCTGTTGAACATTGACCGTGACATTGAGCTACTGAACATTCATCGCTAAGAGCACGTCTGTGTTACCTAGTTAATTATGCAAATTATTGTAAGCGCAATTACGTACGAGAACTAATTACATTATTTGCATATCGTCAGTAATCCACTAACACGAGAGTAATTCAAACATTGTTCGCCTAGAAATACACAAAAACCGGGCGTCTTATATTGTTGAATGCTGAGAGAGCGGCGCGCGGCGGTGACGTCGCGATGTGCGCGATAACGTCAACTCGAGGCAAAACAAAAAGTTATCAGCATGATCAGCAACCAGCGATCACCAGCCGCCGCCGCCCATCACTGCGTTAGAGAAGCGATCATTACTAGATCCACTTACATTGTGATAACATGCGCCTTGCACAGATTTTGACCCTAATAACGTTAAAAACTATTCAAAACGTGACACCGCATCAGTTTTCAACAAATCAATTTTATTTCGAGAAACGGTTACAATTAGGCGGCCCTGTACGGGCGCACACGCACCGCGTCCTGAGTGTAAAGGTCGCGCCACCCCTGCGGCACAGGTACCGTTACACACCCCCTCCCACCCCGAAGGGAAATCACCTGACATTTAGAGTTTTTATGCTCCTCGCAGGGTGAATAATATGTATGCCCTAGACTGGTCTCGGCCAGGGGTGTAGAGGTGGGGGTCACATTCACGGAGTGAGCTGCGCGCGAGCACCATTCATCGCTGCTCACCACGACATGGACACTGGTGAGTCCCATTGCTCATTCGTTCATTCCTCTTAATTGCTCGGTGCTCCTGGGCCAGACGAACATGCCAGGTTCAGTCAGCCCCCGGTGGCTCTCCCTTCTGACCACTCAGCTCTCAGACCCTCCCGCCGCTCCTTCCCTGTATTTAACAATCAGGGCGCCACTTCTGAGAGCCTAACTCTTAACTCTTATATAAGTATATATTTTTTTCCAACAAGGCTCACACAGTCATGTGTTTTATGCTTTTTTAAGAATTCATTGTCACGATACCGACTTGAAACTGAAGGTGACGTTCTTTCAATAACTATTTACATTTACAATACAGTCAATATTTTTTACAAATTAGGGAAATTTTAAAGCAATTACATTCGTCTCGTCAGAGAAAGCGATTGCTGTAAAAAATCATTCGTTTTGTGACCAAAAAAGACGCTGTGACTTTCTAATTTATTGCTCGAGCGCCGAAGGAAGCGTAAAAAATACAATAAAACAATACCTTCAAAAGTAAAAATCACACAAATATTAGTGTGCGCCGTTATCCGTCGAGTTGGATACAATGAGCCGTCATAAAAGAAAGCACGGTCAAATCGCATGAAATAAATCCCTCATTCAAAATGGCACGATAAAAACCGGGAAGCGTTTTTTAAAACCTCAATAAACGTGAAGAAACCTTCGAGTCCCTTTTTAATGTATCGAAACAAGTGCAAGCCGTCTGCCGGCCGACATACCGGACCGGGCAGGGTCCTTGCGGGACACTGGGACACGTAATGTGTTTTAAAGTGAGTGTGGGGCTCCTCAGACACTTGTCAAACTTTAAGTACCTGTACACAGTTCACGAGAGTCGGTCGCGGGGTCGCGCTCTCTGGATTATACTTGATCCACATAACATTATGCTGGAGGGAGTGCGCCGGGTGCGGGGCGCGCCGGGGAGGGGGGAGGGTGACCTTTCGCGAGGTCCCGTTACAGGCACCTGCGCGGACGTTAGGGTCCCGCTAGCCGCTCCTGTGACACGCACCACATAGCGGACCGCACCGCGACATCACTCAACATGAACCACTCTATTCTTTGCAACACACTTTTTTTTGCCAAAAACTTTTCTCAATAAGTTCGTGCTCTTCCAATTACCTGGCGATCGTAACAAATATTAAACTGTTCTTTATCATTCATCACTCGCCCGCGAACACAATGAACGTGTTGTCGCCATCGTTTTATAAAATGTATAATTTCGCGTCGATTGCTCGTTGCTCTTCTGCTTCATCGATACTTTGCAGTTCCGCTGCAGTGTTATCTTAATTGAATAGGTTGGTGCGTGAGATCGATTCGGATCAATAGGCACTCGACAGATTATTTTTGCCGTTACACGTGATAAATGAACGAGCGCCGAAAGCTACGACAAAAACTTTAATGTTGGCTGTGACCTCTCCAGCTCACTGATTGCAGTTTGAACATCGTTTGATCAGACCGCGGACCAGCCCTGCCCGAGTGCCGTTGTGTCACGGTGGGCGCGGTGGGCCGGTGGGGGGCACTGCGGGCTGCAGCAATAGGTCTCGTGTGCGAGAATCACTCAGCGGGCCGCGTAATGCCCTCCATTGGAATTTTTACATGCAGATGACGCGCGCCGATCCCACGCGTGCACTGTCGTCGCACGCTTCCAGTAGACACATCCCGACGCTAAGGCACACGAGGCGCATTCCAAGGAAATGTGTGTGTAAATACCGACTATATTTCTCAAACCGTTTCAAGTTAGTACAGTGTGTTTGGACACACTGTACTAACTTGAAACGGTTTCGAAGGACAAGTCCAAGTTAAGACTAAGTATGCTTGTGATTGTGACTGACAGCTATTGCTTTTGTTGTGTAAAGCTAGGTCAAATTGTCTCTATCGAATAGGATCCTATTGCAATTTTTATAAATTTAAAACATACCTTCCTTCTGACGCTGTCGGGTAAAAAATCTATTATAGCAATTTGACAGATTGGGTCACCTTGATGGCGTCTGTCGGTGTTCTGAAAATGAACTACATAATAATTATGTATCGATAATAGATCATAGAGTATGGTGAGACCGAAGGCGGCTAAGCTACCACCGCCGCCGCCACGTCGCGCGTCGCCGTCGACGCTGGCTCGCGGCTAGGCTACTCGCATGAAGTTTATCTCGCATTCAAACGGACTTGTTGCATCATATTGTGTGTGCTGAAGTGGCCGGTGTAACGGGGCCGTCGCGCGTTGCACGTCGATATCGAGGGTGAGTGACACGTGGTGATATTTGCGACGCGTGCGGAGTGCCCGCGTGCACCTGCGCGCGCCGTGCGTGCCGCGGGTCAAGGTCGCTGAACGCCGCCCGCGCCACCGCCGCCGCGCACAGAGCACCCACTCGCCACCACTACTGAAATAAGACAGTCAATATTATATAAGTTTTTTGTAACTTTGACCTTTGTGATGTCATCGTTCGACTGTTTATTAAGCACATGCAGGATGCTGTGCGTATCTCAGTCAAATGTCGACTCATCTAGAGTGTTCTTTGACCTGTGATATGATAAATAGTAACCATTTCTTTTCATGCCAATCTCAAAGTGAATACATTTCATGGTGTTTCACGTTCTTGAGCGTCCCGCCCCCCCGACTCGGCACCCAACTAGCTAATGAGCGGACGTGATCCGATCACGGTGCGCTACATTTTTATACGCGAGATATTTCGTGGCAAAGGCACGTAACAAACCAATGTCGTTAACATCCACGCATGGAAATACGTTCGATCGACTGTAGTCGTATTGTTTCCTACAAATTACTTTTGAATTATTGTAATACGCACCAACTGCTACCAATCGTATTGTAACAATAGGTTTATGTTCATCCATAAAATAAAACTTGAAATGAAAATATAAAGCACGTTGTGATGGGCCAGCTCATTATGATGTCCCGTTGGTTTCCTGCTGAGTTCTGACGTGTCACTCGTTATGGACAGGACTCAAGGGCGGAGGAAGGATATCCTTGATTTGTAGTACAGCTCATGTGAGGGAAGGAACTCAATTAGCTGTCGCATGAATCGCGTGGGAGTCGCACGTCGTCGCGTGACTCTCGCAATGAGCTGCGGCCGATCGACGGCGGTGTGCGCGGTGGTACGAGACCTGCCCACTGGTAAACAAAAGCATCAAGCGCATGCTACAAATGTGTTTCCGTTTGTCAAGGTTGTCCGAGGACTCGCCTTACAAACGTACCACAATAGTGATGCTTCGATCGAAGTGCAGCTATTAGTTCAACCGATCGTTAGTTATGTCATCCGTGGCTCCGACACGTTCCCGGGCGCGGGCCGCACCGTGCTGCGTGCCGGACGGCTTAACATAAACAAGCTCTCAAGGAGTCCCGCGGGACGCGCCAGCGGCCGGCCGCAGCTCTCTTATATCAGGCGCTAGACCGACAGCTGTGTGACTCATGCGGTCAGTTACGGTCCATGCTCATGCAAACCTAAAGAGTCAGGTAGGACTTCGCTTCTTAGAGGACTGTCACACTACACAACAACAGTTGACTTGGCGTTGCAATGTGCCTCAGCTCAGCGTCATCTGGTTGCAGTTATCATAAGAACTCGACTGTGGATGGCTGCAGCAGACGGCAGCGCAATATTCCAGCAATTTCTCAATGTTACGTGAGACAACGACAACGTTTTGGAGACATATCAACATGTCGTCGATCCAGTGTCGATGGCACTACTGATTTGCCTTCGGGATTGATCAAGAATGTTCACTTCTTAATTTTGTCACAATGCTCTCAGAATAACGTTGTTTGCACTATGGTCATAACAATACGTCAACGTGATAATGAATGAGATATAAGTAAAGATCAAAATACGCTGGTAGTGTTAAAGGGTATGAATCATACAGTATCGTGTAGCCCCTAAGTGCAGTCACCGGCTTACCGCGGAAGCCACATCGTCTATATTAGCATAATGTCATGCAAAACATTGTGCAGCCAAGTCCTTCATCCCCCGGCCGGCCGCCATCGCACGTCGGGGGACGTTACATCTTGGCACAAGTGTCCGTCGTAATGTTCAAATGATATTGATTTAGTGTAATACAAGGTTGTTAGGAGAATGCTCAATCAAGCTAACATTACAATCTAGTATCTAGAAAGCGAAGATCAGCCAGTTAAACGGAGTTGGTCTGCTTTCCTGTCGAGGTCTTAATCTGGCTTTCCCTTTCATACTCTCTCGTTTTGTCAGTGCAAGTTCAAAAGCTCGCGCGTACATCATGTGGCGCCGCCGCCGGCTCGCGATGCGCTTGCGCATCCGAACTGAGAATTCGTTACAATTGACCCGTTGAGGTAATTAACTGACTTGTAAGCAGCGCACTGGGAATAAATTATGTCTATGAATAATTGTCTAAGTATTATAATGAGCTCGCCATTTTCAATTATCCGGCGCGCGGTAATGAGCTCACATAGTACCGCGGTTCCGCTCCGAATACTCCACCGCCCGCGCCCGCGCCGCCGCCGACAGTGCGGGGGGGGGAGTGAGGTGGTTACTTGCCACAGCCCGTACCTGATGACAAAGTTCATAATTACAATAATGTTATTGTGAATCAGCTCACGCGATGAAACTAATGGGAGGTAAGCGACGAGCGCGAGCGTGCACTGTGTTGCGCTTCTCCTCAGAGTATATTTACTTACCGTCATCCTTAGCTCGATAGCTATAGCAGTGCCGGATTAGCCATATAGCAGGAGGCAGCAAATGCTACGGGCCCCGCGCATTGGGGGGCCCCGCGCCTGTGCCCAAAAAAGAATCACAAATGTGTAATACACCTTGGCTATTCTAAAAGTGAGCGATTGGCCACACTGACACTACTAACGCCTCATTACAGTCGTCTCCACAAGACCTTAATACAGGATACGCTCTGTATAAATCATTACATGGCTATATCGAAGCAATGCAATCCACATTGAGGCATTTCGTATTGAGAGTTTTGCCCCAAAGCCTCCAGCGGCCGCCCTCAGGCTACTCCTGCCCAATCTCAGTGAGCCAAACGCCTCATGCAAGGAGGCTTTACGCCGGCGTCGTGCGGTCCATGGCCCTCTACGGGGCCTCCGTGTGGGCCCTGATTAGCATCCGGACGCGACTATTAAAGCTGGTCGCATGCCAGGGGGTCATGGCTATGCGGATGATCCGGGGATATCACACGATCGCCAGCGAATCGGCCAACCTTGCCGGATTGCTGCCCTGGGATCTGGAGGCAACTGCCCTCCATCGCGTCTATGAGTGGCGCGTGGAGGCGCAGCGCCGGGGTGTATCCCCGCTGCTTCGAGAAGTGAAGGCACGCCGGGAAGAGCTCAAGGGCGATCTTAGGGCAGTATGGAGGGAACGACTGTCGCAACCCAGGTCCGGACCCGCCACAATCGCGGCGGTAAGACCCCTTTTTGAGGAGTGATTGGATAGGCGTCATGGCGTCCTTACCTACCGCATGAAGTTTCGGGAGGTACCTGTGTCTGATAAGGGGGAGGAAACGCCTGGGTGTCACCACTGCGAGGATCGCCCAGAGGACACGGTGGAGCATACAGTGCAGGACTGCCCCGCTTGGAAAGCACCGCCGTGTCCTCACGGCGGCGATAGGCGGAGACCTGTCGCGCCCGGCATTGGTCGAGGCCATACTTCGGGACGAGACGGAGTGGGAAGCGGTAGCCTCCTTCTGCGAAGCAGTCATGCTCGCGAAGTAGGAGGCGGGCCGCAGAGGACAGCATCCTCCCTTCACCCCAGCTGCAGTGACGGACGTCGGCAGACGATCTCCAGCCACCGTAGGCACAGGCACGTGAGTGGCGAGTAATGGGCGACTCGCTGTCCGACCATGGACCAGGGGTCGACGGCGTGTTGTGTTCCACGCGCGCCTCAAAGTGTGTCAGCATGATGACGGGGCCCCCCTCTAGAGGGCCAAAGCCTGCGGGGGTCGCGAGACTTATCTCATTACCGTGACCCCGGAACGTAAAGGGCTATTGAAGGACACCGTGGATTTACCGCTAAAAAAAAGGCAAGGTAACTCTAGGGCCCCATGGTTACATTTGCTACGGGCCCCGCACCGGCTTGATCCGGCACTGAGCTATAGGGGTAGATTACCCCACTTTAGTGAGATAAACTATAAAATTAGACATAGTTTATAGAACGTACTAACATTTACAACAGCTATCCTTAGGGCTCCTTCACACAGAGCATCCGTTACAGGATCGTCCTATTAACTGAGCCGTCTGTCGCTACTGGATATCCAAATCCAAACTAATATTATAAATGCGAAAGTAACTCTGTCTGTCTGTCTGTCTGTCTGTTACGCTTTCCCGCTTAAACCTCTCAACCGATTTTGATGAAATTTGGCACAGACAATCTTTAGACCCTGAGAAAGAACATAGGCTACCTTTTATTGCGAAAAAGGGGATGAAGAGGTTGAAATAGGGGTTGAAAGTTTGTATGGGATTTCTAAATTTTAAAAGATAAAACCATGAAACTTTATATTTAAAGCACTTGATAAGATATATTTAATCATTTGTTCTAGCGTTTTTGAAATTTCGACCAGTGAGAGGGTGAAATAAGGGTTGAAGGTTTGTATGGGATTTTGTCATTTCTGGGGATAAAACCATGAAACTTTATATTTAGGAACTTGATAAGAAATAAATAACAATTTGTTCTAGCGTTTTTGAAATTTAAAATCGTTTGTTCTAGCATTTTGAAATTTTTACCACCGTGGGGGTGAAATTCTACAAACGGAATTCCCGAAATTCGAACGGAACGGAACGGATTCGGAACGGGAACTACGAAGCCAAACTTTTTGTATACAAAATTTTAACCACTGAACCTAGGAACATCATATTTAGAAGTTTTGGGTGTATCAAGTTAAAAAAAATTGGCTTTTGAAGTTAAAGTTCCTTTTAACGAATAGGTACTCTGCATCGCCGCCGCTGCCGTCGTCGGTCGTCGGTCGCCCGCGCCGTCGCGCACATTCGCCGAAGTGTGGCGGCAGGCAACGGCGCTGTCGTGGTGGGGGAGCGCACGACTCTAACTATGCCTACCCGAACGGGCAGACACGTGAGGGCAGACATCATTGTCGGACGCATACGATCAGAGAATGTCGAGTCCAAACAATCTCCACATTTTAACAAATAATAACAAAACAGCAAACGTTGTGTACAAAAATGTTTTAAATTAGGTCATTTTAAAATATTTTTGTACACAACGTGATGCTGACCCCTGGAAGTGTCTCGTGGACATATTAAGGGACCAATAAATTTTCCTGGGTACTTTCTGCCACTTAATGGAATACATAGGTACCTTATACCTACCTACTGTAAACAGATATTTTATAATTTTTTTAAACATACCTACTCTCTTTTAACCAAATGCTATACCCAAATCTATACCGTTCCATTAATATAATCCTTAATATTCAAATTAATTTACTATAACTGTGTAAATGTTTGTTTCACGGCTAATTTGCTGAGCCGTTTGTTACAAAATTGGATATGGATAGTCTGAAATCTGAAAAACAACATAAGCTACTTTTTATCAAAACACCACGCGGGCGAAGCCGCGGGCGGAAGCTAGTTAGAAACTAAAATTGACGAAAATAAAGGCACTTCTAAAATTGCCAATACGTCACAAGCAAGTGCAGTTTTCACTTCTCTCATGATGACGTCAGGAACTGACGTCACGAGGCATCACTCTCGAATTTTGATGCGTTGTATCTTTGTAAATATGAATTGTTTATTCATCGTAATCATCATCAGCCGGAATACGTCCTCTGTCTGCTGAACATAGGCCTCCTTCTATTAATTCAACAAAAGAATAAATAGGTGTCCATTATTTTTTTAACTACTGTCGGACTAAATTTATTGATGCTGTCAACATGCCCATTGTGGACAATTTTCTAATTTGAGAATTAAGCTTTTCGAGAATTTGCGATTTGAAATTTCACTATTCTGTCCTTTCCAAACTCGCCTGTCATTTTGAGAATTAGGCGGAGCGGACACTGCACGCGCCCGTTAATTTATACACGATTCATTATGTTCTACGAGTTCATTTCACTTGCTACTAGACGCACACTTTATGTTGCTTATTAAAATACTACGCAAGTGTAAATCTCTCTGTGTGAAGTAATCCGCGCGCTAGTATGTGAACTTACGTTATTTGAAGTTGGTGTAAAGCAGTAAAACACGCTGCGCCCCCGGTTTCTCTCGCGATAGTTTCGTTGAACCTTTTTTTAGAATGTATTACTATATTATTGGAGAACGGTGTTGTTTTCAGTTCATATTTAAGATTAAGCTCTGAGTGATGTGTAGTGGGCATAAGGTATCCTGATAATAAAAAAAAGCAGCCACAGGAGCGCCAGCTGCGGATGCTGCTATTTCTTCAAGATTCTCCTTTTTGTTTTATGCAATGAAGCCTGTGATGTGGCGTCTGCGTGGACTTGGTTAGTGCTGATCTCAAATCAGTTTTCCAGTTGCCTAGTGAGTTATGTGCGCAGTGGCGTGCGCCGTGCAGGCAGTGAGGCGCACTCGCTAGTGAACCGGCCACGTGAACGTCGGGGCATTCCGGGGGCGAGTGTTTATTCCGCTTATCTGAATTTTAAATTGTGCCGAAGCTTGCGCGGGCGCCCCTCATCCCGCGCGCCCTCCCCTGCATCCCGCCGTCGAATTCCTAGCGGTCTCGCCAATCCACCCGTAAAAACCCAATCAAGTGGCCATTTTAGTGATGCGCTCCGCTTTGACACACGATTTCACTTTCGACCCACGCCGCGCGCCGCTCCTCACTACGCATACAAAAAATTCAACAAACTGTTTTATTCTAAGTTTAAGATTGTGAGTGTGTCCGGCTGTACCACCGCCACTGTTGCGAATAATTCTCTGATTTGTTACCGATTTATTTTTAACGCGACTGTCACGATTATGGGTGATGTTCCATGAAGCTGAAATTAGTCATACTTACCTTTTTATTTCTGTAATCCAGATTTCGTGTTCGATAATAGAGAACTTAATTATTAATATAATTTATAATATTACGTATGTGAGCAGATCATGTGGGGCCGTGTGGTGTGTACGGTGTACGTTGTGGTCTAAGATAGAATCCAGCGCGCGGTATGTTGCGCGAGCGCGGCTTCCCAGAACTTCCAATTTGTTGGTCATTTGATTTAATGTCGGCGTGGGAAAGGCGGGCGCGTGAACACTGCACAGCCCGGGTACCGAACCGGGCGGCTGCGGCGGCGACCGTCGATTATTACGATCACTTACCACTAGTGTGTCTGCGCCCGCGCCCGCTGCTCCTGTTTAGGGCGTTTAGAACCGAGTCCGATTCTAGGTGTAGTCGGAACCGGGTCACCCGGTACTACCCGATTCAAGCGAAAAATCGTTTATTTTGCTTGATGAAGATCCGACTGCAATAGAGCTAAAGCGCAATCCAAATACTGATTCAATTTTTTAATATATTATATGTTTACATATACATATATTTAACGGTTATTGTTTTTTTTTTAAACTGGCATTCCGCCCGCGTCGTTGCCCGCGCGAAATTCGGACTTTTCCTTTGTAAATTTCAACTCCGGGAGTTGAATCTTACTGCATACTTTTGGAAAATCTAAATACATAGGTACCGTGTTACCTCATTTGATTTTAGGTTTTCCAAATTAAGTCCAATAACCCATCCATAACCAAAAGAAAATTTAGTAAAAAAATCTTTATAATACTAAAAGAAAAACAGTTTTGTCTGGTTTCTATACATAATTATACTAAAGTTTATTTGATTTTCAGTTATTTTTGAAAAATAGTTTGAAATGCATCCTTTAATAATTGATAAGTAGATTATTTATGGCAAGTTTTGCTTTAATTGATAAGTAGATTATTTATGGCAAGTTTTGCTTTTATCGAAGCACTCAGTGAAATCCTTAATAGGTAGGTATAAGCCATTTTCATCAACTTGGGGGTGATTTTCAAAATTACGTGTCTGATTATTTTTGCAACAATTTCTATGTATTGAGTTTCAAATTCATCCGCTTGCCCGTTATGATTTAATAATGTAAAATTTAATATCGTCAATGGAGGGAAATTTGAAAAATAAAAACTATTAATGCACATCTTTTTACCAACTATCCCGCACTGGGCCCGCGTGGTGGATTATGGCCCACTCCCTCTCATAGAGAGGAGGACTGTGTTCCAGCAGTGGGAACATTATAGGCTGATGATGATGATGACATCTTTTTAGGGTTCCGTAGTCAACAAGGAACCCTTATAGTTTCGCCATGTCCGTCCGTCCGTCCGTCCGTCCGTCCGTCCGTCCGTCTGTCCGCAGTTTAGCTCAGAGACGCACAGTACTAGAGAGCTGTAATTTGGTGTAAATATACGGATTTGTTGTGCCGAAAAAGTGGTAAAATAAAATCTCGTAAAATATTTTTTTTTAGGGTACCTCCTGTACACGTAAAGAGGGGATGCTTTTTTTTCTCGCGTACCCCTTAGTGTGGGGTATCATTAAATAGGTCTTTAAAAAATATTGATAGTTTCCATTAACAATTTTTTGATAAAAAAATTCGTTTGTGAAATGTTAAGCTTTAAAGTGCTAAATTTTGCTCGACTCGAGTGTCCCCCCCCTCTACCAGCTAAACGGTTATGTTTGGGGGTGTAAAAAAATTCACAATAGTAGTATATATAACGAAGTTTAAAAGAAAATTATCATGACTAAGTAGGCTTTACAACTTTACGAGTAATAGTCGACCAACTTATAAAATGTACTTGGATAACATATTTTCCTAAACAAAACGGAGAACATGCTCTTCAACTGCAAATGTAAGTTTGTCAACTTTATTTTTACAGCTGTAATAGGTATGTTTTACGGTATGTTTTTTGGGGATAGGTAGGTTTTTATCGTTAACTATTTTTAACTTACTTCAAAAAAAGGGGGAGGTTCTAAATTCGTCGTAATCTTTTTTTTACGTATTTTCCCCGATTTCTCAAAGACTCCTGGACCGATTTTGAAAATTCTTCTCTTTAAAATTAAATTCAGCGAATCAGTTTAGTTAATTCGCATAAGTATTTTGATGGGCAACTACGGAACCCTACAACTTGGCCGGTTTTTATTTACTAGCGTTAGTTTTCATGCGAAGTTTCAAGTCTATAAACCCAAGAAATAAGATTACCATACAAAAGTGTTCACCCCTATTTCATCCAGTTGGAACTCTTATTGATTCCCAATTAGACATTTTTAAGTGAGATTATCTGAAGACAAAGATGAACTGGAGTTTATGTCAAATTAGACTGATAAGAAAGCTTATATGGAATATAGTCTCATAATGATCACACTCGATTATTTTTCAAAGAATTAAATCAGAAACGGTTGTACATCGAGCTTATCCTTTAAACTAACTTATTATAAATCATAATACATAATGTACTGTTTAATGGAGTGCTAGCACCATCCTGGCACCGGAGAGATGCCACAGCGTCGCGGGCGCTCCCGGTACCAATCACTTCATGGTCATTCTGTGTAGATGTGAAACAATGATTCTTGTTGGCCAACATGAGGGAATTAAAATCCATAAAAGGCAGCGGAAAACTTTCTTTAGGAAACTCTTGCTCTTTTCAATGAAAATCTATTTGGCATAGGTGCTTAACTTTTTGTTTTGTAAAGTGACTTTTGCTATCGACTTCCGTCGTACAAAATCAGTCGTCAGTGAGGTAGCAGGTAGTTGCGCAATTGCTCACCAGCACACCGAACACAGAACTACGTGCAGGATGAAACGAGATCGAGAGCGTGCTCAGTAGCGATGAAACAAATGTTAGAATCTTCAAATTCACGATTGCGAATGTGGATGTGAATATTCATCTTAAATATTCCCGAAAACGCCCCGGACGCTCCCCGGATGCCCTCTAAACTAGGACAAATCCGGGGAAACCCGGACGGATGGCAACCCTACTTGGCTAGTATTTCATCAAGCTTCATGCCGTGGTGAGTTATGATGTGAACTGATGTGAGTTGTCTACTCACACTAATAGTCAATCAGTTCACAAGTAATTACCGCTGTTATTATCATCATTATTACAACGCTCATGCATTTGCAGAGCCGTTTGTATATTTTTAAACTACCTTAGTTATATTTAGTTATTATTTTCTTTACTATTAATATTATATAAACTTGCATGATCACATTAGTCTACATTTCAATTGCTTAAAATTAACGAAAAATGGAAGTGCGGGGACTCCTAATACAAGCAATTCCTTGCTTAAAAGGTGATCTCCAATAATATGTATCAAAATGCCTATTGTAATTGAAATAAACAATTTATTATTATTATTAATTTATTATTATTGTAATACAGACATAAGTATCACGGTACTTACGAGCTGGCTCCTCACGCGGCGTGTCGGCAGCATGATGCATGCACGCGCCTATCTGCATGCAGCGCGGCGCCGAGTGCGCGCGCATCCCCCGCGGCGAGCTCGGAGCCGCGCGGCCGCACCGTTCCTCCTGGCACATGCGCATGCGTCTCGACATTCAAAGCATGAAGCGATGTATTAGGAGTATGTTTAATATCAAGCAGGCTTGATAGCTGCAGACCATATTTTATCAAATAAAATATATTAAAGCCGGAAACACATTATTTAACACGCCACGCGACGCAACGTGTCGACACCCGATGTACAGTGAGCGCGTTTCGTCGCGTCGGGTGTTCATAGTGTGATTCTGGTCATAGAAAACAATACATTTGATTTGACCCAACACGCATCACGTTTCATCGGGTGGCGTCGGGTGTTAATAATGTGTTTCCGGCTTTACACTACCATGTGTCTATATGTATATGAGATTGCTAGCTTCGCAAGAAGTAATAAACCCTTTTTTGATAAGTAAGTAGCGGCACGGTGATAAAATTTGTTGTACTTTTACCTAAATCTAATAAGACGGCCCTGTACTTATTCTGAAATCATTTCATGTCCTGAGAGCTACTTGAAATTAAGGAAAAGCACTTGAGCCATGCTCAAAAATTGCTCAATACTTACTCCTTTAAATATGAAATTGTTTGTTTTTTAAACTTTGTCCTACACTAGACCTGTTTCAGCTACAAACATAGAAACTCGCATACACAAACAACATTTCCCCAGACCCGGAATAACGACTTGTAGGTCATACAAATGGAAATTTCAATTGTCGTAATTTAGGACATTTTGCCGAAAATGAGTTATAAATAATTATATATTTGGAATCAGCGTCGCAAGCTCTATCGATCGGTAGTTTAAAAAAAATCTATCTCTAAAAAAAGCCCCTTACGACCTGTCTTTTCAACATCTCTAGCGCGACTTTTTTACTATTTGGGAATGAGATGTATCGTAAAAATATTTTTCAATACGGGGCGTAAAGTCATGTTTTAATTATTTTAGAGGTCGTAAGTCTCACTTTTGGCATTTCATTTTTATACGATATTATAAAAAAATATAAATTATTATGTTATTATGTCATTTATTAATACTTTAGAATGTCAATTTTTTAGAGTTTTAGTTGGTCTTGAGGATAGAATTTGTTATTATTTTTGTGGTTATTTTAACTTTATTAGGGTTTAAGTTAGCTGATTATTTGAAATCTTGAGTTGTTTTCATGACAACGATTAAAATTAAACGATTTTTGTTTACATTTTGAGTTCCTATTAGAATAACATTTTTGATACTTTTTTTGCTATTTAAATGGATAATAAATAAAACATAACAAAAATAATTTTATTTTCACTTGGTTTTACAGGTTTTACCATTGTAGGCATTTCTATTTATAACTTTCGATTTTTTGTTCCTTTTACCCCCTGAGTTTCTGATTGATAGTGACTTGTACTACCCATTGATAGTCAAGATTAGTCCTTTACGACATATCTGACTGTACCAATTTTAGTGGCTAAGAGTCTGGCTAAGGGCTGTAAAGGACTCTTATTTCGGTAAATAATTAAGTTTGGTTTGTTTTGTTCATTTATATGAATAGAACACGAAAAAATAGTCAGGGTTTCTTTTGGCATCATTAATAGCACTATGTTTGAAAAAGATTTAAAAGAAAAACATTTTTTTTTTAGTTTTTGGCTCTACTGTAAACTCGTTATTTGTCCTTTACGACAATTGAAATTTCCGGTATCGAAATATTTGCTCCGTGTGGGAACCGAACCCGCGACACGCTGCGCTGAAGTCCAATCGCTTAGCTACTGCGCTAACCGTGCCGTCATAATATAAGAGGTATAAAGGTTTAGAAATGCCTGAGCACTTTTTTGGGACCAAAATTGGCTAAAGGCATAATATGGTTGAACTATGCAATTTTTTTAACAACTTACGAGTAATGTAATTTTAAGCAACTCAATGATTTTGAATTCGATCTGATGTAAATACAGCCGCACTCGAGCGCGGTGTGGCTTCTGCGCACACGCTCGTGCGGTGGTAGCGCGTGCGTGCGCCAGCGCCGGGGCTGTAACCGCTCGCCGACATCTGCTGGTGCTATACTTGGAGCAGTTCTCTGCGCGCCTCACTACAATGTCCGGCCGGGGCGCGAGGGCGGAATGATGACGGCGACTGTCGTTACCAAATTACCAATACCTCTACCAAAGGTATTTGTTTATAGTTCATGCGCTAACTGATCACATTTAAAGGTCATCAGGCCGCTACCCGCCAGCGTTGCTGGTGGCGCAGCGGCGGCGTGGCGGGGTTGCGTAGTGTGTAGTCTTTACATTATATTGACACGTGTCAATTAGAACGAAGTTGACTGCTAATTATTCTCGCATTTCGCATTTAAATGATCATTCCGAGAGCTGTAATCCGCGCCATTGTTTCCGCTGAACAATCGCTTCCCACCGCTTTGTCAAGCGACTGTACACCCTCGGCAGCACACGCAGTGCTCAGTATGGCATGCCGCCTGCGCAGCTGTGTGAGTGCGCCTGCGCGACCGACTCGCTTGCGGCTGTGGACGCGATGATTACAGCGGACACGGACACGCCGACCGCTAATTAAACGTAATGACGGTGTGATAAACAAACAAACACACGCCTCACACGGGGTCGCGGTGCGGGGGGAGGGGGATGTGTTGAGATTTGTATAGAAGCGGCATGCGGCACTACACTCGTGCCGTGTACCTGTTATATTATAATATACATCTAATTAAGCAGCCCTTTCGATACTTGTGTCTAGCGGACGGGAGTGGCTCGCACGTCACATCTGTGATGGATGCGCGCCCAAAGCTCAGTGAGCGCACCACTCGACCAGGAATCATTCGCGCCGTTTGAGAGTAAAACTAAGTGATGGCGCTCACAGTGCGCACTGTTGTGCTCTATCATTGTACCGCTAGTTAGTACATGCACGTGTGCGCGTGTGCCGTTCAATGTTAATATCACTGACTGCTGTCATGTTCGCACTGTGAGAGGCAGCGTCGCGTGCACCTCGGTACACATGCCCGGACATGAGTGACCAGGTCACACGATGGCGCATACGCATATTCTGCACCAGAATGAAATGTAGAGTGTGAGATGTGCAATTAGTGAACCTCATTTGCATAAATGATTGAAATTTTTTAGAATAGGTACGAATCGAATGGAATGGATTTTTTATTTGAACGAAGTAGTAGTAATATTATCCTACTTGCCAATTAGAATGTTAACACTATAACAATAATGGAATGGAAAGTTCTTATAAGTAACATAATCGAGATTCTTATTAGTTGTATAAGTGAGTGCAACTGCAGTCACCGCACTATATAGTTAGTCACGCTTGGAAGTCGCCGCGTCCGCGCCCGCTCCCGCGCCTGCGCAGTCTGTCTCCGGATATAGGTACACCACGGTATCAGCTCCGTTTCCACATTTTTTTTCAATCCGAGGCAAATGGACGCCCCCTCCAGCTTTTCAAATTAATTGTCAAAAATCTCAAAAAACAAAATGTTTACTATATACCTGACCAGCCGCCTTCTAGAAACACAGACCTGTTCGCCCTAATAGCTCTGCCCCCACTCAGCTAGAAAGATAGCACATTATGTTGTGTGTGCATTATCTTCACGTACACCATGCAAACGTTCATAATTATTATTAATTTTGGATTTGTTCGAAAACCAACTGTGAGTAACAACAAGTGTACTACGTAACGTACGCATCAAGCAAGCATTGTTTCTGATTGAGGCGCCCCCGTAGCTGGCGCCCCCCGCGCGCACCCCGCCTGCTGCCCTCGGTCCGGCACTGCTATAAACTCCGACTGCCCACACGTTACTTCTAGTTCAGCCGTATCTCCGTTACTGATGTTCCCAGTATCTAAATGGTGACATTCGGAGTTCTAATAGATACTCTAATAAGGATCCATTTGAATTTATAATAGTAGCAAACAGTAATATTCAGTGGTGCCTGACACCGCGAGATGCGCGCGCGCTTACGCGTCGTTTCCTACAAACGACATCAACGCGCGCGACTGTTGTGTGAACATTTTTCTGTGGCATAAAATGTCGTAACAATTTAAGTTACTTTTTTTAATGATGCATTTTTAATATAAACAGGTGTTCCTCCTTAAGGGGCAAAACCTTCCGGGGTCGCGGGACTGTCGCACCAGTTACCCGTGACCCTTGAACGTAAAGGGCTATCGAAGGATCACCGTGGATTTTAGTCAGTACGAGTCTAACTGGTGAATTACCACGAAAATAAAAAAGCAGTTACTCACGCTACTTTGTCTATGATTCTGGTAATAATCGCCGCTACTCTTATTGGTTCGTTATCTAGTGGACGTAATCCAATAAAGTGCGGCCGAGAATGATTTCTAACAAGATATTCACATCGGCCACACAAAACTCTATTACACCAGATAATTGAGATAAAATATCGGTTAGTTGTGAAACGCAGACTCACGCCGCGAACAGGCGCGCGCGCACTGCCCTCACTGACGTGACATGCGCCATGCGATCATCGCGAGTAAAGCACTGCTTTATTAAACAGGTGAAGTTCCATTAGGTTGAAGCGCACCGCACAAACATTACCTACTGACCAACTAGTATTTAACCTGCACAGTTATAGAACTTGAGGACAGCCGTTGCCACAATCATGTCTATTGCGCATTCTACGGTGGCGTGCGCGGCGATGTTGAGCAAAGACTCATGAAAACATACGTAGTATTGTAGTAGCAACTATTTACATAACTGATGCTGCGCTCGTACATAGTAGAGCCGAGTTCAGACGAGTCAGCGCTCTCTCCCACAACACGCCACGGGCTCCGGGGCTGTTCTCATAAACAACAACAACTGTTGGGTAAGCTTTCGTACGCGCAGTTTTTTGTGGGCCGAGTGACGTCAGCACTACTGAGTATCGGTGCACGAGGGCGCGGGGGCGACGACCGCGCCGATAAATAAATTAAGATAACAAATTAAAGTAAGCCGCGAACAAAGCGCTCTGTCTAGTGCCGTGGCCTGCGCGCGCGCTCACAGGGGAGCTCTACACCAATGTTGCAACTATGTACGTTGCATCGGTATATTACGCACAAGTTATCTTTATTTCATCATAATTGTGACTATTTTCGATAATTATTTTAGTAGAACAATGTAAGAATAAAATTAAGAAGAACAATAATAAAATAAACTATTAGGTAAGCACGCGCTAATAATTCCGTAATTCATCACAAAATATCCCTTAAACAGGTGTCGATAAGATCAGGGTGCGTGCGCGCATCGCCGCGTCGTCGTCGCCATTAGCGAGGGAGCGATGCTATCGACGTATCGCACGCAACTGCGGCACGGCTGTGCGACACCGGACACGTCCGCGGTGTCACGCTGCGCTGTGTAACCGTGTGCACAACACTTCCCGACGGTCATTGATTGACGCAGCAGACGCGCAGCGCGAGCGCACGGCCGGCATCCACAAAGCGGATAATATCTTCATAAATCGATATTTCCACCGCTAATAAAGCGATATTAATTATCTAGTATTCAAATCTTGGATGTTGGGCATTCGTGGCGCGCTCGTGACTGCGCCCCCTCTCCGCGTGCCCCCACGCCCCCGCCCGGCGCCCGCGCATCGTCTCTCGATTTATAATCGCGGTCGACGGCCGCGGCCCGATTATTATTCGAGCTCGTGCGATTAACGATTATGATTCGATTACTGTTCACCGGCGCATTGTCAGCAGCGCCCGCGCTGCCTCCGCTGTGAGCACAACAATAGTTATCTTAGGCAAGACGCCCGCGCCGGGGCGACATGTTATATTCATTTCATCAGTTTATCGACAGTTAACACTTAGTGTAAATTGCGGCACGGTTGGCGCGGTTGACTCCTCATTAATGTCGTCGATGTCGTCATTACCGAACAGTCCTCACGGTAGCAACAAGTTGCCTGTCCTCCCGCTGGCTCCAACTCTGAGAGACCTCTCAAAACAACCCTGTCCAGTGAAGGACTGCGCCGGCGAAGTGGCGCCTGGGAGCCTCCTCAAAGAAGGGTCAGCACCGCAATTGTTGCGTGTCGATCATTAATTTGTTGCGGTATTATTTTAAACTGACATAATTATCCTATGATATTCAATGAAATCAAATGATGCCAAGGACAATATTGTTCAAAATGAAATACTTGTGAGCAATAATAGGTGCCGTGCTCCACTCCACCTGGACGGAGCACGGGGACCGTGAGGAGTTATTGTCCGTGCTCCAACAATGTGTTTATTTGGATAACAATTAATATCCCGTTTATGAACACACCTTCAATCGAAGATAATGCATTGTTTTTGCACATTCATTGATTATCATAAAAACCGGCCAAGTGCGAGTCGGACTCGCCCATAAAGGGTTCGGTAGCAGCAAGTAACATAATATAAAAGTTCTTGTAGTTGGTTGTAACTGCAAGGTAAATTGCGGTTTACGATTTATGACGTATTAAAAAAAACTAATTACTCGATCTCGTTCAAACCAATTTTCAATTGAAGTTTACATGGTAATGTACATGATATATTTTTTTTTAGTTTTATCATTCTCTTATTTTAGAAGTTACAGCACATTTTACCACTTTGGAAGTGTTTCTCGCGCAAACCGTTCAGTTTAGAAAAAAATGATGTTAGTAACCTCAATATCATTTTTCAAGACCTATTCATAGATACTCCACACGTATGCAACCTACCCTTGCGAATGGGTGTAGAATCAATAATATCCCATTTCCTTTAATTTTAATATTCGACGTTTAAAAGTGCCTCTTTGATGGCCTAGTTGAAATAAATGATTTAAAGTCAAATCATTTATTTGAACTAACTAATAAAAAGGGTAAAATAAAAAAAAATACTTAAAAAACCAACCGCCTTCAAAAACCCTCAAAGTGTAAAATAACTTTCTTTCGGAAGTCGCTAGCAAACATGAATTAAAAAACAAAAACACCGATTTCCGAAAGAAAGTTACATATTTTACACTTTTTTCTTTCACTTTTAAGTTCAAACATTTAACCCTAATTCTTGTCAAATGTTTTATTTTCTTACACTACAATTATTTTGTATAACTTTGTCTATTTGGACGATGTTATTACTGGTTGCAGCAATATCGTTCAAGTGCACAATAAGCGATAAATGCTTGCAAATTTATGTTGATTTTTCAAAAACCACTAGTCCGATTTCGATAAAATTTTCATGGGATCATTTCCAAAAAAAATATATATTTTAAATCGGTTGGCTGGCATTTGGCAAGCGACGGAGTTATGCGCGAACAAACTTAAAAAAATACAATCATCTGAATTGAGAACCTCCTCCTTTTTAAAAGTCGGATAAAAAAAAAAAAATGAAAATATAAACTTTTACTACGGAAGCCGGTGGCAATAGTCAATGAAATAAAATAAAGCTAAAATTAATTACAATTCACGATTTGGCGTCAGGTTACCGGCATTTCTTGAATTTTCATTACCGTCATGACTTGAGTAACACTTGCAAGATTAAGATTAAGACTAATCGATTGAAGTAAGAACCAACAAAATCTGCGTAAACATTTGGTCTAAACATTGCCACAAAGAAACAAACACATGCACTGCTAACTAACACGTAAAAAGTGCACCTGCTCGGTGGTGCTGTTCTTGAAAGGATGCAGTGTTGAGACTTGAGACCTCAGTCTGTGTCCAAAGTCCAATACTTATCTATATTTAAGTATTTAAGTTTAGTAATTAGAGCATTAAGTTAAAAGTCCACTAGACTGGCTGCTGTTAAGAAATAGAAATCATTTTTTGCTAAAAATTTAGGTATAGAAATAAGGCGTTATATAATAATGTTAAGTAGTCCCGTTACATTTAACCTTGCGGCATGGAAACATATTATCCCGATAATAGAAAATATTAAAATGTAAGTGCACAGTCACACTGTTTTAAATTATTAATTTTCATTATGTTAGTACCTACTAAATCACAGTAGAAAATAATCCAAAAATTTTAAATTTCAAAAGCAATTATTATGCTGTAAACAGTATTAACAATAATAATTATGATAAAACAAATTGTCATAATTAATATACAACAGAATAAAAAAATACAACAAGGATAACAATTAATAATAATTAATAACTGAGACAACTGATATAGGTATGTAGGTATTTTATAATTTAAGTTATCATTTTTAGGAAGTCTTTAGCGTTTCATCTATTTGAAGGTTTTGGAAGGAACCGTCTATAGCAACATTCGTCCTATAATAATGAATAATACCTAGATGTACCTACACATGTAATTCACACCATATCACTGTGGACGGTGTAACCGCGCCTCGAATGGTGCACTGTGCACTGCTGTACGTTTCTTTCTTCTTCTTTTACCGTTGAATGGCAGAACGAACGGCGGGACTGCAGTCTGCACTGCTGCTCCTGACCGCTGACTGCTCGCTGCCAACACTGGCTCTGTACTTCCTTAGTTATAATTATGTCACTGTTCAGAGACACATATGATAGGCCTTCAGCCTTCATACTTAATCTTAAAAACGTTCAAATTCTTTGACAGTAACTGTTGCGCTGTTTGTGTAAATAATATTTTGTTCAAATACGAAAACATTGTTTCAATCATAAAGATTTAATGAGGGCGGAATGAGAGTGTGCAGGGGCAGGGGAGGAGGGGCGCACCGACAGCTCACACGCGAGTCATCTGATATGTATGGGCTTTCAATAATTTGTATGACGACGGATCATAAAGCATAATGAAGCTTGGAATTATTAATGGCGCAGGTGTCTGTCGGCTTGTGTTTGTGAGCCGGAAGCGCTGCCAGCGCTGCAGGATGTGCGCCTGCTCACCGCGCGGGAGGCTCCCGAGGCCGGCCGCCGCGCCAGCCTGCAGCAGGCAGACGATGACATGTTGCGACCGACCTGGCAGACAGTGTCGCAGCCGCCTGCTGGCTGTGATGATGGGCGTCTTCTACTGATACTAGTACATCTACATTCAACTGAACTCACTATCAACTAGAAATCAGCATACAACAAGGTGCGCTAGCGTGTAGCGACCTGGAAGGCGAAGGAACTTCATTGTAAGAGGTCCCAAGTGCTGTACGCATGGTACGTGTCCGCGGAAAGGTGCCGCCGGACGCCGGACAATATTGTGTGCGGTCCGAGCTACGGACGGCTGGAGGGGGAGCAAACCTCGTTAGCTGAATATGCACTCCAATCTACGGCGGAATCGAATTTGCGCCCTCTTCGGGCCGAGTGGCCTTTTAAAGGGTCGCGACGAGATGTTGATGGATTATTTGTGAAGTGGCCGGCCGCCTTTGAAATCTTTCGCGCGTTAAAACGGAGGTAATCTCGGCGTGACCCTCGCGACCCGCGCACTCCCCCCCCCCCCCTCCCCCGCCTCAGCCTGCCGCCGCGCGCCTGCACTGTAAACAGCCCGCAGCCTTCGTTTTGTTTACCTAATCATTTTATTGCCGGCCGCCCCCGAGCGCTCTCACTGCCCCCCTCCGCTCCTCGACCTCCCCCGCGCCCTGTGTACTCTACCCTCCGGCGTCGTTGAAATTTATTTGAAATGTTGTAATCGTCGTTGCGACAGATGTCCCGCCGCGCCGCGCCGCAACCCTTCAGGCTCCAGCCTCTTGTACTACAAGCCGCTATTAGATTTATCGGCGAATAAAAAACCGTTTGGCACATACTCCTGAGAAAACTCGATCGCAAGCTGCGTCGTAATTTTTACATTTTTTACCCTAAAAATGTGTGTCAGAGGGGAGCGGGGCGCGCGGCGGGAGGCGACAGGTCCCGCGTCGCCGCCAAATCTCTTTTTTAGCGCAAAAACGGCGAGCGGAACAATGCCTGACCCATTTCCCGGCCGTGGGAAGGAATAACGTCTCCGCCGCTGCGACGTTTTATAATAAAAAATGCATTACCCCACATTTTAAAAAAATCCACGATTATAAAAAAAACGATGCTAACGCACCTATTGTTCGACGGGATATTGAAATTTCAAACTTGGAAGGGTGAGATTTATGTGCAAAATAACGGTTTTTACTAAAAAAGCGTGAATCAGCTGCATTCAGTGAGTTACTCGTTAGCTCTCGCCCCACTGACCCACTCGATGCCGGCTCTAGAACAATCTGGCGACACGATATACTAGTAGTACCTTTGCATACGGCATGCTGTAATTCTACTCTGGATGTGTTCTTCTCCGCGAACACACGCACACACATTATGCTCATTTCAATGAACTCTGGTGATTATTTCAATGCCGTTCTCTTTAGCGCATTTGGTGGGTAAAGTGCTTACGCCGGGAGCAACAAACACTGCGTTACCGTGCTTTGGGTGTCAGATCTCGGCGATAAGCTTGAGTCCTTCGATGTGTGGCCGACTTTGGGTTTCATCTCGGTGGGTCTCTTGGACGCAGAGGATGTCGCAACCAGTTTTGCGGTATAAATTCGACAGCATTTCCGATTTATCCAGAGAGAATCCTTCTATGTTGATCGAGACTACGCACAGAGCCGGTTTTAAAGGACTCGGGATTGTCATCGTGGTGAAAGGATTGGCCAGTCAGCGTGAGGACTAGCTGGCTGCCAAGGGTGCGCCCGTGCGCCGTATGTGGCTCTATGGATACGTCACTCGGGGAGGCTCATTTCATGTAAGTGTGGTGCTGCTCCACAAACGATGAGGCACTTATTATCGTGCCCTGCGTGCCCTGCCGACTGTTCGTTACAGGAGCTGATGGATTGTTCGGAGAGCGCTAAACTCGTGGCCCAATCCTGGGCCGAGTCAATTTAGATTGTCATCGACACGATAATAAGAAGAATGAACTCTGGGCTGTCTGTCCCGTAAACACCATGCTTCCAACGTGCCAGCGATCTACACTGAAATTGTTTTTTTGTTGTTGATGTTATCATTTTATAAATATAATAAATATTACCTGTATTAGGTCCCTTACATTCATCGATGGTGATTTCTACATTTATTTTGTGTATATTCATAAACATATTATGTCATTTATATGTATAATTGACATATATGCGAAGTTGTGAATGATTTAGGCTGTAACAAACATCACGATCGATAATCTGATTCTTTCATCAGATATATGCTTTAATCGTTAAGTGCCTGGCGATTGTGTAGTTGGTTAAGGAGCTCTTCGCTAAATATCAACAGCCGCAAAGCTCGATCTTCAAGGTGAAGCTAATACATACGTTTGCCGAGGTTGATCTGTGGATGGGCGTCCATTTTCGATGCCTCGAAAAGCACGTTAAGCGGCTGAAATCGCGGCGCTCCCTCGCCGGGAGCAATGGCGTGTAATTATAGATTCGACTTTGAACGTTACATTACATTAATACCTCCCTGACTGACGAGCAGTCGCGTACATTTGGTATAGATTTGATACAAGGTGCGCATTGTGATTCTCTATTGTCTTCCATCACTAATGTTCGAATCTGTAACGTGACATTACAGGTGAATGCTCGCGGTGAGGGAGTGCCTTTAAGCGGTTTTGGTCACGGGTTATCTTTAGACTTTTGACCGTGATTACACTCTTTTGACAGTCATGTTAGTTAGAAGCCCAAAATTCTGACAATCAATGTAACTAACGGGTATCGTATTACCCAGGTAGGCTGCCACTCCATGTATAATACTGATAATATTTAGAGACAACTGGTAATAGTGTTGACTTTTCCTAGATAGTAGGATTCTTAGGTATAACTTTTACTTCACCTTCCCCTCAGCACTAAATTTCGTCCAAACATGTGTAGAACGATACTAAACGTATTTAGATTTTTTTTTTCATTATGATTATTCGATGATACTCACGTTTGATCATTATTTCGCCTGATGGTAACCAATGATGTGGTTGACGGTGAAGCACGCTTATTAGAAGTAACCTAACCATTCCTGACTTAAAGTTCCCAAGGTTGTTGCTATGAAGAAACACAGATTCTGACAAGAAATTCTACTCCTTAGCTGTGCGCACAATGAACGTATTTTCAAAACACTTTGTATATAGGATGGGATGTTCACTGTGGATGTGTCCCAAAGCATCACAACTTTTTTGCAGCCTACTGAGCAGTTGTCTCAATGAATGGACCAAATTAAAGGTAACGTAACGCCAAGAAGGTCGAGATAATCCATTATCCGTATGGTTGCGCCACGGATGGTTGGGTGGAAAATTTTTGATCCAGTCACACAGACCACTAGGCAGATCGAAGGAAGTTTACTAATTAGGCTCTCGTGCCAGACCATTTCGAAAGACTTCGATATGTCGAGGGAGGCAGAGAGTGCTTCTCGATGGCACACTGGAGAAGAAATGGCGCTACTTCCACACTCTTCCAGAGGATGGACGTTGCCGAAATGAGTCTGTAGTTGATCGGGTCGACTCGACTACCCTTCTTAGGCACGGTAATTAGCTCTAAGACTTGCTTAGGTACTTTACCAGTCAGTATCGAGAGATAATATAGGCGTGTCAGGATCGGACAGTTCAGGCGCACATGTTTTAAGTACTTACAACTGCTGGAATTCCGCCAGGACCACTAGCTTTGTTCACGTCAAGGTCACCCAGCACCCACTCTCCCTTTGATAGATGCGAATTTCCGACAAACACATGTTTTTTAATAGCGTTAGAAGGAAAGAACGGATTTTGATGAAATCTGGCAGAGGTAGATCATAGTCTGGATTAAAACATAGGACTAGGACTTTTTATGCCGGTATTATATTCCCCTGGAACAATTACCGAACTCCACGCGCTCGAAGCCGCTGCCATAAGATAGTTGTTACTCTATCACGTCAGAATGGGTGAATTAGAATAAAAATACAAAATTACTCATAATTTTTCTATGTTGATCTTGATTCTCATTTACAGAAGTTTACCACGGTATAACGTCGCCGTTGAATATTTTTCTTTTTTTTTTGCTTCTCTCAGCATCTTTGAACGGTAGTCGGTTGCAATGAACATTTAACTATATAGCAATCAGTGAGCTCTTAGCATAAGACACATGCCACAGAACACGCTAATAAGTGATGTGTAATAAGCTCGGGTTCACAAACAGACTTGAGTGGCAGTCCCGCGGCTGCCGCTGACGGGCGCGCTCCACGCTCGCCACACCATGCGCCACTTGCGTGATATGTCACCGTTTTTTATTCATGATACTACGAAAATTGAAATAAGTTTTTTTTTGGAACATAACTGCTTACTTCTCATCTGTGTACAATTATCTTTTATAATTGCACGAACAGCAAATATTATTAAACTTGTGTAATATTTACTAGAATGTGGTCTTTGTGTCGTCTTCATAGCTGTTTCTGGAGTAAGGTTGTTACATAAGATGTAAGAACAATAACATATTAGTTGTGGTCGGTCCTTTCAATCAAAAAATGTCGTCATCAAAAGTTTTGACCTTATGGAATTTAAATTATTTATTACATGGAAATAACAATGGCGATGTACCTGTTTAAATAAGTTACCAACTTTATCCACGATTTGTCCTAGCTCAACTTTAACCATCATTATCGCACCCAAGTTGTATTCATCAAGACTCGGATCAAGTTCTTGTAATGGCCGACATTTACGAGTTCCGTGAGTGTCGAGTGCCGGCCGAGACTGAGTCGAGTGAGCGGAGTGCCGAGAGTGCCGGTGCAGAGCGCCGGAGGAACGGGAGGAGGGAGGACCGTATGCAAACGAGCCGCGGGGCGGGGCGAGCGCTAAAAAACGCCCAGCGCGCCGCCCTGACACCCCCCGCGAACCTCGAACCTGCCTAACGGAAATTGTATAAAAAATGCTGCAATCTGTTCCGCGCCACGTAAAAAGTGAAACGGTGAAGGGTGACCCGCGACACAAAGGCGAAGGGTTGCATTATGCGCGCGCGCAGCGGCCACCCCGCGCCCCTCGCTCGCCCCGCTGCATCCCTTCGCACACGTGCGCATATGTATTGTAGCGTCGTGTACACATTATTGTGAAAGGATAGCATTTCACTTTTAACGAGATGCTCTTTGTAAAAAAAAAGTTATAGCATTTTTACTGATCGACTGTTAGCTTCGCGTGAAGCGATACACGAGTACGACATAGTAGGCATCGCCAGAAAGTAACACTATCACGGCAGAGCAACGACAAAAATAATGTTAAATAATAAAGGCTCAGAGTACAGAGTTGAAACTCTGTACAACTACCGGTAACACCACTCGCGTCGTTCTTGAATTACCTATATTATTAATTAAATTATATCTGACATCATCATTTTATATTACAGTAATAATACATAATTTATTAACTTTTTTTTTTTTGAGTTTTCAATATTTCGGCACTGTGGCAAGTGCCATGAGCACGTATGAAATGAAGTTATTGCGAGTGGATGTTTCAGAAGACAAAACGTTCTACCCTCTTTCTGGTTCGTTTTTTGCGTTCGAAACGTACCATTTTCACTTAAGTCACTCACAACACGACACTTTTATTGGTTATTTTCGGCTTTAACACAACTGAACCACTGAATTCCAAGCCCTTGACAGTTGAAACCCATCCTCCCGGTTGATGTTCCGATGTTTGGTAATCTCGATTGCTTCTCTTACCAGTCTAGGTATATAATAAATGATCGGACGGCTGTGTAAATCAATCCAGTGGTTCAGTACTGACCAAAATGCTGATGGTGAGCTGTGGCCGATACATGTTGCTGTTCTTCACGGCTCTAATATGTTCCGATATCCTTTCTTTCAACTTTCAACAAATGCAGTCCATTTTTAACCGACTTAAAAAATAGGTTCTCAGTTCTACCTGCAAGTACTGTATGTTTGTATGTATGTTTGTCCGCGATTATCTCGCGTTTGTCTTAACCAATTTTGATGCGGTTTTCAGAAAAGTGTTCGTAATAATCTGGAAAATGTTTTTGTATATAACACTAATGGATATCTCGTGACGTTGCCCGCATAGACTCCGTTTTGCTTACTTTTCAAAGACAATTGTATTTTTCCGCGATTATCTCGTTTGGCTTAACCCATTTTGATGCGGTTTTCAGAAAAGTGTTTGTTACATTCTGAGAAAAGTTTTAGTAGGTATCTATAATATACCTAGCGCTAATAGAATGATACCCCATGACTTTGCCCGCATGCATTCGTTTTTTCACTTAGGTTTTATTGTAGATTTTCAAAGACGCCTAATATACTAAGTTTTTTTTTTTTTATTTAGGTATGGTATAAACAAAAAACGGTAAAATAAAAAATAAAAAACTCTTTTTGCTAAAAAAGGACCCGACTTCAAAACCCAATAAAAAAGTGTGAAATAACTTTTCCTTCGGAAGTCGCTAGCTTTGTTTTTATTTCATTGACTATGGCTACCGACTTCCTAAAGAAAAGTTATTTCACACTTTTTTGTGTGGTTTTGAAGTGGTTCGTTTTTTTTAGCAAATTATTATTTTTTTTATAATAAACAGCGGTTTAACGAAAAGTCCTTTGGCGAGCGCAGCATCTGAGATACTTTCTTGAAATGACTGAACAAAATAAATAGTCTTAACGGATTATTTCCAAAGACAACCTTGGCTGTTGTCTTGCGACCTTCTGTGCACCTGTTAATAAAAATAATAGTAAATATCCCGTTTTAGATTCTAATAACAGTTTTACTGACCACGTCGGTTTAAAACCTCATATCATTTCAAGGGCGAAAAAATAACAAAGAAACTAAAATGTAGCGTGATTTTTATGATTTCAAAGTAAACAATACGCCATAAAGTGAAAATGATTTCATATTTACAAGTTAAATTGTCCAACGACGTTGGAACGTGTCCCGGGAGTCTCTCATCAGGTCACCGTTACCCTGGAACGTAACATTGAAGGAACACTGTGGAGTTTAGTTGGTTCTAGTCTGATCATGGGATGAGTTTCCCAGACAAGTGACAACATTTTATCACAAAAGCAATTTAAATCATTTACAATTGTACAATATGACTTTTGGACCTTATAACACGTCCTGTTTATTTTACCAAACTTTTGCCTTCAACTTTTTTTTTTTTTTTTAGCGTGGTAAAATCATCAAATGAGTCCTCCAACCCCGGGCAGGGCGTGAGGGACTGTCAGACTTCTACTGACTAAAATCCACGGTGTCCTTCAATAGCCCTCTCTGTTCCGGGGTCACGGTAAGGAAATAATCCCGCGACCCCGGCAGGCTTTGGCCCTCTGAGAGGGGGGCCCCGTCATTATGCTGACGCTCTTTGAGGCGCGCGTGGGACACAATGCGCCGTCGACCCGGGCATGGTCCTTGGTCGGGCAGCGAGTTGCCCTTTACTCGCTGCCCTGCCTTTAACTTTAACCAAATAATCAAATCAAAATCAAATATTTTATTAAAATTATCATTAGCAAAAACACTAAATAAATCTTTGAAAATACATAATGATAATCCTAAAAATAGTGTTAGTAACAAATAGAGGTTACTACACTATTTTGAACCGACTTCAAAAAAAGGAGGAGGTTCTCAATTCGTCGGTTTTTTTTTTAATGTATTTTTCCCGATTTCTCGAAGACGCCTGAACCGATTTGGAATTTTTTTCTTTTGTTTGAAAGGGTATACTTTCCAATTGGTCCCATGTTCATCAGGTCAGGATCTGATGATGGGATCCCAGGGAAATCGAGGGCAACCTTCAAATTTTATAGGCACATAGTACCATTTTCATATATTTTCTAAAGCTGTTCAAGTATTTGCATCTGATAATCATCATGTCAGGTGGATGAGCTGATGATGGAAGGTACAACTCCTCTAGTAAGGAGTCGGCATCGACTGATTTAGTAAATTATGTTTGTGTTCGCATATCTCCGGAACTACAAGTCCGATTTAAGTAATTCTTTTTATGTTGTACTAGGTATTGTTCAACTTAAGGAATACTATAAGTTTCATCAAAACCGGTTCAGTAGTTTTTGAGATAGGGAAGGAATGAAAGAGATGTTAACGATGTTGTTACCGGTGCTACGGATTTCTTACATATGTAAGAAAATGATGTACTTGACAAGAATTGTGGTTGAATATTTAAACTAAAAAGAGTAAAATAAAAACTTTGTCAAAAAAAAATGTAACCGCCTTCAAAAACAACCACAAAAAATGGTAAAATAACCTACAAAACTTTTCTTTCGGAAGTCGGTGACTTTTTTTATTAGTTTCATTGTGTTTTTTGCCACTTTGAATTTGTTTTTGAAGGCGGTTACACTTTTTTTTTAAAAAATTTTTTTTTAGTTTTTTCATGCTGTATAATACTAACAACATTCTATGGACTCTTGTGGCTTTAAAATAAATCGTTTTTATTTACTAGGTACATTAAACCTGTATGACAGGCGTGTGTTCTAATAATATGACTACGTGGATAATTGAATCTCTTAACAATATTTAACATCAGAATGATTTTTAGAATAGTGAAACATAGAAATATAACATTATTTTATTTTGACATGTGGACATTTTGACACTGAGACGAATGTTACCCTAATGCCGCGACTGCGTTCGCTTGGAGGAATGCCGCCGAGCCGCTGAGCCGAGACACTGAACACAAACATTGGTGATGCGACGCCGCTTTACAGACGCGGCTCATATTAAATTTGCAAAGAGGACGCTCCCTCCGGCGGATCTTTGATGTTCAACCCTACGGCTGGCTGTCAGGCGCACGCATTGAGCTGCTCTCAGGAGCGCGGCTGACCGGCTGACCGGACAATACCTCCGCGCTTGTGGCGGGACCTCCGGTTGATTTCAGTCCTTATTTTATTGTAGGTATGAGTGTATGCGGCTGCAACACACGCGGCCGTTGTGTTGTTGTTTGTTGTAATTTCAGTAAAAAGAAATCCATTTTCGATTTCGTCTTAACTCCATATTTCCTGATGCTCTTTAGAATGGTAGATGATGGCCCATAATTGGTACTTTCGATTCTTGCAAATATTCACAAAATATGTTTGCTTAGTTGATTTGAGAAAGTTAGTGTAGCGCGCGATGTAGCCTGAGGGAGTGCGTCTTTCGCGGCTGGTCGGCTGCGAGCCGCTGATGTGCTCTCACCATTATTATTGATAAACGACTAGAGCGACCATTAAATGTGATTAAAGCAATTATAATGTTTATTTGGCCGCGATATAAATGATTAAAGCGTAAGTAACGAGCCGCGGCACCCGCATGCTGCAGCTCCGGACTATGATATCGGTGCACGCGACCCCCGTGCCCCGGCGCGCCCCCGAGACCCCCGCATCATCGGATTGTTAAATTAAATGGAGTTAACTGCCGCTAAAGGGTTGTGACGCGTGCCGGTGATCCCCCTCGCACCCCGCGCCTCCGCCTGCGCTCGCGCACCCTCGCCACGCGCCCGGTGCTGCAGATTTCGATTTCACTATTGTATGCGCAGCACAACTCTTTCTTTCTGGGATCCATTCTTGTTAAAGCATTCACCGGATGAAACAGATGACAAAAGCGATTACTGAATGGCAAATGTATTGATATGAGGGACATTACGCGCGAAGTAACAATTAATATTCTCTCATAAACGTACGTATTGCTATCACGAAATCAATCGAATCTAATGTATCTCTCATTAAATAGGTATGAAACATAATTAGTTCGTCCCAAAACATTCCATAAATTAAACCCAATGATAAGGTTGTGTCCAAGATGGTCATTTCTCATTTATTTCCTTCAAACTTTATATAGGTGTCCTCTGAAAAATATACAATTGAATAGATACTCGTAACTAGGTAACTACATAGACAAGGGCGTCCTGCCGTGGCGTCGGTTTCGTTTATATGTATAATATTGTAATGAGGGTGATTGCGCGGCGCATGCTGTGCGTCATATATCATGCAGTTTTAAATTAAACCCGTCACCGATATTGTCGCGCGACGGAATAATTTACAAATGACAGCCGCTCGCTCGCGCCGCTCGTAAATCACGCGCCGGCTGGCCCACCCTTAACCCTTTCACCCCGTGGCGCCGCGCACCCCGCGCCTCGCACCCCGCACCCCGCTCGCGGCCGTCGTATACAAATCAGTTGCTTTTTTAGCGTCGCTATCTGATAGGCAAAGGGTGGCGCCGACCAATCCCGCGCCGAGCACATTTACATAGTGATTTACATACGGCGGGTCGCGTATGTAAATCACTGTCTGCTGCGACAGTACCTAACTTCACGCTCTCATACTACTAGGTACCTGCCTACTCTGAGCCTGTCAGTAACGTGGCTTATCGCTAGTTTCAAATCAGTTGCACTGTATAAAATTTCTTATTTGACCGACTTTTTGATTATTATGATTGTGTAAGCATTTCAGATGAATATCATAATTAAATTTTTATCAACATGTATTGGTTGTATGTACTACGTATACAGGAGGTATCTGATAGATAAGTAACTAAGTACTGGACGCTTTTAAAATTGAAAAGGAGATATATTTAAAAATACCTAAGATAAACTTAATGTAATTTTAAATTATCAGAATTAACCATCGGGCAATGAACTAAAAGATTGCTTATTGCTTATTGAACAATTGGTAGAAAGTATGGCTACCGAAAGAGATCTACCCGCAGTACGCGGTGTGAGCTCTTTATTGTACAACTTCATTAAGGATCGCTGTGAGACAGCTCCGCGCGGAGCAGAGGGCGCGGGCGGGGCGCGGGGGAGGGGGGGGGGTGTGCTGCAGCTGCACGGCTATTGATTAGCGCCACAATCACCGGCACGCGACACACAGCGCTCACTCACCACATAAGGCGCAACGCTTCACTCTGGAAACTGATTGGAAGATTGCATCAACATGTACATTTTGTGTATTTAAATCTCAATTAAAATTCTCAAGAATCCTAATGAAGCATAATATTCGGTTCAGATGTTGTCACAGAGAGATGTGGTGTAACCTTCAAACACAAACTAGCACTACATTTTCACTTTTCGTTTGTGTTGGATGTGATTATTTTTACATAATTATATCATGTTTTATATCGAGGTATATCTATCGACACACGGTGCGAGTTAGTTTCGTGCGAATCATCAAATAACCCATAGTCCTCATTGAAACACACTAAACTGTCCACATGTCTGGCCACCAGCAGTCACGAGTCGACGCGTTGCCTACACATCATCATCATCATATACTTTTTTTTTATCGTGGTAAAATCATCAAAAGAGTCCTCCCAGGCCAGAGCGGGAGGGACTGTCAGACTTGTACTGACCAAAATCCACGATGTCCTTCAATAACGCTTTACGTTCCGGGGTCACGGTAATTTGTTAGTCCCGCGACCTGCACATATTATGCTTTGCAATGCATGATAAGGGTAAACAGAAGTATGCCGTGTCAAATTATGTCTTAAATTTTATGCAAATCGATAGGGAACCCAGCACGCTGCTCAAGTCAAAGATTTTCGATGAACAAATTACTGTGTAGATTATTTAAATCTACGAAAAGAAACTTGAATCCTCCTGAACTCCTCTATATTATGTCGCCTGCTGCCAAACGCGTCTGTAACGGCTTCAGTTCAGTCATAAATAAATCATAACGACAACATGTACGACACGGGGTCGCTTCTCCCACGAGCGGCGCACTGCGCACCCCTCACGAGATAACATGCGTGAAACAGTGCAATTGTAAATGCAAATAGTGCGCTAATCCAACATGGCGACCTCCGACCTCCCTCGCTGCTAGCGCGGTGTGGCCAGCCTCCCGCACCACCGCACCGCCGCGTGCTCACTCACAATATACGTAAGTCGTCGCACAGAACCCGCTGTCGCGACGTCGTCGTCCCGCTAAACTTCGTACTTGTAGCTCTAATTAACATCACGAATCAAAGTACTAAGGTTGCCCATTCGTAAGGTTAGATTTCAATCAAGAAGAATTTGCAAGAATCTAGGTGCCTTGTCTTTGAAATCAATGTTTAGTTTACACATAGGTTTACATTTTTTTTATTGCACAATTCTCAGTTTATATTAATTTTTAACAATTTTAATCAATGTGATTAGTTGTTGACAATGGCAACAAAGGAAAACGCTCGTCCCGGCGACTGCCTGTCTTGCAGAATCGTGGGGGCTGTCGGTATGATAGGCACTGGAGGTTACCTATCTAACTGTGCCTGCAACATCAAAAATTTACCCGTGAAATATGGACTATCTGTACTAGCCTTTGGTAATTACAATATTTTCTTTGCTATAAAGTTTTTTTACAACATAAGTATATTAAACTGTTTTCTGTTTTTAAAACTAAAATTATAATAACTGGTGATTTTAGTAAAACGTGGGCGTTATTAACGTCCATGGTGCTGAGATGAAACCAACAAATTAAAAATTTTAAGGACCCGTTGTTGCTAAAATCGAGCTCTCAACTGCTAGAACCCGGATCAGACCGTAAAGTACAACCATATGAAGGGAACTAGATGATCCCACGTATAAGCGCCACAATCTGCGAGATATGTGAGTGAGCATGATTGTCTCTCAACTAACAGGGCTCATTTAAGTTACATAATTCTTTAATTAAAAATAATTTAGTGTTAACGCAGACGCGGCGAGTGTGCTTTCTGAGACTCCCGACTGCTCCCGACGGGAGCGGGCGCAAAACATTTTACACGAAATGAGATTAATAAAATAAAGATGTTATCCGATAACTACAATAAGTGTACACCCGAAAGTTCCCGACACCCTCTTGTGTCCGACTCGAGCCGGCCACTCTACACGACCGAGCCCTCCCGCCCGCCCGCCCTCCGCGCCCTGTGACCCTCACAACCCTTACACTACCAATCTTTAATTAAATATCTAAAGGTATGAGGGTTGACACGTCATAAAACTGCACAAATATAGAAATCAGTGTTCATAAAAACCCATAAGAATGGTAAAACAAGAAGGGTCGCCTTGCTACGACCCGCTACGATATGCTACGAGCCGGACAACCGCTACGAGCTGGACTACCGCTACGAGCGGCGTAGCACTGCTACGACACACTCGTAGTACGTATGTCCAGCTGATCTCTCGTCAACTTTAATGTTTAAATTCTTACAAAATTTATAAAAATCATTGTGTCATCATCATGATGTGTATGAGACTAGCATTTGTTTGCGGCTGTGCTTGCGTTAATTACAATTTTACATTCATTCCGATCGTACAGGTCGTATTTATTATCATAATTATGAACGTTATTGTTGTTTTATATCCTTATTACCGAAAAAAGTACTGCCCGGCAAGTCCGACGGACATAGGGTACCCCCTTAGACCGTCTCTGTACACCTGACATGCAATGTACAGAAATATCGGTTCAGTGGTTTGGACAAGAAAACGTTACAGTCAAACTTAATTTCGCATTTTTTATTATTTTAGTAAAGATTTTAACAATATAAATCGTTTCGTAAGACACAATTATTTTGAAAAGAAAACATCACAAAATCTACATTGTGGCATTTGAAGCTTCATCCCAGAAACTGTTCAAACAAATACTCCCGAAATAACACTCGAGGAGCGGTTACCGTTAAAGTAAACACACTTTATTCAGTTTTAAAATACGATGAGATCTACAAAGAAGGCGAATTTCTTATTCAAAGTAGCAATATGTTGGCGCCTAAACAAACAGCGGCCACATTACGTAAATGCATTCTTTGGATAAAGATGCATGAGCGAGGGTGTGCGAGGGTGGCGGGGGGGCGGAGGCGGGGGTCGGCCGGGTCACAGGCACCTGAATTAAAGTTTCATCGGCCGCTGTTTGCACACATTAGCATCACAAAGCGCTACACCGCCGCGCGGTCTGCTGCATCTGTATCACTAGGACGGACTTGAACTCGCCTCGATCGTTATCATAGTCATCTGACTATGGACACATGTACGCACTCTTCTACTTTGTCTGGTAGTAATTAAGCTATGGATGCTGTGAAACTCACAAGATAAAGACGGCAGGCGCCTTCGGAGCACAGGTCTGTGGGTCGCGGAGGGTGCGGGGGTGCTGGGGGTGCGCGGGTGCGGGGGTGGTCAGTCGCCGCACTTGCTATTCCATCAGATTCACATCAAACAGGAACTAGCCCTTTCATCTCACACAATTACTTCCCGGAGCTGTGCACACACCACGACGCAGCACATTACTATTTACAAATACCTCGAACGTTCTTTTTGTTGTCGAATCCTTTAAACGTATCAGTTCATCTCTTTTGTTGTTTTCTTAAAAACCAATCATTTAATCGAGTATTAGATCTGTAGTAAAAGTTATTGAGACAAACAATGAGCAGCATGATTAACACAATCAGTCGAGTCGATGCGACGCTGTGCGTTCTATTTTGATGTTCACTAGATACCTACAAGAGAACGGATTATTGTTTGTTTGATGATGGCTCTATAACAATGGTCGGTCGCGGCTGCTGGCACACGCGGCTCAACCCGGCCTCAGTTTTTTATTTCAATCGAACCCGATATCGGAATTCGCGCATCGGTTAGCCGAACCCGTCGCTCCCCTTTCCTAAAAAAATTAAACAGCTTTTAAACGCACATCGCGCTCGATCCGTTCGGCGAAAGCGAAAAAAAATTCATCTCAGGTAATCGAAATAATGGCGAGATCGCGCGAAAAAAATTCACTAAAGGGCGGAAAAAGAAACGAATTCGTACAAAAAAGTTTAAAATTTTTAATTCGACGGTTGAGGGTTGAGCGCTGGGGTGAGGTCCGGGGGGTGGCGGGCGGCGGGCCCGGAGCGCGGCGGGCTCGCTGGCAGTGCAGCGCCGACCCGCGAGCCGCACACACTGACGCGCACAGTGCCCTCACTCAGACATGGTGCTGTCCGCCTGCGTCCGCGCCGACACGCGCGCCTTCTGCTCCGCGCGCTACCGTGAGTAGTTTCACATTCATTTCAGCTTCAACACTATTGTTTTTCTTGAAAAGCTCTTATTTTCAGTTTTATTATTTAAAAGAGATTAGGACTTTAAGACTTAGGTAAAAAATATGAGGAATCTCATTGTTATTATGCTCATGTATTATTGTTGCTCATTCTTGCTGTTCCTATGTGTAACACATATACATAATTATGTCTATATATCAAAGTTTACTAAAGTTTCATAAACCAATTTGATAGTTATTAACAAGCTTCTTTCAGGATTTCAAGTGTTTATTTATTTTCTTCTATGTTCATGTCTGTTATTATTATTAACTACATAGAGCACGGGTGTACCCTTAAGTGGTGTAATGAATATTCGCATTCACATGATATTCGCATCCACATGATTGTTGCGAAATTGCGAATATTTCTGAAAAACTATTTTTAAATTTACTTATATGATTTGAATATGGAAACTATATGTACCGGAATAATCTTGAAGTAGGCAAGGAAATTGAAATAGTCTAATTAAAATATAAAGAAAATAACAACAAAAATGAAAAAATACCTTTTTATCGTGATAAAATCATCAAATGAGTCCTACCACCCAGTTACATTAAAAAATCAACTTCATAATAATATATATGTATATTTTCATATATTATTTGAGAATTATTTAGATTTAATAAAATGTTAAGTTAAAAAAAAACAAGATCAGTTTATTTTGATTGCCTTGTTGGTCCAGGTCGAGCAGTCTTATTGGGTGTCCTTCTGGATTTTTATAGTAACAGTAAACGACGCTAGATACACGTTCAGTTGATGGCAATAGGCTCGCTCCATATCACATGGTATGTGGAAACATTACTGGTGGAATGTGGGAGTACAACTAGGTACACCTCTGCCTAACCCTTCAGGAATAACGTGCGTGACGTTGCATCAATTTCTTTTTTCGAAAAATAACATATCTTTGTCCATACCTGTTCCGGTGAAGTGTATATAGAAATCCAGCTTCAGCCTAAACTTGTTATTTTTTTTTTTTTGTGTTTTGTGAATGAAATTATATTCATTAAACTACTCGTATATCGACTTGGCAATGTTCGGTTTAAACATGTCTGACATGAAATGTCAAACCTAATATCATTTTGCGTGCGTTTTATTTGAAAGTCAATATTCGCATTCGCGTTCGCGAATATTAAAATTGAATATTCGCATCCGCGTTCGCATTCACGAATGTGAAAAATCAGACATTCGTTACATCATTACACAAACACATCACCCTTGCAAATTAATTTGTCATGTATTTAAATAGTGCGGTTCTAATAATCTTACATCTCGTATCCTACCTAGCTGGACATATGGGATAGTTTTCAATGACCCGTCAAATCGGATATAGCTTAGAATAGATAACGTGTTCGACTTAATGACCACTCAGGGTTGGAAAAAAATACCATTTTTTTATATTATAATAAAACAAACAGTTCAAATTGTTTTAAACAAGTGTTTTATTGTTTTTTTTTAGTTTCATTATTTCAAATTAATTCGACCTGTGTCGATGTCTCACTTATAAATAAATTGTAAGTTTCATTTCTAGACTAGATTTTTTCAAATTCGCCGTTTGTATATTTACAAAATGATCAATGAAAAAGATGTTTGTCCTCTAATTTTTTTTTTTCATGAATCGTGTCGTGTTTTAAGTATTGTTTCAAATTTTTTTTGAAAAAAGTTTTTTATTTTACTCTTTTTAGTTTAAATATTCAACCCAAATTCTTGTCAAATACATCATTTTCTTACAAGTGCACTTGAATTTTGTAAGCCGTGGCACCGGTATTAACATCGCTCATGTACACATGCTAATAAAATTCCCTATCTCAAAAACTGCTGAACAAATTTTGATGAAACTTGCAGTATTCCCTAAGGTGAACGATCCCTAGTACAACAAAAACAAGAATTTTGAAAATCGGTCCACAATTGGCGGAGTAATCGCGTAACAAACACGCAAAAAGTAATGTCATCCAAGTAGCCGAAATCAATAAAAATGCTCACAAAATAAAAAGTACTGAACCAAATTGGATGAAATTTTTATGGGACCACACTGCAAGTATACTGCATCGAACAAAAAAAGAATCACACTAATCGGACTAGAAACCTCGGAGTAATCGATGTACATACATAAAAAAAAAAAAAAAAAACATACCGACCGAATTGAGAACCTCCTCCTTTTTTTGAAGTCGGTTAAAAATGTGCTGATATCGATAACATTACAATTTAAGATGGATGCACTTACATTTTCATTAGATACATAACACTGTTGAAGAAAGCGAAACATTTTTTTTGTAACATAAAACAAAAAATTCCCAACAGGAAAAATATGTTCTAAAAATTGTTCAGGTCAGAAGTTGGTCTTTGAAATAGCACCGAAGTAACAGCACGTAGGTATACCAACGTTAAAATCAATCGCAGTTTTGAATGTTAGAATGACGCTTTTCGACGTCAGATCTTCGTAAATTATAACGGCTTATGTTTAACTTACCACCAGATATAGTAACATATAACAGACAAAAACAGTAAATGATCACCAAAATGAAACCCGCATTTTAATGTAATTTTATAACCAAAGTTTTAACATTTCGCTATCCTATTTAATCAAAATGACTCCAAATAAATCATTGTCAATCCAAAAGTAGTAAATGATCACCAAAATACTGAATGTGCACCAAAATATGTTCATTAAAATATGTTATACCGAGGTTTATTAAAAAAAAGCTACCTAAGAAGGGTCGACGAAGCCCCGCTTCGCGGGGCTTCTATTTCTGTGTACAAGGTTTAAAGGAACCTAACCAAACCGAACTTCGGGGTGTCCCTGAAATCTTGCAAAAGCGAGTTTTAGATTTGGTGATCATTTACTATATTTGGTGTTCGAATACAATTTGAAGTGTAGTAGCTAAGGGTATCAAAGCATTGTATGGTGGTCATTATATTTAATCCCAATTATAACTAAGAACCGTCTCAACTACGTCAACTTTCAAACTAAAAGAAAGCCGCATCTACATCGGTACATGTACGAGTACTTAGGAGTTACGATGACACAGACAGACAAGTCAACGTATTACACCTTCTTTTTGCGTCGGGGGTTGAAAACGAATGTTTCACAATTTTCACACACGCAAGTGATTTTCAGCAAAATTCTGAACAAGACCTGCACACCTCAGTCAGCTAACAAACGTTTTTATTTAGTTAGCTGACTAGTTAGGGTATACATAAATTGTAAAACATGCTTTTATTGTAAAACAATAGTTGAGTTAATTAAATGTCAACTAGAACTGCAATACTAACGAGAACCAAACCTAACTTAAACTTTTTAAACTTACTTTAACTTCTTAGCAATTAGCACATAAGTTCCTAATAGCAGTTATAGAACATCAATAGTTCTGCTCGGATCGCTCATTAAATGGAAAGTACAAAAACTGGAGTATTCATATAGCAATAGTCGCGGCGCGCACAGCTCGAAACAAGCCAACCAGACTTTATGAACCCGTTGCTGTCTGATCGCGGCATTCATTAACTATTGTGCAACAAGACAAAAACTTCATCCTAGGAAATGCTATCAAGTAGTGAGCAGCGCGCACGCGAGCGCACTCTGTCGCTCACTCCTGCCCATCACAGCCCCGCTCAGCTCCGCTCCACCCGTCAGCGCTCGGTGCCGATCCGAGACGCTTAAAAAACTAATCCAAGCGCACAAAAAACACACAACTGGCGCTTTTTACATATTTCATGAACATTTCCACCCGGTATTCTACTCGTTTCTGTGATTGCACCCCTTTGTAACACCTCCGCAAAAACTGACGCTGACAACTCAATGCCAGCGCATTTTTTACACCAAAAAAAGTTTTATTATCAAAGGATACATCTTTTATAAATTCGCGTATATTTGAATAAACGAACTTAGTGACGACGCAAATCCTTTTTTTTTATCCCCGCTTTGAGCGGCGGCGAGTGAGGTGAGCGAGCGAGCGGCAGGTAGCCGCTGCTGTTCCCACGCACTTTGCACAGCACTACACGTGCCCAAATATGCACAAGCAATACACATAATTATTTCATGTAATTATATCTATAAAGTTTATCATGAGGTAACAGTTGCGTAGCGTACTCGTAGAGCGTTTTCGGGAATCGAATTACTTGAACGTATATAGCGCCGCCGCGCCGCGCGCGTTACGTTGACCTTTCACAATATTTCAGTGTTTCAGAATATTTGTTGATGTATCCATGTGTGTGCGCGGGGCAGTGTTACGGAACGCGGATGACATCGATTGGCATCTAATCCTCTCATTAATCAGCATTACTTGTAATTTGATGATCCCGTGTGCTGTGGCTTCGTATTAGGTGCGTCGGCGTGTCGGGTGCGCCCGACGCCTCGCGCTGATCCTATTAATTGCATTAATTCGGCGCTAATGAGCTGATCCTAACCCCCGTGCGTGACAGCGGCGTGTCAGGACACGGTGTTATCGTGTCAGCGAGCTCCGCGCTGCTGGCCCGGCGTCAGCTCTCCGCCGCTCGCGCTGCCGCTGCTTCATTTGACGGCACGGTTAGCGTTTTGGACTTCTGCGCAGCATTTTGTGGGTTCGATTCCCGCACGTAACAAATATTTGTAAACAAATACATGTAGGAAAATACAATTATTAGAATAATATTGGAATAATTCAAATATTTGCTTTTTAGAAAATCGAATATTCGAATATCAAATTCATCGAATATTTGGAAGCCCTAATCGTAAGTGCGTTAAAAAACAGCCAGCACATACACAAAAAGCCGGAAGCGGTTCCGGAGACCTGGGACAACTAACTGCAGGCTATACTAATATTTGTTCCGTGAGGGAAACGAACCCACGATACGCAGCGCGGCAGTCGATGACTCAGCTACTGCACCAGCCGTGCTCATACCTTACTGCACCAGCCATGCTCATACCTTACTGCACCAGCCGTGCTCATACCTTACTGCATTTATTTGAGGCAACTGCTAAAGTTGACAACGTGAATCAAGAGTTTCTACAACAAGACATCTGTTTTTGTATTGAATTGTTTCAAATGCAACTAAAGCATGCATCTTTAGTGGAAGTATGTGAGGGCACGCCGCGCGGAGGTGCGAGCCGCCGCAACCGTTTCTGAGTGTGCTCATTACATCGATAGTTAGCCTCTTCAGGTTACTCTATGTTCTTAGTGGTATGTAGTGTGGCGCGGTCTGTGTTCAATGTGCTACAATGTCTGTTTGTTCTGTTACAGAGGAGTCCGGCGAGCACATCAAGTCGTCGCCGTCGCCGCCGCCCAGCCACGGTCAGTGTCTGCTACTATTACATTATCATACGATCCGTTACCGTTTCTTTTTTAAAACTTACTCCCACACGAGGAATGTCTCCTGCGTTGCTGTTACGTGATGACATTCATTATATGACAGTTCTGTGATTATCTTAGTTCAATAATGTATCTTCTTAGCTACGTTACATTGACCGGTCCGCTGCTGTTCACTCTTTAACATCCGTTGAGCAACTTGAGCACCTATTTTCACTGGGTAAACCCAAATACTCCGAAATGTTGTATTCCGATGTTTTGGTTTTCAAAAGTACGCGCACGAGGGGTTCTATGCCAATATCTATAAAAACGGCAAATAATCACGTTTATTTTAATGTAATGATTTATTTTAAACTGAATAATTAAAAACTAAATATTTTATGAATATTTCACGCATCTTCCTGTTGCCGTTCTCAATAAGTTGGAAAAAATTGTATTTTTTGTAAGGGAGCCCCCATAAATTATACTTATTTTATTCAGTTTTATAGCGGCAACAGAAATACATTATCTGTGAAAATATCAACTGTCTAACCATCCCGGTTCATGAGATACAGCCTGGTGACAGACGAACAGACAGACAGAAAGAAGAAAAGCCAGAAGTATTAGTAATAGAGTCTCGTTTTACTTTGGGTTCGAAACCTAAAAAATGTAACTGACTATTTCATAAAAAACTTTAAAAAAAAAATGTGACCGCCTTCAAAAACAACCACAAATAAAAAACTTAAAAAAAAAAATTAACCGCCTTCAAAAACAACCACAAAAAAGGGTAAAATAACCTACAAAACTTTTCTTTCGGAAGTCGGTGGCTTTGTTTTTTTATTTCGTTGTCTTTTTGCCACCGACTTCCGAAATAAAAGTTTTGTAGGTTATTTTACCCTTTTTATGTGGTTGTTTTTGAAGGCGGTTAAATATTCATCCCAAATTCTTGTCAAATACATCATTTTCTTACATGTGCACTAGAATTTTGTAATCCGTGGCACCGGTATTGACATCGCTCATGTACACATGCTAATAAAATTCCCTATCTCAAAAACTGCTGAACAGATTTTAATGAAACTTGCAATATTCCCTAAGGTGAACGATCCCTAGTACAACAAAAACAGAATTTTGAAAATCGGTCCACAATTGGCGGAGTAATCGCGTAACAAAAACGCAAAAAGGAATGACATCCAAGTAGCCGAAATCAATAAAAATGCTCACAAAATAAAAAACACTGAACCAAATTAGATGAAATTTTTATGGCACCACACTGCAAGTATACTGCATCGAACAAAAAAAGAATCACACTAATCGGACTAGAAACCTCGGAGTAATCGATATAAATACATAAAAAAAAACATACGGACCGAATTGAGAACCTCCTCCTTTTTTTGAAGTCGGTTAAAAAAAACCAGCCAAGTGCGAGTCGGACTCGCCCATAAAGGGTTCCGTAGCAGCAAGTAACATAATATAAAAGTTCTTGTAGTTGGTTGTAACTTTGAAAGGTAAATTGCGGTTTACGATTTATGACGATTAAAAAAAACTAATAACTCGATCTCGTTCAAACCAATTTTCAATTGAAGTTTACATGGTAATGTACATCATATATTTTTTTTAGTTTTATCATTCTCTTATTTTAGAAGTTACAGGGGGGGGACACACATTTTACCAATTTGGAAGCGTTTCTCGCGCAAACCGTTCAGTTTAGAAAAAATAATTTAGTAACCTCAATATAATTTTTTAAGACCTATTCATAGATACCCCACACGTATGGGTCAGGCGAAAAAAAATGTTTTGAGTTTCAATTCTAAGTACGGGGGGTACCCCCAAATTTGGTTTTTGTTTTATTTTTGTGTGAAAATCCTAATGCGGTTTACATAATACATCTACTTACCAAGTTTCAACAGGATAGCTCTTATACTTTCGTCAAAAAGGGCTGTGACATGGGACGGACAGACAGACAGACAGACATGACGAATCTATAAGGCTTCCGTTTTTTGCAACGACGATATATTACTAGACTCCTAATAACAGGCGACCGATGTCTGTCAACACATTAGGCAAAAAAGTCTTATATCCGTCTCATTTCGACCAATCCTGTGAGCCATAAACATACGTTAAGACAGAAAAGACCTTGAGTAAGCCAATCACAACGCAGTACCCCGTCCCCCTCGCTTACGTAGTACCTCAGCGAGTTGATAGAATAGTTTTTGTTCCTTAGATCGTGCATGCGGAGTCTAGTATTATATCGTCGTTGGTTTTTTGCCATTTCGCTACGGAACCCTAAAAAGGGTAAAATAACCTTCAAAACTTTTCTTTCGGAAGTTTGTGACTTTTTTTTATTAATTTCATTGTCTTTTTGCCACCGACTTCCGAAAGAAAAGTTTTGAAGGTTATTTTACCCTTTTTTGTGGTTGTTTTTGAAGGCGGTTACATTTTTTTTTTAAAAAGTTTTTATTTTACTCTTTTTAGTTTAAATATTCAACCACAATTCTTATCAAATACGAGTACATCATTTTCTTACATAAGCTCTAGAATTTTGTAATCCGTAACACCGGTAATAACATCGTTAAAATCTCTTACATTCATTCCCTATCTCCAAAACTACTGAACCGATTTTGATGAAACTTGCAGTATTCCCTAAGTTTAACGATACCTAGTACAACAACAAAAAGAATTACTTAAATCGGACTTGTAGTTCCGGAGATATGCGAACACAAACATAATTTACTAAATCAGTCGATCCCAAGTCCTTAATAGAGGAGTTGTACCTTCCATCATCAGCTCAGCTACATAAGATGATGATTACCATACGCAAATACTTAAATTACTTCATGAAATTTGCGAAAAACTATGTGTGAGCCAATAAAATTTGAGGGTTGCCCTCGATTTCTCCAGGATCCAATGATCAGATCCTGACATGGTGACAATGGGACCACTCCTGATGTATCTCCTTTCGAACAATAAAAGAATTTTGAAAATTGGTCCACAATTAAAAAAAAACACCGTCGAATTGATAACCTCCTTCTTTTTGAAGTCGGTTAAAAAGTATAAAATAATATTTTGGAAGTCGATGCTGTCTGTTTGTCTTTCCGTCTGTCACTAGGCTGTTTCTCATGAACTGTGGCCCATAACCTTCGGAATTATTATAATCTGTGTTCTGAACTTCATTATCTTGGGCAGTCCGAATAAATTTTGTCTACATTATTCGGTTTACATTAATTTAATATACAACGAGTAAAGTTCTCATTAGTATAGTTAAAACATGCGCGTATTATGGGCATAGATCATATCTCGACGTGTAATTAGCTTATTTTGATTAGCAACATAACTAATTATAATAATGTTACGGTAACCAAAGTATGTGAGCGTCCCGCTGCCACCCCGGCCGCCCGCCGCCCGCCCGCCGCGCGATCGTCGCGCTCTGGAACGAAAATAAAATAATACGGACTTATTTGTATATATAAACCATTCCCACTTTAAAAAGTTACTTTTCACCTCACACGCTCGGAAAGATTCTATTTCTTATTCAAAATCTGAGCGCAAAACTCCATTTTGTGCTCTAGAGCACAAAGTGTTGTTTAAAATTCGAACACGTCTTGTATTCAATTGTTTTCTACACTGGCAGGCGAGCCACCCCCACTGCATTTCCTCGCTGTGTGAGGTGAAAAGTTGTGTGTTGCACTCGGCAGCAAAGTTTTTCTGCGTCTCGTACCTTTGAAAACTTCGCTTCGCTCAGGATTCTATATTTGAACCGCTCGTTTCTCTCGCGGTTCAATCTTAGAATCCTTCGCTCGCTCAGTTTTCAATTCAAGTACTCGCGCCAAAAATCTACTTTGCAGCCTTGCATAACAAATAACTATTATACCATTCCCACTTTAAAAAGTTACTTTTTCTCACTGAAAACAGTGAGTAAAAAGCTCTTTTACTCACTGTTTTGGTGTTTGAATTTAGAACACATTGCTGCGGTCCACCCCCGTCAGCCCTCGTGTTTTTAGGATAATGTTACTCTTAATTTAAATCATTGTTCCGAGTTTAATGTCAATTTGTTGGCTTAGTGACCGAGCGATTGGACTACTTCGTCGCGTGCAGTGGGTTCGATTCCCGCACGGAGCAAATTTTCGTATGATCTACAGTTATTTGTTTCGGATCTGGGTGTTTGTGTATGTGAATTTAGATGTTTGTAAACGCACCTTTGTCTTTTTTTTCTTCGTTAAATACCTATCTATTATCGCTTAATTATTATTTTTCTCGTGGTCATGGTATAAAGTATCGTATGCAACTCGTGAATAAAACGGATTTAAATCGAGGGCCTGAATCACTCGCGTCGCTCAGGATTTAAATACTTGAATCACTCGCTTCGCTCGTGATTCAATCATCATGAATCACTCCCTGCGGTCGTGATTCAGTCATTAAAATCCTTCGCTTGCTCTTGATTCATATATATGGCCCTCGCTTTAAATCCGCTCTTTATTCACTCGTTGCATAATGTACTATTTCATATTTAACCAACTTCTATAAGACAATCGCTGCTATCGCATATACAGGGTGATGATTTTTGAAAACTGGGTGTTGATGGCTATATCCGAAACCATAATAATATCGAAAAACGTTAAAAGGAGTCTCGAGGCCGGTTTTGATGAAAACTAAAAATACATCATTAGATTTTAGAAAACTCAATAATCTTGGCCAGGAATCGAACACGCTGTTTTTGAAGTGAAAACTTCTTTAGCGGCGTTGTACACTTTTTTTTTGTAATGGGTAAAAAATGTTAATTACAAAATTCTAGTGCACATGTAGGTATATAAAAATTATGTATTTTCCCACGTTTTTATACACTCTCTTTTCTTGTTTGTTCGTTAACCGACTTCAAAAAGAAGGAGATTATCAATTCGACGGTATGTTTTTAGGGTTCCGTAGTCAACAAGGAACCCTTATAGTTTCGCCATGTCCGTCCGTCCGTCCGTCCGTCCGTCCGTCCGTCCGTCTGTCCGCAGTTTAGCTCAGAGACGCACAGTACTAGAGAGCTGTAATTTGGTGTAAATATACGGATTTGTTGTGCCGAAAAAGTGGTAAAATAAAATCTCGTAAAATATTTTTTTTAGGGTACCTCCTGTACACGTAAAGATGTGATGTTTTTTTTTTTCTCGCGTACCCCTTAGTGTGGGGTATCATTAAATAGGTCTTTAAAAAATATTGATAGTTTCCATTAACAATTTTTTGAAAAAAAAATTCGTTTGTGAAATTGAAGGAGTTTGCTAACAAGCATTGATCTAGTACTGGCCATTTAAAAATGTGACGCTGTCACTCAACAATAACTGTTTGTCGTAATGTGAATATTATATTTTCTTCTCATATTAATTAAACTGTTTTACAACGTTTCTTTCTTTATTTCACTGCGCGGATCACTGTATGAGCTACAGGAACATACTCCCACAGGTTATGGGATTAGCACCGAAAAGAATTTGTACAACTTTGAGAAGAAAAGTGTAGAAAAATCTCTACAATAATGTCTACAAAAACCTTCGCCACAGGCGATAGCGCGCAGCAATCGTCATCTAGTTCGGGTGGATTACCGTCGATAGAGCGACTAGATGGTAGTTCAAATTATGCAAACTGGAAGTTTGACATGGAGTGCGTGTTAGTTCATGACGAGCTATGGAACTACATCAAGGCCGAACCAGACGTAGCAGACGCGAACGCTGTGAAGAAAGATCAAAAGGCAAGAGCGAAGATTTGTCTAATGATCAACAAAAGTTGCAAGGTCCATGTGAAGAGTGCTAAAACGGCAAAACAAGCTTGGGACGCCCTGAGGTCAGCGTATGAAGACAAGGGAATCAATAATAAGTGCAGATTATTATCCCGCCTTGTAAGCATAAAACTAGAGCAGTTTACCTCAGTGCCCGAGTACGTGACAGAGGTCATGAATGTATCCCAACAACTGAACGACCTTGGCAAAGAGATCGACGACGAGTTATTAGCCACCTTGATGCTACAGGGGCTGACGGAAGAGTTCATGCCCATGAAACTAGCCCTAGAGAACACAACAACTACACTTACCACAGACTATGTGAAGACTAAACTGCTTCAGTTGACTACATACCGAGGTAATAGTGAGTCAAACCAGAGTGAAGCAGCCCTTACCTCCAGATCCAAGAGAGTACCAAATAAAACACGGCAGAAACGTGGACCACCATCTCAGAAGACCACGAAATGCTTCATTTGTGATTCTACGCTGCACAAAGCACGAGAATGTCCGGATAATCCTCTCAAGAAGGCGACGGCGCACTCTACGATGCACACAGAAGTGCATACAGCGGTGGACACTGTGGACGATGGAGCACTGCACAGTGCCATGGCGACGTCTACCTCCTCGAGCAGATATGAGTTCATCGTGGATACGGGAGCATCAGATCACATGACGTATAATAAGGAGTGGTTGAGGAACTATGTAAAGCATGATAAGATAGAGATTTCATGTGCGGATGGCGGTAAAGTATATGGTATAGGAAAAGGAGATGTGGTAAGTAAAAATGGAAAGAATGTGTGTGTAGCAGGAGCTATGTATGTACCTGACCTGTCAGTGAACTTACTGAGCGTGAGTACATTGGTGAAGAGAGGTAGGGTAGTAGTATTTTCAAAGGCTGGATGTGAGATATATGACTCGGATGATTGCGTAGTGAAAGGCAGAGTGACTGTTAGGTGTATGGAAGAGAGAGGTATTTATAAACTTAAACACTATCCACAGTGCACGGCGCCGGCGGCGGCGCTGGCCCTTGACGTACACAAAGATGAGTCACTGGAGTTGTGGCATCGGAGGATGGGCCACCTAGGAGTACGCAATCTAAAGCTAATGAGAGATAAGTTAGCAAACGGGGTAAGTTTCCCAGATTCTAATAATAAGTTGGAATGCGTTGCTTGTCTATTAGGCAAACAGACTAGGCAGCCCTTTCCAAAGAAGAAGGCTTCTAGAGCTAAGGATGTACTGGAGCTCGTACATTCTGATATCTGTGGGCCTATGAGTGTTGAATCGTTTACAGGTTTTAAATACTTTATGACACTCATTGATGATAAAACGCGGAAGACTTTCATGTATGCACTCAGGAGAAAGAGTGAGGCCGTAGAGAAAATTAAAGAGTTTAAGGTTCTCGTAGAGACACAGACCGGCAAGAAACTGAAAGCAATCCGTACAGATAACGGGAAAGAGTATGTCAATAAGGAGATGAAACAATTTACCAAAGAGAATGGTATTGTACACCAACTAACCGTTGAGTATTCTCCTCAGATGAACCCATGCGCAGAGAGAGCAAACAGGACAATTTGCGAGAAAAGCAGGAGTATGTTACAGGAAGCAGGCTTGGATGAGCGCTTCTGGGCCGAGGCCGTCAGACATGCAGTTTATTTGAAGAATCGCTCACCAACGATCGCTGTCCAAAACATGACGCCAGAAGAAGCCTGGACTGGCAAGAAAACAGATGTAAGCCACATAAAAGTGTTTGGATGTAAGGCGTACATGCATATTCCTGACCAGAAACGCAAGAAATGGGATCCTAAGAGTAAGGAGCTTATTCATGTAGGATATGAAGAGAATACGAAGGCGTATAGACTAGTTGACCCCGTTACACACAATGTGCACAGAGCGCGTGACGTTGTATTTTTTGAAAATACTCCAGCTGGCAACCAAGGCAAGAAATCTCGGCCTTCATTAGTGGTGCCAGTAGCGGACGTACTCAGTGGTGAGGCACCACCTGCGCAGCCCAGTACTGAAGTAGAACCGGCGCGTCAAGGAGGAGGTGTTGGAGGAGATAGAAGCTCTCTCCAGTCTGAGGATGAGGAGTACACCTCAGCAGACGAGGTAGAAATCTCAGTAGGGGATACTCCCGATACAGCCGTTTCGGAGGAGAATAGAGCAAGAGCAACTGAGGAAGCGACTGATCGGAGGTATCCTGTACGAAACAGGACGCCGAGAGAGATTCCGGGTGCAGTTCTATATCACGTAGACAGTGATCCTATACAACTAGACGACACTATATCAGTGAAGGACGCACTAACAGGGAAAGACAAAATGCAGTGGCAGAAGGCAATTAAGGAGGAGCTAGACGCCCTTAAGAAGAATAAGACGTGGGAGCTAGTGAAACGGGAATCTGGACAGAATGTGATTGACTCTAAATGGATTCTCAAGTTAAAGTCTGAAGCTGGAAATAAACAAAGATACAAGGCAAGACTTGTAGCGAGAGGATTCAAACAAAGAGAAGGAATCGAATATTCAGACACCTACTCACCAGTGATACGGCACAGCTCGCTACGTTTATGTCTGGCCTTAGCCGCAGAGAAGAAATTGCATATTGATCAAATGGACGTGAAGACTGTTTTTCTTAATGGATACATAAAGGAAAAAGTATACATGAAGCAACCAGAGGGGTGCGAAGAGAAAGGAAAAGAAGACCATGTCTGTCTTTTAAAGAGGTCTTTGTATGGTCTAAAGCAGGCGCCACGAGCATGGAACGAGAGGTTGGATTCAGCTTTGAAGACAATGAAATTCCAACAACTGGAAAATGAACCATGTGTCTATGTTAGAAAAAGCCAACACAGATTCATCATACTGGCCGTGTATGTTGATGACATCCTGATATTCTGGAACAACAAGAGTGAAATGTTACAGATAAAGAAAGAATTGATGGATACGTTCGAGATGAGAGATCTCGGCAAAGCGGAACTGTTTTTAGGAATGCGACTTCGACAGTCGGATGATTCAGTTACGTTGGACCAAGAAGGATATTTAGAGAAAGTATTGACAAAGTTCAACATGGAGAACTGCAAACCAGTAGCAACTCCACTGGTCCCTGGGCTAAGACTGAGTAAACCAGAAGAAGCAAACTATGAGTCACCTAAAAATGTTCCCTACCGCGAGTTGTTAGGTTCGATCATGTACTTAGCAGTATGTACAAGGCCTGACATTGCATATGCCACAAGTTACTTGAGTCAGTTCAATAGCTGTTACGGAGAAGTACACTGGCAAGCAGCTAAGCGAGTGCTGCGGTACCTAAAGGGTACAAAGAGTCTTGGACTTCACTTCAAACGATGTGAGCGAGATCTTGAAGCTTTTGTCGATGCAGATCATGGAGGTGATATCACCGACAGAAAGTCTTATTCGGGATATGTATTCAAATTTGGCTCTGCATCTGTTAATTGGGAAAGCAGAAAACAAACTGTTGTAGCTTTGTCTAGCGCCGAAGCCGAATACATAAGTTTATCGAACGCTGCAAGAGAAGCAACGTTTCTGAGGAGATTTTTTGAAGAGCTTACTGGTCTTCAGAAAACAATCGTGTTTAGCTGTGATAGTCAGTCAGCTATGGCGATAGCTAAAAACTGTTCACACCATAAACAAACGAAACACATTGATCTCAGAGTACACTTTGTCAGAGAAGCCGTACAGAACAACACCATAGATCTGAAGTATGTAGAGACCGAGTCTATGATTGCAGATGTGATGACTAAACCCTTAACGAAAGGAAAGTTGGAGTTCTGTGTAAGAGGTATGGGGATGTGTCCTGTTGCGTGAGTTTGATGTGTAACAGTGAGATTAATGCTAGATGTGCTGGTAGGTTAAGAGGTGCCGGTAACAATGCCTGTTAAGGAGGAGTGAAGGAGTTTGCTAACAAGCATTGATCTAGTACTGGCCATTTAAAAATGTGACGCTGTCACTCAACAATAACTGTTTGTCGTAATGTGAATATTATATTTTCTTCTCATATTAATTAAACTGTTTTACAACGTTTCTTTCTTTATTTCACTGCGCGGATCACTGTATGAGCTACAGGAACATACTCCCACAGAAATATTAAGCTTTAAAGTGCTAAATTTTGCTCGACTCGAGTGTCCCCCCCTTCTACCAGCTAAACGGTTATGTTTGGGGGTGTGAAAAAATTCACAATAGTAATATATATAACGAAGTTTCAAAGAAAATTATCATGACTAAGTAGGCTTTACAACTTTACGAGTAATAGTCGACCAACTTATAAAATGTACTTGGATAACATATTTTCCTAAACAAAATGTATCGGAGAACATGCTCTTCAACTGCAAATGTAAGTTTGTCAACTTTATTTTTACAGCTGTAATATTTTAATAATATGTTTTTGCGGTATGTTTTTTGGGGATAGGAAGGTTTTTATCGTCAACTATTTTTAACTTACTTCAAAAAAAGGGGGAGGTTCTAAATTCGTCGTAAAATTTTTTTTATGTATTTTCCCCGATTTCTCAAAAACTCCTGGACCGATTTTGAAAATTCTTCTTTTTAAAATTAAATTCAGCGAATCAGTTTAGTTAATTCGCATAAGTATTTTGATGGGCAACTACGGAACCCTACACTGTGCGTGGCCCGACACGCACTTGGCCGGTTTTTTATTTTATTTTGTGTGTTTGTTACGCGATTACTCCGCCAATTGTGGACCGATTATCAAAATTCTTTTTTTTTTGTTCACCACTTCAGAAGTATCTACTTTGTTCGAAAGTAGATACTTCTGAAGTGGTCCCATTGTCACCATGTCAGGATCTGATGATTGGATCATGGAGAAATCAAGGGCAACCCTCAAATTTTATTGGCTCACACATAGTTTTTCGCAAATCTTATAAAGTAATTTAAGTACTTGCGTATGGAAATCATCATCTCATGTAGCTGAGCTGATGATGGAAGGTACAACTTCTCTAGTAAGGCCTCGGCATCGACTGATTTAGTAAATTATGCTTGTGTTCACATATCTCCGAAACTACAAGTCCGATTTAAGTAATTCTTTTTTTGTTGTACTAGGTATCGTTCAACTTAGGGAATACTGCAAGTTTCATCAAAATCGGTTCAGTGGTTTTCGAGATAGGGAATGAATGTAAGAGATTTTAACGATGTTATTACCGGTGCCACGGATTACAAAATTCTAGTGCACATGTAAGAAAATGATGTATTTGACAAGAATTGTGGTTGAATATTTAAACTAAAAAGAGAAAAATAAAAACTTTAAAAAACAATGTAACCGCCTTCAAAAACAACCACAAAAAAAACCGGCCAAGTGCGTGTCGGGCCACGCACAGTGTAGGGTTCCGTAGTTGCCCATCAAAATACTAATGCGAACTAATTAAACTGATTCGCTGAATTTAATTTTAAAAAGAAGAATTTTCAAAATCGGTCCAGGAGTCTTTGAGAAATCGGGGAAAATACATTAAAAAAAAGATTACGACGAATTGAGAACCTCCTCCTTATTTTGAATTAAGTTAAAAATAGTTGACAATAAAAACCTACCTATCCCCAAAACATACCCACCTATTATAGCTGTAAAAATAAAGTTGACAAACTTACATTTGCAGTTGAAGAACATGTTCTCCGATACATTTTGTTTAGGAAAATATGTTATCCAAGTACGTTTTATAAGTTGGTCGACTATTACTCGTAAACTTGTAAAGCCTTCTTAGTCATGATAATTTTCTTTTAAATTTCGTTATTATATACTACTATTGTGAATTTTTTCACACCCCCAAACATAACCGTTTAGCTGGTAGAGGGGGGGGGACACTCGAGTCGAGCAAAAAATAGCACTTTAGAGCTTAATATTTCACAAACGAATATTTTTATCAAAAAATTGTTAATCGAAACTATCAATATTTTTTAAAGACCTATTTAATGATAAACCACACTAAGGGGTACGCGAGAAAAAAAAAACATCCCCACGTTACTTGTACAGGAGGTACCCTAAAAAAAAATATAATGCGAGATTTTATTTTACCACTTTTTCGGCACAACAAATCCGTATATTTACACCAAATTACAGCTTTCTAGTGCTGGGCGTCTCTGAGCTAAGCTGCGGACAGACGGACGGACGGACGGACATGGCGAAACTATAAGGGTTCCTTGTTGACTACGGAACCCTAAAAAAAAACCGGCCAAGTGCGTGTCGGGCCACGCACAGTGTAGGGTTCCGTAGTTGCCCATCAAAATACTTATGCGAACTAACTAAACTAATTCGCTGAATTTAATTTTAAAAAGAAGAATTTTCAAAATCGGTCCAGGCGTCTTTGAGAAATCGGGGAAAATACATTAAAAAAAAGATTACGACGAATTGAGAACCTCATCCTTTTTTTGAATTTAGTTAAAAATAGTTGACAATAAAAACCTACCTATCCCCAAAACATACCCACCTATTATTGCTGTAAAAATAAAGTTGACAAACTTACATTTGCAGTTGAAGCACATGTTCTCTGATACATTTTGTTTAGGAAAATAATATATGTTATCCAAGTACGTTTTATAAGTTGGTCGACTATTACTCGTAAACTTGTAAAGCCTACTTAGTCATGATAATTTTCTTTTAAACTTCGTTATATATGCTACTATTCTGAATTTTTTCACACCCCCAAACATAACCGTTTAGCTGGTAGAGGGGGGGGACACTCGAGTCGAGCAAAAATTTGCACATTAAAGCTTAATATTTCACAAATGAATCTTTTTATCAAAAAATTGTTAATGAAAACTATCAATATTTTTTAAAGACCCATTTAATGATACCCCACAATAAGGGGTACGCGAGAAAAAAAAAAACGTCCCCACTTTACGTGTACAGGAGGTACCCTAAAAAAAAATATTTTACGAGATTTTATTTTACCACTTTTTCGGCACAACAAATCCGTATATTTACACCAAATTACAGCTTTCTAGTACTGGGCGTCTCTGAGCTAGGCTGCGGACAGACGGACGGACGGACGGACGGATATGGCGAAACTATAAGGGTTCCTTGTTGACTACGGAACCCTAAAAAGGGTAAAATAACCTACAAAACTTTTCTTTCGGAAGTCGGTGGCAAAAAAAGACAATGAAATTAATAAGAAAAAGTCACCGACTTCCGAAAGAAAAGTTTTGTAGGTTATTTTACCCTTTTTTGTGGTTGTTTTTGAAGGCGGTAAATTAAAAAAAAAAAACATTTTTATTTACTCTTAACACAATAATAAATAAGTACAATAATATTATTAATTGTTGAATTCATTGAATTCATCATCATGAGCCGGAAGACGTCCACTGCTGCGAACGACAATTCGCCATCGGTTTGCATCAACATCATTGCATCCATCGGTTGCCCGCGACCCTCACGATGTCGTCGATACACCTAGTGGGAGGCCTGCCTACACTGCGTCTTCCGGACACGGTGATTTTACCTCAATTTTGTGGGCAATTTTTTTTTCAATATGAACAATTGTATATAACCAAAATAAAATGCATTTTTTTTAACAAATGGTGCTAATTTGCCAGTAATTGCTGCAGTAGTTAATGAAATAAATCGATTTACATTTTGAGTGCCATGGAATTGAGAAATGTGACCACAGAATTTAGAATTACACATATTCTACGTAACTGGGAAAGTATACATTAAAAAAAACATTCAAGAACATACTTTAGCAGTTTTTGGTATTTTAGTTATATAAGTTTATATTGAAGTTCCTTGAGAGAGATTTCTTGAGTTATCATGCTTAGTTAACTAACTTTCAGTCAAATCATTTAAATAAGCATTTTTATTAAACTTATATGGTACTAGCTGACCCGTGCCCAATTCGTTGGGCGGTAATCATTTTAACATGTGATAAAATTATGAGTGTGTTTAGGTTAGTACTGAGTGCTATGTTTTATTTCCTGACTGCCAAAAGGAAGGTTTTGTTTTTATTGAAAGACACTCGGCACGTTCAGCGCTAGATTCCCGAGCACGGACCTGCGATGTTCTCATAGTTTGGCTAGCGAGCCGCTGTGAGCGCTCAGCGCTAGACTCCCTATCCCTTGTTGCAGAGATATGTTTCCTTAAATCACTGAGATGCTGCGCACGTTCAGCGCTAGATTCCCCAGCGCGTGCTTGCGAAATATTTTCTTTATTCCTCGAGAGGCGCTGATGATTTTCAAGAGCAGACTCTTCCGTACGGCATGCTCGAGCTGCCCTTGTCTGCTTTGATCAATAATTAGCTCTATTAGAATAAGTACTATTATTGATCGAAGCTTGTCTGGTATGTCATTGACACACATTTTACCTCTTTGGAAGTGTCTCTAGCGCAAACTGTTCAGTTTAGAAAAAAATGATATTAGTAACCTAAATATCATTTTTAAAAACCTATCCATGGATAGGTACCCCACACGTATGGGTTTGGAGATTTTTTTTTAATTTAAGTTTCAGTTCTAACTAAGTATGGGGAACACCCAAAACTTGTTTTTCTTATTTTTGTGTGAAAATCCTAATGCGGTTCACCTATTACATCTACTCACCAAGTTTCAACAGGACAGCTCTTATACTTTCGAAGAAAAGTGGCTATGACATGCGGACGGACAGACAGCCAGACAGAAAGACAGACATGACGAATCTATAAGGGTTCCGTTTTTTGCCATTTGGCTACGAAACCCTAAAAATGACGTAATTGCACAACACCATCTATGGGTGGGATAAAATGTCCGTGCAAGCATGTTCTAATGCGGTTCGTGATTGGACGGCGACATTTTGTGATTTAGTAATTTTTCATTAACTTCGAAACTATTTAAGAGGCCTTTTACCCATTGGCGCGTAGAACTAAAATTATGATCGTCTAATTTACCATATTAAGTAATACTCCAACATTTTTGAATACCTGCAAAAGAAAGACCAGTCTTTCGTGTTGTAATTGTACGTAACATATTTCAAAAAACTCTTTTATTAACTTTGTGGTAATTAATCTCCGACAAGTAGTTTACTAAAAATTAAAGCAGAGTCGATTTGCGACTCCTACATCTACCATTAACATTCGTAATTTTAACCAAAAAAAATACACAAATCATCAGACATACGTTTTTGTCGTAAAACTACGTAGTAGAATTTATATTTTTAATAACACAAATTAGTAAAAAAATAAATTCTGAGGTCAATTTTTACGTTTTATATCGCTGTTTTATCGCCATTTTTGGTTCGAACAAAGTGTAATTACATAAAAAAAAAACTATGTAAATATAAACTATGTTTACAGACTAAACTAATTTCTAAATTTCATTAAAATCCCTTCATGTAATTAAACATACTATCGTTTTTAAAATCACTCTAAACTAGTATAAATTACGAAACATAACCGGGCTGCAATCAGTACGGCTCCAGCGCCCGTCGACGTAGGACCTGTATCACTTTTTTCCTCGTCCTGATTTATAGAGCGTACGTATCGTGAACGGAATATTATACTGCGACTGCCACATTTTGATTCTCTCCATATTTTTTTTCATAAGGTAAGATTTTCGTTACTTTATCAAACTAAAGTATTATTATAATTATAATAGTAGTTTGTAGAATTTGTGCATTAATTAGCCATCCGTTTTCGTTTTATTAGTTTTTGCAATGGGGCGCAAGAGTGGTGAGAAATCCAATATGGCGGCCTCCCCAAGATCGCGGTCGGGCTGTTTGAAATCCACCCCCATGATATGGGTATCAAATGAAAGGGTTTGCTGTCAGGAATATGAAAAAAATAGTCACGTGTCTTAAATCCAACATGGCGGACATCCAAGATGGCGGATTGGCTATTTGAAATGCATCTCCATGATATGAGTATCAAATGAAAGGGTTGCTGTCAGTAATATGAAAAAAATAGTCACGTGTCTTAAATCCAACATGGCGGACATCCAAGATGGCGGATTGGCTATTTGAAAGGTACCCCCATGATATGGGTATTAAATGAAAGGGTTTGCTGTCAGGAATACGAAAAAAATAGTCACGTGTCTTAAATCCAACATGGCGGACATCCAAGATGGCGGATTAGCTGTTTGAAATGCACCCCCATGATATGGGTATCAAATGAAAGGGTTTGCTGTCAGAAATATGAAAAACCTACGTTTTTAATTTTCTTTAAAAAAAAAAGAAAATAACCCTACGGGGCTGAGAGAGGGGCCTGGGATATATTTACATGACATGTATATATCGTGGTTGTAACTTGCAAAGATACGCTCCCACGCTTTGAGTGGCTCTTGTCTGCCCCGTAGCATAGTAAAAATATGGATGGTCCGGAAATGACGTACTAACGTTCGAAACGGTGCACTCACACAAACACGCGCATCTACGAGGCTTCTAAGCGGACATCGCAGTGCTGTCAGTTCTGAGTGCCGCGTAAAGACGAGTTGCGTTTATTTATGTTACGTATATGGCTGTTTGAACTCGGCTTCATCATAACCGGAGATTTTGTTTTTTAAACTCCCTGCTTATTTTGAAGGTAAGAATGATTTTTATCAATATCGAATTCTATATCCGCGTGACCGTTTAATAAATTCGTAAATAAATAATTTGTAAAAAAAACAAACATGGTTTCTGCTACAATTTCTCATAATAGGCGTCTTTTTATAGTTTTCGTCTTCGAGGGTTTTGAATCCGATAGTGCTGTCAAAATGTAAATCCAAGATGGCGGCTGCAGAAACAATCGAGGTTTTCGTCATGGGTGTCGTTTTCATGGTTTTCGAGGGTGTTGAAACCGATGTTGCAGTCAAAATGCAAATCCAAGATGGCGGCTGCATAAATTATCGAGGTTTTCGTCATGGGTGTCGTTTTCATGGTTTTCGAGGGTGTTGAAACCGATGTTGCAGTCAAAATGCAAATCCAAGATGGCGGCTGCATAAATTATCGAGGTTTTCGTCATGGGTGTCGTTTTCATAGTTTTCGAGGGTATTGAAACCGATGGTGCAGTCAAAATGTAAATCCAAGATGGCGGCTGCAAAAAATATCGAGGTTTTCGTCATGGGTGTCGTTTTCATAGTTTTCGAGGGTGTTGAAACCGATGGTGCAGTCAAAATGTATATCCAAGATGGCGGCTGCATAAATTATCGAAGTTTTCGTCATGGGTGTCGTTTTCATGGTTTTCGAGGGTGTTGAAACCGATGGTGCAGTCAAAATGTATATCCAAGATGGCGGCTGCATAAATTATCAAGGTTTTCGTCATGGGTGTCGTTTTCATAGTTTTCGAGGGTGTTGAAACCGATGGTGCAGTCAAAATGTAAATCCAAGATGGCGGCTGCAAAAAATATGGAGGTTTTCGTCATGGGTGTCGTTTTCATAGTTTTCGAGGGTGTTGAAACCGATGGTGCAGTCAAAATGTATATCCAAGATGGCGGCTGCATAAATTATCGAAGTTTTCGTCATGGGTGTCGTTTTCATGGTTTTCGAGGGTGTTGAAACCGATGTTGCAGTCAAAATGCAAATCCAAGATGGCGGCTGCATAAATTATCGAGGTTTTCGTCATGGGTGTCGTTTTCATAGTTTTCGAGGGTGTTGAAACCGATGGTGCAGTCAAAATGTATATCCAAGATGGCGGCTGCATAAATTATCGAAGTTTTCGTCATGGGTGTCGTTTTCATGGTTTTCGAGGGTGTTGAAACCGATGGTGCAGTCAAAATGTATATCCAAGATGGCGGCTGCATAAATTATCGAAGTTTTCGTCATGGGTGTCGTTTTCATGGTTTTCGAGGGTGTTGAAACCGATGGTGCAGTCAAAATGTATATCCAAGATGGCGGCTGCATAAATTATCGAAGTTTTCGTCATGGGTGTCGTTTTCATGGTTTTCGAGGGTGTTGAAACCGATGTTGCAGTCAAAATGCAAATCCAAGATGGCGGCTGCATAAATTATCGAGGTTTTCATCATGGATGTCGTTTTCATGGTTTTTGAGGGTGTTGAAACCGATATTGCTATCAAAATAGAAATCCCAGATGTCAAATAACGAAAATCACATGAAAATAACATGAATAAGATAAATATTAAGTATTGAAAAGTAATTTGCGCAAAGTATTTTTCGTTAAACACAATTGCAGTTACAATATGGTGCCAAGGTCATCTTATACTTAGTTGGAACGCATAGTAAGGTGAGCAGCCACCGGGTTCATCAAGCATCAGCGCCACATAATTATGTTCCATTCTCCGCGCTCGTGACAACCCTAAGGCTGCAGTTGAGAGCGTAGGTATTTATTTCTACAATTAGGCCTTGTTTCCATACTATCCATATTTTGACTGCACCATCGGTTTCAACACCCTCGGAAACCATGAAAACGACACCCATGACGAAAACCTCGATATTTTTTGCAGCCGCCATCTTGGATTTACATTTTGACAGCACTATCGGATTCAAAACCCTCGAAGACGAAAACTATAAAAAGACGCCTATTATGAGAAATTGTAGCAGAAACCATGTTGGTTTTTTTTACAAATTATTTAAGAATTTATTAAACGGTCACGCGTTTATCTGAGGAATTAAAATAGCGGTTTGACATATTTTCTATAGATAAGCTGTCGAACCGCCATTTTTATTCCTCAGATAAAAGTTATCTGACTATTGTTCAAACTTCACTTCTTAGGTTAATCGCAGATTCAGTTTTACTTCCACAACAATAAAATATAATTAACTTTAACTCACAGGTTATTTTTAACACAAAATTTAATTAAAATCACCAGAACAGTTTGTTAACATTCGACATCAAACGAATTATCTAACAAATAATTATGGCGGCGCCGCCGCCGGGCACATGACGTTCAACCAATCAGCGCGCGAGATGCTTTCCGTTCTATACCATTTAACAGTCTAATAGACTGAATAAACAAAAAAACTTGAGAGGTGTCAAGGGACACCCGGATGGAACGAAGTTCCTTTCGATTAATAATTAGTGAAGGAATTGTAATAAAATTTTATTTTTTTTAAGTTATAAAAATATTTTTTGATTTTTGTTATTTGACATCTGGGATTTCTATTTTGATAGTAATATCGGTTTCAAAACCCTCAAAAACAACGAAAACGACATCCATGATGAAAACCTCGATAATTTTGGCAGCCGCCACCTTGGATTTACATTTTGACTGCAATATTGGATTCAACACCCTCAAAAACCATGAAAACGACACCTATGACGAAAACCTCGATATTTTTTTCAGCCGCCATCTTGGATTTACATTTTGACTGCACCATCGGTTTCAACACCCTCGAAAACCATGAAAACGACACCCATGACGAAAACCTCGATATTTTTTGCAGCCGCCATCTTGGATTTACATTTTGACTGCACCATCGGTTTCAACACCCTCGAAAACCATGAAAACGACACCCATGACGGAAACCTCGATATTTTTTTCAGCCGCCATCTTGGATTTACATTTTGACTGCACCATCGGTTTCAACACCCTCGAAAACCATGAAAACGACACCCATGACGAAAACCTCGATAATTTATGCAGCCGCCATCTTGGATTTGCATTTTGACTGCACCATCGGTTTCAACGCCCTCGAAAACCATGAAAACGACACCCATGACGAAAACCTTGATATTTTTTGCAGCCGCCATCTTGGATTTACATTTTGACTGCACCCTCGGTTTCAACACCCTCGAAAACCATGAAAACGACACCCATGACGAAAACCTCGATATTTTTTGCAGCCGCCATCTTGGATTTACATTTTAACTGCACCATCGGTTTCAACTTCCTCGAAAACCATGAAAACGACACCCATGACAAAAACCTTGATATTTTTTGCAGCCGCCATCTTGGATATACATTTTGACTGCACCATCGGTTTCAACTTCCTCGAAAACCATGAAAACGACACCCATGACGAAAACCTCGATATTTTTTGCAGTCACCATCTTGGATTTACATTTAGACTGCACCATCGGTTTCAACAACCTCGAAAACCGTGAAACGACACCCATGACGAAAACCTCGATATTTTTTGCAGCCGCCATCTTGGATTTACATTTTGCCTGCAACATCGGTTTCAACACCCTCGAAAACCATGAAAACGACACCCATGACGAAAACTTCGATAATTTATGCTGCCGCCATCTTGGATTTACATTTTGACTGCACCATCGGTTTCAACACCTTCGAAAACCATGAAAACGACACCCATGACGAAAACCACGATATTTTTTGCAGCCGCCATCTTGGATTTACATTTTGACTGCAACATCGGTTTCAACACCCTCGAAAACCATGAAAACGACACCCATGACGAAAACTTCGATAGTTTATGCTGCCGCCATCTTGGATTTACATTTTGACTGCATCATCGGTTTATACACCCTGGAAAACCATGAAAACGACACCGATAACGAAAACCTCGATATTTTTTCATTAAGGATTCATTATTATTATTATTTTTTATTATTTACAAAAAACCTGTATACACTCAACAAAAATAATCGTCGCGACACCACACTGTTCAATGCGAAATAGAAATGAAAAAATATCTGGCTTGCTTTCTATGAGAGAGAGACAGACAGAGAAACATATCTGTCTGTCGCTTACTATAGCAAAAAGTGTCGTGACAACTTTTCGTAAGAATTTTTTTCCGTCTAGCCCCCTTTCACAACGCGCGATAAGGAACTTCGTTCCAAAAACTTTTTCAGAAATGTAACCAAAGTGCATTACGATTATATCGGCTCAAGATTGTTTAGTCCGTCTCAACACTAGCGCTACACTGGTTGCGTTGTGTATGTGTGAATAGCTACGCACACATGAACATTGCTCCCGTCTTTTACCTAAACTCGAGCGTTCGAATTTTGTGAACTGGCTCTTAACCAAATGACATACTGTTACGACTTCAAACAAATTATATGAAACAACCATGCTGTTGTCTAGTTAAACTTCAGTTTAAGGAAACAAAACATATTTAAAAAGAAAATATTCAGAAGATAATTATCTTTGACACGGAATTGAGAAAAGACTCCGAACTAAAGACACGGAAACAGGTTCTCACCTTCGAAAATCGAAAAAAACGGCCAAGTGCGTGTCGGGCCACGCACAGTGTAGGGTTCCGTAGTTTCCCATCAAAATACTTAAGCGAAATAACTAAACTGATTCTCTGAATTTAATTTTAATTTAATTTACGTACATTAACTTTTATGGCCACCTTCCAGCTCCAACATCAAAACCTAGAATAATATCCAGCACCAAAGTCTATGTAAAGACGAATGAGCCCAAACTCGATGGGATTGCGTTATTGTATTACAAAGATCCCATGGCTACCTTCCAGCTCCATCATAAGAGCCTGGAAAACATCCAGTACAAAAGCCCATGTAAAGACGAATCAAATGACCCTAAGCTCAGTTGGATTGAGTTGTTGTATAAGAAAGAACTCATGGTTACCTTCCAGCTCTATCATCAGACCATGGACATCATCCAGCATCAATGTCTATATAATAAAGACGACTCTAACGAGCCGAAACTCGACGGGATTGATTGTTATCAAATCGCTTCAAGAATGATATTAAAAGAGAAATTAAAAGAGTTCCCATGATTTCTCATTGAACCAATTGGAAGGTGTACTCTTTCAATCAAAAGAAGAATTTTCAAAATCGGTCCAGGCGTCTTTGAGAAATCGTGGAAGATACATTTTTTAACCGACTTCCAAAAGGAGGAGGTTCTCAATTCGGATGTTTGTATTTTTTTTTTTTTTTTATGTTTGTTCGGGCATAACTCCGTCGTTTAACAACCGATTAGAAAAAATCTTTTTTGTTGGATAGGATATACTTCTGGAATGGTCCCATTAAAATTTTATCGAAATAGGACTAGCACTTTTTGAAAAATCAACATAAATCAACAAAAACCTAAAAAGTTTTCAACTTTGTCTACACCGATTACTCCGAGTTTTCTGGTCCGATTTCGATGATTCTTTTTTTGTTCGATACAGTATATCTGCCATTTGGTCCCACAAAATTTTCATTAAGTTTGATGCAGTAGTTTTTATTTTTAGTTTTTATACATGGGCGTTGTTATTTTCCGGTGCTACGGATTACAAAATTTTAGTGCAAATTATGTATTTGACAATAATTTGGGTTGAATAGTGAAACTAAAAAGGATAAAATAAAAAACTTTTTCAAAAAAAAATGAAACCGACTTCAAAACAACCACAAAAAAAGTTCAAAATAACCTACAAAAAAACTTTTCTTTCGAAAGTCGGTGACTAAAAGTCAATGAAATAAAAAAGAAAGTCACCGACTTTCGAAAGAAAAGTTTTTTTGTAGGTTATTTTGAACTTTTTTTGTGGTTGTTTTGAAGTCGGTTTCATTTTTTTTTGAAAAAGTTTTTTATAAAAATTACGACGAATTGAGAACCTCCTCCTTTTTTTTAAGTTAGTTAAAAATAGTTAACAATAAAAACCTACCTATCCCCAAAACATACCCACCTATTATAGCTGTAAAAATAAAGTTGACAAACTTACATTTGCAGTTGAAGAACATGTTCTCCGATACATTTTGTTTATGAAAATATGTTATCCAAGTACGTTTTGTAAGTTGGTCGACTATCACTCGTAAACTTGTAAAGCCTACTTAGTCATGATAATTTTCTTTTAAACTTCGATATAATATGTACTACTATTATGAATTTTTTCACACCCCCAAACATAACCGTTTAGCTGGTAGTGGGGGGGGGAGGAAAAAAAAATATTTTACGAGATTCTATTTTACCACTTTTTCCGCGAAAAAAATCCGTATATTTACATACCAAATTACAGCTTTCTAGTACTGGGCGTCTCTGAGCTAAGCTGCGGACAGACGGACGAACGGACATGGCGAAACTATAAGGGTTCCTTGTTGACTACGGAACCCTAAAAAAACAGCAACACATCACACATGCACTCACATCGCCTGCTCGGGCGCACCCGACGGTTTACAAGATAAGAATCGGATAGTGATATCCAGTTCGCGCGTATTTAGTATCGTAATCTATTGTTTTTTGTATGACACGGAAATGATTAATTAAACTGGGACAAATCTTTACGCATCCACAAATATAACAAAATAAGCAATTACAGGACTACGTTTCAGAGCCATATATTATCACTGGCAACACACACACTGGTTAAACACCCTTGTCTCTCGATGAGAAGATATCACGTAGCTTCCCAAACGCTGCCCATCCGAGTTGGATTCTTCGGACTCTCTTCGGATTTCCGATAATCCCAAGATGTCTCAGCATTGAGCATTTTGCTCAATTCATCCTCCAGCTCGACAATCTTCTCATCGATCCTCAGTGTGACCAGGTGCGTGTGACCAGTGCGGTCAGACCAGGAATAGCGGACCTGCCGGAGACTGGGGGCCGTGTGCTACTATTGTTAATCATAATGGGGAGGGGTCACCTAAAGTTTACAAAGGACGCTGCTGCCCGTCCTTCGGTGGCTGCTCGTAGTTTATGGAAGTACCCGGGTCCAAATGATTCAGTGAGTTCATTCATTGAATCATAACATTATAATAAAATGTAGCGTCCCGTATTGGTTTCGCCAAATAACAGAACAAATCGTACCTGAAATACAAATCCCATAAAGTTAGTTTATTTAGGCAATGATGCGTCACGTGTCACTGGTTCAGGTATCAGCTAAGCAACACAAATGAACACGACAAGTCGTTCGTGGCTGCGGAGTACGTCCCGGACTCCCGGCGATATGTAACACGCTGCGCCTGCCATTAATATTGTGTGCTATTGTTAGTGCCGCCGGCTCACATTTAAAGGCTTGCGCCGCCGCACAATGTCGTCGAGCCTGTCTCGTGCGCACTCTGCGCGTATCTTAAAGGGGTGAGGCGCGCATTAACGGCGCGTGCGCAAGCTTACAAAGGGGTGCGGAAGGTGCGCACATTTTTTTTTGTATCGTTTGAGCACTAAACGGGCACCAAATCCGTTCACAGTCATAGACGAGGCAGAAGGGTCGAACAGGTGCCGCAAGAGAACAACCTAACAAAAACACCACCATGTGCGGAAATACACGAAAGTGAAATGAAACAACTTACAGGACGATTGGAGTTTGTTTTGCCACTTTTTCTTTCCAGCGTTTAAAAGATATACCTTTAGAAGTCGGTGGCAAAAATAAATGAAATAAACAATAAAGCCACCGTCTTTTCGTAGAAAAGTTATTTTATACTTTTTTGTGTTTGTTTTTATTGTACTGGGATATACAACATGTAACGTAATTAACGCACACCCTCAGACACCCCAATTAGAATATTATGTTATAATCATAATACATATATTATTTTGAATTCCGTATCTTTAATTATTTTTGATAAAAAAATACCTACATTAAAAATGATAGAAATCGATTCAGTAAACGATTCTGAACAAACTAATTTCAGGATGTGCGTTAATTATTTGTTAATTAAATTGAATTGAATTGAATTAATTATTTGATTTGTTACATGTTGTAGTTCAGATTCAATGAGGTAAACCTACCTCAATCTATCAAATTACATAGTTAGTACATAGGTACCACTGTCCGGCCGGTTAAAAAACTAAAATGGCCGCCGTTCGCGTGGTGTTGGGTTGTCTGAAATAAATATAAATTATTAAAAACCAATTAAAACAATCAAAATCCTAATCATTTACCTTCCTTCTACCTAATCATTCTTGGATACTGTAATAGATTGCATAAGAATTTTATAAAAAAAAAACCTACCTTTAAAAATACCTCAGTGTCCGAAAGTGAACAAAACCATAAGCTTTAATTTACCGAGGTTTTGTATAGGATTATGTACTTCAGTTCTAGTCCACCCATCGCCATGTGATAGTCTCGAAACTAGAAATAAACTAAGTGTAGGTACGGGTGCCCGCACCCGCACCCCAACCTTTTTGTTTTTTAGCGTGGTAAAATCATCAAATGAGTCCTCCCACCCCGGGCAGGGCGGGAGGGACTGTGTCCTTCAATAGCCCTTTATTTTCCGGGGTCACGGTGAGGAAATAAAATCCCGCGACCCCGGCAGGCTTTGGCCCCCGTCATTTTTGCTGACGCTCTTTGAGGCGCGCGTGGAACACGACGCGCCGTCGACCCGGGCATGGTCCGTGGTCGGACAGCGAGTTGCCCTTTACTCGCTGTCCGCACGCCCGCGCCTACCTTTGGCCGGAGATCGTCTTGCGACGTCCGTTGCCGTGGGCGTCTCCCGCGGCGGCTGGGTCGACCCGCACCCCAACCTAAGAACAAAGTAAGACGTAGTGTGACTTGTTGCGTTGCAGATGGTTCGGCGAGCGGCGAAGGTGAGATCAGCGGCGACGAGCGGCCGCCGTCCCCGCCGCGCGCGCCCTCCGCGCCGCTGCCTCACCCCGCGCACCCCGCGCACCCTGCGCACGCGCCACACGTCGCCAGCGCCGCTGCCGCCACCGCCGCCGTCTTCGTGAGTATCCTGTCCGTCTGTAGTCTGCAGCAGTGCTGTGCTCGTTCCACCTGCTTCGCTCACTGGTAGCTCCGCGCCTATAAAGATTTTAACATTTCAACGTGGCACTGGTGGCACTACCGCGTGGTTTGCAACAAGCATTGACACACGCGGTGGTTGTCCATGATGGTTGTTATCCAGGTGTCACCTCGGCGGTGGCAGGCTGATCTCACGTCGTGCGGCAGGAGTCAGCTAACAGTATGATTGTATCACTCCACAGAACGCGGCGGGCGCCGGCAACGCGCTGGCGCAGCTGCAGCACCTGCTGCTGACGCAACACGGCGCGCACTCTCTGCTGCTGCACACCCAGGTGAGCCACTCTGTGCCCTGTACAAATGTACAGCCCTCACATCGACGAGCTTTCATACCAAATGGCTTTGAATTCACAATCGTCCCCTTTCTCGACATTCAATAAAAAAAATAGTAAAAACTGGTCCATAAGCGCGGCAATGACTTCTTGAGAAAATTATTTTTGTCATTCATGAAACTCTCCACGAATTATTAGAAAGAAAGAAAGAAAGAAAGAAACTCTCCACGAATTATTATGACATAATAACTCACTCATACCATGACGAAAACAGTATTTAAATTACTTATTCGATTTTTTTAAATGTCTAAATATAGCATAACCACAAGAAACAAAGACTTGTATACAGGGTGTTTCTTTAAAATGGGACAAAAGGGAGATCGGATTTCTCCCTATCCATAAGAGATACGGGAAAACTTTCTTAGAAACCTTTAGCTCTTTTTTGATGTTGACAATTTTGGCGTTTTTATTTTTTTGGTCAAGTGTGAGTTGTCCACAGAAATGAGTGAAATTGGCCAAATTTTTTTTTAGTGCCGTTCGACTCTGTTTCATATAAGGATCATTTCATTGTATCACAAGAAAAAAATCGGGACTGCGGAAGTTGGTCAAATTTTGCGAAATATTTTTTCATACAAATTGTTTGAACGAAAAAATTATCACTTTTTTATGATGTTATTTGATTTAGTGTCTATTAAGGATCATTTCATTGTATAGGAAGGAAAATGTCTGGGCAACAGAAGTGGGTCAAAAGAACAGTAAAGTTTCTTCTAACAGCATAAAGTTTATCAGTAGTAGTCAGTATTTCATTAGAATTCACTCATTCACACTCACAGTCGGGGCCCATTCAAATTATATCAATCAAATCTTCCCAAGGGGCCCCGACTGTGAGTGTGAATGAGTGAATTCTAAACTACTGGGCTTGTTTCTTTCTTTTTAGTTTTTTTACGCAGTCGGGTTTTTTGTTTTTTTAAATATTTATTTTTTATTTTACTATTTTTAGTTTTTGTTAGCATTTATCAGTCCAAATTAAATTGAAACATATAAGTTATATATATTTTGGTAAACCATTTTTAAAATCCTTTAATTTGAGACCCCACTTGATAGAATGTGAGAGACTTAAAAAAAAAAAAAAATTTGTTCGGAACCCTTTGCACGCGAGTTCGACTCGCACTTGGCCAGTTTTATGTACCCAGTGACACTCTCACGTTTAAGACGAATCTAACGACACCTCTCAAGTTAAAATCCATCAAGCCGTTTAGGCTGCAGAGCAACACAAAGAAATATAACATACATACATACATCCATACATACATACCTACATACATACCCTCGAAAAACATAAACCTCCTGGCGCAGTCGGGTAAAAATACGTCGCGTTGGGGGACCGCTCCAAATTATTTATTATCTACCTTTTTTTTTCCGATCCCCCAACGGGACGTATTTTTTTTATAATTATTTATTTATACATTAAGTACTTTAAGATTGAGTTTTCTCTATTTTATTATTTTTTATTTTTTAAAGAGCACTTGGTTTATAAGTCGGGGGTTTTTTTAATTTTTTATTTAATACTTTTTATAGGTATGTATTTATTATTTATATACTTATGTCATTTAGTTGGGCGGTAACAGCACATCCTGCGTGAGCGACAAATACGACGCGCGTCGCTCAGGCAGGATACCGCATCAGTTGCAAGGGACGACAGTTGAAAATTCCGTGGTTTACTTAGGCAAAAGTACTTTCGCAAAAGGCCAAGCCTATATTATAGCCTTGAGTAGAACAAAAACCTTGAATGGTGTAGCAATTTCGGGCACGCCGCAATAGCGCCGAGTGGCTGGATAGGCGCCACGGCGTCCTGACCTACCGCATGACGCAGGTCCTTACCGGACACGGAAGTTTGGGGAGGTATACCTGTGTCTGATGAGAAAGGATGAAACGCCTGGGTGTCACCACTGCAAAGATCGCCCGGAGGACACAGTAGAGCATACGGTGCAAGACTGCCCCGCATGTGCAAAACACCGACGTGTCCTCACGGCGGCGATAGGCGGAGACCTCTCGCGCCTGGCATTGGTCGCGGCCATGCTGCGGGGCGAGACGTACGAGTCTGACAGTCCCTCCCGCCCTGCCCGGGGTGGGGACTCATTTGATGCTTTTACCACGTTAAAAAAATGGTGTAGCAATTTGTGAGCTCGACCAAAGGAAACTATTTTTAATAACCCACATGACAAATCATATTTAGCAGCATTGCAAAGACTGAGATGTAGTAATTGACACCCTCAATTGACAACCCAGGGCAGGGCAGGAGGGACTTTCAGACTTGTACTGACTAAAATCCCTCAATAGTCCTTTACGTTCCAGGGTCACGGTATTCGTTAGTCCCGCGACATCGAACGATGCTTTAAGATCACTTTCAATTAAGTCATCAATTTTGCAGACATTCGGTTACCCTTCCCCACTTTTACTCCCACAACTTTTAAACGGCTCAACCGATTTTCATCAAACATGTCTAAGAACACTCGCACGTAAGTCACCTTTAATAGGTACAAAAAAAAACTAAATTGAAATCGCTTCATCCGTTCGGGCTTTATGATGCCACAGACAGACAGATAAACAGACAGACAAACACGTCAAACTTATAACACCCCTCTTTTTCCGTCGGGGGTTAATAATAATGTTAATGTACACAATTTGGCGGACTGATTTATCAATCAAGCAAAGCAGGCACAGCTGAAACCGCAGCTCTTAGAAGCATAAAATTTTACATAAAACGTTTATGTAAAATTTAGATGACATAAGTACAAAACGTAAGTGTACATAATCTAGTTTTTACTAGACTTTTGTTTAAACGAAGGAAATGTTTTATATTCCTTCAATAGTCGTATCTTCGAGACGACAAACTCTAAATAGGCCATTAGTCGTTCATATGGTATCAGAAATTTAAAATAGAGTATTTAATTTTAATTCAATAATAGTAACCTTGTATAAGTATTATATGTATGGTATATCATGACGTAAGATGGTAGTTAATGTGTGATGTGTATGTGTGTCAGGTGCAGCAGGCGGTGGCGCAGGCGGCGGCGCAGCAGCTGCAGCAGCTGCAGGCGCGAGCAGGCGCGCCGCACGCGCAGCATGCGCCGCACGCGCCCGCCGCCACCGGTACGTCACCCCCTTACAAGTACCTGCAAGGTTCGTGCTGTCCACGTACGGCCGCGACTGCCGTGCTGACACGCTGGCTGGCAGCACGGGAGTCTCTAGTCGGGACAACTAGGCGACACTGTATCCATTCCATAATGATAAATTCTCTGATTGTAATGAGTGTGTGGTGGTGCAGACGGGCGGTCGCCGTCACCGCGGCGAACTCCTCCCGGCGCCGGCGCCTTCCTCACGCCGCTCACGCCGGGCTCCGGGCGCGCGCGCTCCCCACTGCACGCGCACGCGCACACTCCCCTACATGCGCACGCGCATAAGCCGCGTACGCTCGAGCCCACTGCCGATGACACTGCCGACCTCGAGGAGTTGGAACACTTCGCCAAAACCTTCAAGCAAAGACGCATCAAACTCGGTAAGTTCTCCCGTCACCCCTATTGCAGTTCATTCCATGAGTAGCACTCCGGCAAAGTTCCGAGATAGACTCAATCTTTCGATGATAGACATTATAGAGCACCATCGTTCCTACCGCAGGGTTCACGCAAGGCGACGTCGGGCTCGCGATGGGCAAGCTGTACGGCAACGACTTCTCGCAGACAACGATATCGCGCTTTGAAGCTCTGAACTTGAGCTTCAAGAACATGTGCAAGCTAAAACCCCTGCTGCAGAAGTGGCTGGAGGACGCGGACTCATCCCTGGCGGGCGGGGGCGGGGCGGGGGGCGGGGGGGCGGCTCTCGGAGCGGGGCTGGCGGAGGCCGTGGGCCGGCGCCGCAAGAAGCGCACCTCCATCGAGTCGGGCGTGCGCGTGGCGCTGGAGAAAGCCTTCCTGCACAACCCCAAGCCTACCAGTGAAGAGATAGCTGCGCTCGCCGACGCACTCTGCATGGAGAAGGAGGTGGTGCGCGTGTGGTTCTGCAATCGGCGCCAAAAGGAGAAGCGCATCAACCCGCCGGCGGGCGAGCCCGCGGGGCTGGGGGGCGCGGGGCTGGCGGGAGGCGCGGGCGGCGCCGGGCTGCACGCGCACGCGCACGCGCTGCACGCCGCCGCCATGCAGCCGCTGGCGCTGCTGGCGCGCGCGCCGCCGCGCGACTGACGCGGGCCGCGCGTGCCGTTCCTGACACATATCCTCTCGTTGTAAATAGTGCGCGGGCGCGGCCGCGGTGTACAGACTAGTGTTAGCGTGTATATAGATGTATGTGCGGGCCGCTACGCCTGCTCTAGGCTAAGTTTATAATTATTATTATAACGTGAATTTTATTTATGTGGGAGCGAGGCGCCTTGCCGCCGCCGCTGTACAGAGCTCATATCAGTTAGCGCTCCACGCGACAACTATGTAAGGTGGATGTGTAGAAAACTATCTATATGTTACAATAAAACATAATAGACATTACATGTGGTTTCATTTATGTAAACTTCATCATCATTATTCATAAATTGTTGCTGACTTCAAATGCCTGATAACTGTGTACCTGGCTCTCGCCCAATCAGTCCTTGGTTATTGCGTAACAACGTGGGGCGGAGCGCACAAAACTACCATGCTACGCCTAGAAAGGGCGCAGAGGGCCGTACTGAAGGTCCTATCAAAGAATCCAATCCGCTTTCCAACATCTGACCTCTATTCGCATTGCAAGGTCCTTACCGTCAGGCAACTCTTTATTTTACAGACTGTACTCAAAAAACACAATCTGATACACTATGACCCAAATTACAGCACTGCAAAACGCCTCTCTGACAGAGTTTGCAAAAATGTACCCTGTGGAACAGCAGCAGCGAAATAGTAGATTATTAACCAAGGGGATAAAGCAGTGTCTTCTGTCGCGGGTGACGATTTAAATCGCGAGCGTAACGAAGGACTCGAGGTTTACTCCCGAGCGTAGCGGAGGGTGTTAAAAACTTAAATCACGAGCGAAGCGAGGGATTTAAGACGAGCCCTGAGTGTAGCAAGGGATTTAAGTTCACCCAAAACTAAGCTGATAAGCATTTATTAAAAATAATGACAATTAAAACTAAAAGTTAACATTCGAAACATTGGTCCAATTTATGTATTTGAAGAAAACGAAAACGCGGCAAATTCCTAGACTAATATTTTTTGTCGGAAAAGCAAAGGCATCAAGCTCATACGGCCTCGTCGGTTTTCGTAGGTAATTTTATTTAGGTAATAATCATAACTGTATAGTAAATGCGTATTCCTTTTTCAAAAAGATGTAGGTATAATGCTTTTCACACCACCTGCTCGTAAATGTCAAATTATATGTCTGCTAACCGGCCGTAAAGCAAGGCATTGTTCCCTCCCGCTCAAGCCGGGAATAATATATGTACTGAATTTCATTATTCCCGTGGGAATAATGTGATTTGAATTTGGAACCTCAAACAAAACATAGTATGAAAACTTTGAACGAAGGAATTGAAGCAGCGGCGGCTGCCCCCCGGCAGTCCCCACTGCAACAGCTGATCGCTTGTTGAGGTGGGCACCACAGCATGCTCACGTTCGAAGGTTGTCGTACACATCAAATTTCAAAATTCGAATTTATTTCCTCGCAGGTGGTGTGAAAAGCAGAGTACTCACCTCAGGAATAAAGCTACCTTTGTCTTGGGCTAACTTAAATCCCTCGCTACACTAAGGATTCTTATCATAACCCCTTCAGACCCAGCGTCCATTTCAATGGACACGATTTATTATTGCGTGAAATATGAGGTGGGTTAATAAAATCGCTAGTGTAAACATTTGATTGTACCGACTACTTACCTAAAAACGTTACGATAAACAAAACACCAAAGGATTCATTGTGGGTAGGATGAAATACACACATCAAAAGTGTCTAGGGATCAAGCATTTTTATGCGGATTTCTTGAGATTGAGATGTGGCTTTGTAATAAATTTATGATTTTATAAATTTATATGGATCCTTTTTGGTGCATTTCATAATTTGAATCAGGAACTGTAAATCAAATTCGAGTAAAAGATGAAAATCAGCTGTCAATATTTTCCCTATAAAAACATACAACGCATTGAAGACATTATTAGTGCTACTGTTTCCCTACTACTGATTAAAACCAACGTTATTATGGAGCGGCGACGTCATTTAAGCAGGGAAGAAATGCTCAGAGCCGTGGGAATGATAAAAGCTGGTTCCCGGCAACGTACTGTGGCTTTAGCTCTGAATACAAGTCAGAGTGTTATCAGTCGACTTTGGACACGTTACCGAAGCACTGGTACCGTGGCTGAGCGCCATGGAGGACGGTATCGCTGCACCACACGGAGACAAGACCGATACATTCAAATCTTAACTCGAAGAGCTCCAACAATAACCGCCATGATGTTAGCCGTGAGGCTTCATCACTCTTCAGGGAACTTAATTAGCGACCAAACAGTCAGAAACCGCTTGCATGAAGTGAACCTTCATTCCCGAAGACCGCTACGGGTACCACCTATAGCAATGCACAATCGTAGGATTCGATATCAATGGGCTCTTGAACACAGAAATTGGGCAGAAGAACAATGGCGTTTCGTGTGCTTTTCTGATGAGTCTCGTTTTGGTATGAGACCGGATACAAGACGTATACGACACTGGAGAACCCCTGGACGCCAACAGCGATTAAAATCCTGCCAGGAAGTCCATCCTTATAGTGGTGGAACCATCATGGTATGGGCGGGTATTTGGATCGGCGGAAGAACTGAGTTGATTTGGATCAGAGGCAACCTCAACGCTCAAATTTATGCTGAGACGATTGTATCAGACGTCATCGTTCCTCTACAAGTGCAAATCGGTCCCTTATTTCAGTTAATGCATGATAATGCACGACCGCACACCGCAAGAGTTGTAAGACAGACTCTCGCCGCAGCTAACATCAATGTCCTGCCCTGGCCTGCTCAGTCGCCAGACTTGAACCCGATTGAGCATGCATGGGATATGCTACAGAGAAGAGCTCTGCCGAATATGGAGGGTATCCAGTCGCAAGAAGACCTTTTTTTGTTGTTGCAACGAACATGGGCGGCCATTCCACAGCGTGATTTGGATGAACTCATTTTGAGTATGCCAAACCGATGTTCTTGTGTTGTTAGTGTTCGCGGTAGAAACACGGATTATTAATTGTTTAAGTTACCCAATAAAATTTTAAAGAAAACTGTTATTTCAGTCTTTTTTTCGAACTTTAATGTTAGTGGTTCAAATGTCAAAAATCCCTTTATTAGGAAAATGGCAAATTTCTTTATGAATGCAAAGGTGACTTGGTTTATCGTTACTGTGACAAACGATAACACTTTATTTGATGAATCCTTAAAGAACATTTTAATTAATATCAATCAGGAGAAAAGTTATTGCAAAAATATATGTTGATCCCTAGACACTTTTGATGTGTGTAGTTAGTCAAGTGTTGACGTTCGCCATGGATACGCGCAATGCGAGTAAGTCTTTAGTGTTATTTTATTTACTCCAAAACGAATTGATCGATTGTTTAGATATTTTTTATTCTGCATAGTGATCATATTTGCTAAGATATACAATTACAAAAAATACTAAATATTCGGTTGTTTTCATAATTTTGAAGATAAAGTTGATGTCCATTTCAGTGGACATGGGGTCACAATCGTTGTAAACCAAACGTATTTACAATAACACTTTGTATTGTATTTTTACATGTTATTTTTATTATTTTTTAGATTTTGATCTATCTAAGAGTCAAGATTTGGATAATTTACTAAATTTATTAGAAAACATACAGATATAGTAGAGGAAGAAGACTTAGAGGAGGTAGAATCTAGACCTGGATCAAGCAGTAAGCCTAAAAATGAAATAATATGACACTCTTTGTACGGGCACGCGTGGAACACAACGCTCCGTCGATCTGGGCATGGTCCATGGTGCATTACTTGCCGCCCGCGCCTATGGTGGCCGGAGATCGTCTAGCGACATCCTCGCCGTGGGCGTCTACCACTGCGGCTAGGGTGAAGGGAGAACGCTGTCCTCTCCCTCACGCGGCCCGCCTCCTCCTTCACGAGCATGACTGCTTCGCAGAAGGAAGGTGTAGTCTGTACTTGCTTCAAATTATGGAATAGGAAATCAAGATGAAGTTCGACGATGGAATAAAATAGGTATCTAAAAAGTAAAAATTACGTAACTATACCGCGTCCTGAACTTGTGCAATTACACTTGGTATATGTGGTGTAGATAAAACTGAAATTCAGGTGATCTGATAAGTTTGTATCGAATCTTCATTAGATCCAAAAAATGGACATTGCGTATGATTTTTCGTGCCATTAGGCATTGACCCAGCACTAATAAATAGCTGGCTGGAATACCAAGAAGATTGCAAAACCTGTAATATACCAAGTACAGACAATTTGGATTTTGTTGCACTTTGTTTGTTGGCAGAGCGTTGCAAAAGCTCTGATAAATATGGTGGTACATCCAATTGCTAGCAGCAAAAGAGGACGGCCCGCATCTGGTGGTAGCAGTCCAGTAAATTCACCAGTTACACCAAAACAACACCGTTTCAGAACTGAGACCAGTCAGCGAAATCCAGTATGACACTGTCGAACATTTGCCAGAATATAGTTCATCAAAAACAAGAATATCATAATGTGAAATTTTAAATAAAAAATAAACTATTATAATAATATTATATAGTTATACTTACTTACTTCAAATTATTACTACATAACATTTATTCACTAAATATGTTTTACCTAATACAACACTCTAAACACTTCTTCGTCCAGGAATGAATCGTTGTGTCGGCGAATCGTTAAGCGGAGAAACGTTTGTCGGAGTTATGTTTGAGAGTGACTCTGTTTTGTTGTAGGAGAATTTTGTTGGTTTCACTTTGAAAACCTTTTGTAGCTGGCCATATAGAATCAGTAAGAAAAAGTAAACGGTCTTTATGACGGATGTTTTTATGATTGAAGTCTCTCGAACCGAAATGACGTTTCATGAGTGTTAGGTTATTTTTGTTTGATTTTTTCATTTAGACCGGGCCGCCAGAAGACATCCGTATGCAAAATATGACGACCAAGTTCTTAGGATTGTAAAGATGTATATTTTGATGTAGCCAACAATTATCGTGGTCCAAAAAAATTAACTTTATTTATTGGAGTTGTCAATTCGACGGTATGTTTTTTTTTGTGTGTTTGTTACCGTAAAACATGGCAACTTTGCCCTCGACATATGACTTTTCCCAGTTGTGTTGTAACGGAACGGGAGAAAAAGGAATGCGGTAATGAGCCGTTACATATATTGGGTCGTCCACAAAAATATGAACGCCGAATTTCGCAGAAATAAGAAAGTAAATAGTGACAAATTCGAAATTTAGTTCGTTCGCAGTGGAAAACGTGCAGCTTACCTTTTGCCTCCGAACGGGCTCGCCTTCCCACCTGGCCAGGGGGTGATGAAGTCGATGTGATTGAGATGATGATGATGAGGTCTCGTGGCACGTAGAAGCGGAGAAAAGACGAAAGATGCGAAGCAGTATTGGTTCGCCGCACGCGCGATTGCTTTGAACTGAACTGTCATCTGTCACTTTTACGAATAGGTTTTAAAAGATGCGTTCGTGCAAATTTAACTATCGATTTCGATAGTTAAATTTGCAATTACGAAACATGTGTATTTTTAAAAAAACTTAATATATACCAAATTTGTCTATAGTTAGTAAGAACATTTTGTCTATGGTACAAAATTCATAATTTTTCTGGCAACACTGTGTGACGCGCTGTCACAGATGTTACTTCAGTTGTCTGTCAGACGTCGTTGAAGTAAGAGTGTTTTTTGGCGGGCCAAAACTTAAAAAAAAACTTTCTTGAGAAGAACTACTTGGCGTTATCGCAGGTAAGTAATTTTTATACATCCGAGAATACATTGGAAATGAATAATATAGACTAGTTTTCTTCGCTAAATGCGTCATATAATCAAAAAATATAACGGTGGGCAATCAACTGTCACAAGCATATTTTTTGAATATCGTTGACAACATTGCCCAACGTTTCTTTTTCACTAGGGTTGTCACCTGAGGTACATTTTTAACCAATTAAAAAAGGAGGGTTCGGATTTGATGAACAGTTAATAATGTTGGTTAACACATTAAGTTTAAAAACAGAGGCGGGATTTAGAAGATACGAGGGATATTTGTTATTTTCATATAAAAACAAAGACCGAGATAGGTACATGCTTTTTAGTATTTTTTTAGTTCTTGAACACTTTAAAATAAAGCATTTATGTAAAAAAATATGTAATATTATTTCCTTCTTTAATTTATCATTATAATTTATTATAATACTCCACACTAAATTATACTCGCGCCTCGTCCTTCGAGATTAGTAATTTACACATGTAGTTATAGTCCAAGAGCTACTGAACCCTGCGACTAACGGTCTTCCTGTAAGGTTAGAAATTTGTACACGTAATATTTATAGCATGCTAAGAGCAATAGCGACGACCTGGCAGGCGTCAGCCGTGCACATCATTAGAAAATTTAATTTTCAAAGTGTAAAAAAAAAATTAAAAAAAAACTTGTTCCTGTAAGCTTAAAAATTTAACAGGATGTAGTTTATTTATTGTAAATCTTGAAAAAAAAATGACAGGCGATTACAAGGTGCACAAGTATGTGACAGGCGAATTGAAAAGTGCAAAGTTGATGAGGAAAAATAAACTTTCTCCTGTAAGATCAAAATTATCTCGCGTTTGGCTGAACTGATTTTGATGCCGTTTTCAGAAAAGTGTGCGTTACATTCCGAGAAAGGTTTTAATATACAGGGTGAATTTTTCAACTGAGCGTGGATGGCTATCTCCGAAACAATGAGGCATATCGAAAAACGTTGAAAGGAATCTCGAGGCCGATTTTGACGAAAATAAAACTGCATCGTTGGATTTTAGAAAAATCAATAATCCTGGCCAGGAATCGAACCCGCTGATTTTGGAAAAAAAATCACAGCCTGTATTATTACACCATTCGATAGTGTTGCTAATAAGGATCAAATTCTGGGAAGTAATCATATACGGCAAACTTTAGGAAAACGTATAATTTTGTAAAAAGAAACTGATGAATGATCAAGACGATATCTGTATTCCGAACATAAGTTAACCGTTTCTTCTTTGAAATAACTCTTATTTTTGTTCAACTTAATAATTTCGCATTGCTGAATACACTGGGATTGTTGAGACATCAAATCCACTGAATTATTGAAAACAATTATAAATAAATTATGGCTCAGTAGAACATAGTAACATAGAAATATAGCAATTTCATGAAAATCTGCTATTTCCTTAAGTTTGTCTTATATGATCACTTCCCAGAATTTGATCCTTATTAGCAACACTATCGAATGGTGTATTAATACAGGCTGTGATTTTTTTTCCAAAATCAGCGGGTTCGATTCCTGGCCAGGATTATTGATTTTTCCAAAATCCAACGATGCAGTTTTATTTTCGTCAAAATCGGCCTCGAGATTCCTTTTAACGTTTTTCGATATGCCTCATTGTTTCGGAGATAGCCATCCACGCTCAGTTGAAAAATTCACCCTGTATATTAAAACCTTTCTCGGAATGTAACGCACACTTTTCTGAAAACGGCATCAAAATCAGTTCAGCAAAACGCGAGATAATTTTGATCTTACAGGAGAAAGTTTATTTTTCCTCATCAACTTTGCACTTTTCAATTCGCCTGTCACATACTTGTGCACCTTGTAATCGCCTGTCATTTTTTTTCCAAGATTTACAATAAATAAACTACATCCTGTTAAATTTTTAAGCTTACAGGAACAAGTTTTTTTTTAATTTTTTTTTTACACTTTGAAAATTAAATTTTCTAATGATGTGCACGGCTGACGCCCGCCAGGTCGTCGCTATTGCTCTTAGCATGCTATAAATATTACGTGTACAAATTTCTAACCTTACAGGAAGACCGTTAGTCGCAGGGTTCAGTAGCTCTCCAGCTATTACGCTAGGTGTCACCACTCATGCACTTAATTGAGAAAAAAAAATATTTTATTTAATCTATGGCAATTTAATTTGACATACCCACAAAGCTCTTATTTAATTTTATTTTTATGAACCTGTGGGTACCTCGTCCAGTTCCGCTCTTATACGATGCCGCTAATCATACGCATTTCAGTGCTCAACCACTCAACATTATTAATTTATTTCGCGTCTACGCACAGTTTTTATTTTTTATTTAATAGAAATGCCGAAACGTAAGACTTCTAGGTCTCGTGAAGAAGACATTAATCATTACAAGAACAAAATTAGAAAGTTAGAACGCAAAATCCGCGCTAGACAAATTAGTTCTTCGGAAAGTATATCGGACTTGGAGGAAGCGGTTGGTCTACACGATGAGGATATTGGTGCAGGTATTTACCCTCTTTCTCATATTAAGTGATAAGTATTTTCTCCGTGCTGTTTTTACGTAGGTATCTACATATTTAAGTTACTATGCAACCTGAACAGTCATTGGGGCTGCTTCAAAGCATTTGAAATACGGTTGGCTTTCCTTCCGCTGGGGATTGTAACCTAACCTAGTAATTATCATGACTATGATTAATTGACAAACAATAATTATGTACCCACACATACGAAATTGTATTCTTTGTCTTTAGATAAAAGAATACCTAGGTACCCTTTTAATAAAACATAGTCATGGACTTATTTAAGTCGACCTTATTATGCTCGTAAGTTGTTTAGCTTACATTTTAAAATTATCATATTTATGATAATTTTCAGACACGCCCGCACTGCGACCAGATAATTGGTTATTAGATTGGCCACCTGATTATGAAACAGCTCAGGATTCAAATGAAACCTGTGAACCCCAGCCAGGCCCAAGTACTTCGACGGATGTACCTCCCGAGGAGACTACTCATGATGTCAATATTCCTGATCTGGATATGGAAATACTGGAAATTTTAGGCGACGATCCTACTAACACTGACAAATATGGGCCTGAAATACGCAATGAACTGGCAAATCGTTTATTACACATTGTAAAAGACGGTCTCAATAAAGAAAATCGTAAAAATTTGATCTCAAAATTCATATTACCTAAAAATTGTATTCAACTTGATGCCCCTAAAATAAATTTAGTAATTAAGGCGGCAATTGCTGATACTGCCGTTAAACGCGACAAAGGCATAGAAAATAAACAAAAACAAATGACTAGTGCAATTGCTGGTTTTGCCGACATAATTAATTCACAATTAAATTCAAAAACAATAACCAAAGACGTGCTGGAAAAATTAATGGATGTAAGCAGAATCTTATGCGATTTACAACACGCAGACTCTATTACACGTCGAAATTTCATTTTATTTGCCCTAAAAACGACATGAAGGAACATCTCAAAAACACCAAGATAGACACGTTCCTGTTCGGCGAAAATTTAGCAGAAACTTTAAGATCAGCGAAGGCTGTCAATAAATCAGGGATCGAGCTGAAAGCCGAATCCAACAACAAGGCTGCGCATACCAACTTTAGAGGACCAACATCGAGAGCTTTAAACCGCAGAGCTCCCCCCCAGGCGCGCAGGCCGCCCGCGGGGACGGCGCCAGCGCCGAGGAGCCGCGAGCCTGCAGCGTCGCGCGCGCAGTTTCCCGCTCCGCAGACGCAGTACACGCCCCACGCGCTCTCATCGAAGCCGTCATCGCGGGGCCATCAGTCGACGTATCCCCGTCGCCGCTTCTAGATACAGTTAAGTACGCAGGCCGCTTATCTAACTTCTTTCATAAATGGGCTGTAATTACAAACGATCAGACTGTTCTGTCTTGGATAAAGGGCTATAAAATACCATTTGTAGCACCAGTTGTACAAAGTATAATTCCGACTAGAACAACTTATTCGGTTAATGAAAGACCTCATTATTTAGAAGCAATTAATAATCTACTAAAAATAGGCGCAATAACAGAATGTTCTCCTTGTAAAAATCAATTTATCTCGTGTATTTTCTTGGTACCCAAACCAAATCGTCGTATCCTACGAATAGGGGCGTAACTGCATATTAGCTACTTTTCAGGAGACACTTTTTTGTGTTTTTTAAATTAAATGTGAACAAAATATGTATTCGTGGTTTTATATAATGTGTATTGGTATTTTATGGTTTGGTTAGTATTATTTTCAATAAATTATCTTTATATTTTATACGATTTTTGTCCCTTAAATCCTTATTCTCCGTTGCGTTAAGACTTTAGTAGCACTGGACTTGAGCAATAAGTTACATTATGCCCTTTATCTGCGGAAATGTCGAAGCCATATATATCGCCATAAAGCCCTGTTTATATATTTGTGATGCGTGTTTTCATTGTAGGTAGGTATGTCATAAACATAAAAAACAAAAACATAATTTGAACCTAGAAGAAAGACATAAACGTAATTAGGGCTTAGCCATTCCATAGAAAACGGCCACAATCACCATGAGGGTTTTTTTCTACATGTACTCTATATTGAAAATGAATAAGTAATTAAAATGACTTATTTAAGTACAAACTCGTTGATACTATATTATTTGAATTTGATCTATGCAGTACAAATTAAGAAAATATAATTTGTATCTTAAAATCACTTGAGGTACACGCAAAAATGTTATATTTATTTGAAAATCAGATTACGCTCGCCGCAACTAACAATCTCCACGTTCCGCCGAATAGTAGCCGAATGGCGCATGGCGCGGCGCTAGCACGCAAACCTCGCGCCCGCGCACGAAGAATGAAGGCGCGACGGCAGTTGTGGCTTTATTCTACGTTGAAAACGTAGTGCTTAAAATTGTGGCTTTTTAGAAAACCTTATTATTTGATAACCTGTACTGGTTTTAATTGCTTTGTTAAACTGGTTATATGTGGTATGATGAGCAGAATTGAATCATGCAATAAAAGAAAAAAGCCCCTATGTTTGTTAGGGCACTATTCGTAGGATACGACGAAATGGCAAAATGCGCTTTATTTTAAACTTAAAAAATCTTAATAAATTCGTTTTAACAGATCATTTTAAGTTAGAGGATTTGAGAACAGCATTAAAAATGGTAACACAAAATTGCCAAATGGCGTCAATCGACCTAAAGGACGCATATTTCTTAATTAATGTACATAAAGAATCTCGTAAATACCTGAGATTTTATTTTGATGGTAAATTGTTTGAATTTAATGTATTGCCATTTGGATTAAGTACCGCCCCGTACGTTTTTACAAAAATATGTAAACCTATAGCTAAACTATTGCGCTCTGCAGGCCTTCTGTCCACGGTTTATTTAGACGATTGGTTTCTATTGGGACATTCCCGTCAGGAATGCCTAATTAATATAAATCTAACTAAAGGATTATTAACCTCACTTGGTTTTATTATAAACGAGGAAAAAAGCGCACTTCTTCCTTCGACAAAATGCAGATTCTTAGGTATGATCATAAATTCAGAGGAGTTTCAAATTAGTTTACCAACAGATAAAAGGTTACGAATAAAAGAGCAACTTATAATGTTTTCAAAATTAAATCGTTGTAAAATTAGGAGTTTTGCTCGGTTAATAAGATTATTAGTTTCTCTTGTCCAGCGATCGAATACGGATGGTTGCACACTAAAGAAATGGAAAGATGTAAATATCTCAACTTGAAAGATCAGGATGATTATAATAAAGGACCTTGCGTCATCTTGGCCCATCGCTCAACAGCGATGACACCTATGCCAAATTAAAGCTTTGAGGATGTTATGCATTTCTTATTATGGCAGCTAAGTTGAATTCGAGCGCCAACAAGGTGATTTCGAGCATCGGAAAAAAATCCCTTACTTAGGTAGGTAGGTTAGCCTAACCTAGGACGATATCAATTAAAAGATTCGAAACAGGTGTCATTCGAAGCGTGTGGTAGATACGATATATTTTTACTATGGCGACATTCTTCAAATGTGTTAGGTTTACCTGGAAAATCTGAAAAAGTCAACCTAACCTAACCTGTGGCAATGTTCTCCAACGGATTTGAAACAGGTGTCATTCGAAGCGTGTGGTAGACACGATATACTTTTACTATGGCGACATTCTTCAAATGTGTAAGGTTTGCCTGGAATATCTGAAAATGTGAACCTAACCTAACCTGTGGCAATGTTCTCCAACGGATTTGAAACAGGTGTCATTCGAAGTGTGTGTAGACACGATATACTTTTACTATGGCGACATTATTCAAATGTGTAAGGTTTACCTGGAAAATCCAAAAAAGTCAACCTAACCTAACCTGTGGCAATGTTCTCCAACGGATTTGAAACAGGTGTCATTCGAAGCGTGTGGTAGACACGATATACTTTTACTATGGCGACATTCTTCAAATGTGTAAGGTTTACCGGGAAAATCTGAAAATGTCAACCTAACCTAACCTGTGGCAATATTCTCCAACGGATTTGAAACAGGTGTCATTCGAAGCGTGTGGTAGACACGATATACTTTTACTATGGCGACATTCTTCAAATGTGTAAGGTTTACCTGGAATATCTGAAAATGTCAACCTAACCTAACCTGTGGCAATATTCTCCAACGGATTTGAAACAGGTGTCATTCGAAGCGTGTAGTAGACACGATATACTTTTACTATGGCGACATTCTTCAAATGTGTGAGGTTCATCCGGAATACCTGAATATGTCAATATAATCTAACCTTTTTTATCGTGGTAAAATCATCAAAAGAGGCCTCCCACCCAGTGCAGGGCGGGAGGGACTGTCAGACTTGTACTGAGTAAAATCCACGGTGTCCTTCAATAGCCCTTTAAGTTCTGGGGTCACGGTAATTGGATAAGTCCCGCGACCCCGGCAGGCTTTCGCCCTCTAGAGGGGGCCCCGTCATCATGCTGACGCTTTTTGAGGCACGCGTGGAATACAACGCGCCGTCGATCCGGGCATGGTCCGTAGTCGGGGAGCGAGTCGTCCATTACTCGCGAGCCGCCCGCGCGTGCGGAGATTGCGCAAGCGGATTCGCACCCCTGGCTTAAGGCAGTGTAAGACACCGTGTGGTATTAGTCAGTCGAGTCTGACATGCCCTTCCGTCTTCTCCAGGCTATCAAAGTCCACGAGGGCTTCCACACTTATAAAAAGGTGGGTTAGGTTCGTTTAAGAAAAGTCTAGGAATTCCAGGTAAACCCCACACGTCTGAAGAATGTCGCCATATTAAAAGCATATCGTGTCTACCACACGCCTCAAATGACATCTGTTTCAAATCCGTTGGAGAATATTGCCACAGGTTAGGTTAGGTTGACATTTTCAGATATTCCAGGTAAACCTTACACATTTGAAGAATGTCGCCATAGTAAAAGTATATCATGTCTACCACACGCTTCGAATGACACCTGTTTCGAATCTTTTAATTGATATTGTCCCAGGTTAGGTTAGGTAAGGGAAAGTTTTTTCGATGCTCGAAATCACCTTGTTGGCGCTCGAATTCGACTTAGCTGCCATAATAAGAAATGCATAACATCCTCAAAGCTTTCGTTTGGCATAGGTGTCATCGCTGTTGAGCGATGGTGCAGCCTCCATACATTGTTGCCCGTGGTCCTTTATGATTTTACCTGAATCACTACAACCTGACTTTGACTGGTGGATAAATAAAATAGATCATTCTGTCCATCGAATAAGAATCGATGTTTACAAAGTTGAGATATTCTCTGACGCCTCAACTACGGGGTGGGGGGCCGCCTGTGATGGAAGATCTGCGAGCGGGCAGTGGTCCAGTACCGAACGAGAACATCACATACATTATTTAGAACTGCTCGCTGCATTTATTGCCTTAACAGTTTTTGCAAAACATCTTTATAATTGCCAAATATTATTACGCGTTGATAATTCAACAGCAGTGGCATATATAAATAAAATGGGGGGTATACAATACCCTCATCTTACAAAAATAACTCGTGATATTTGGAATTGGTGCGAAAACAAAAAGCTGTTCGTATTTGCCTCGTACATTAAATCTCGCGACAATACTATCGCTGATTACGAATCACGAAGAATTCATCCGGACATAGAATGGGAGCTGTCTGATTGGGCCTTTGACAGCCTCACACGCACATTTGGTCAACCAAACATTGATTTGTTTGCTAGTCGCATCAATAACAAATGTGCCAAATACATTATCCTGGCACCGAGACCCCGACGCATTCGCGATAGACGCGTTTACGGTTTCATGGGAAAACTATGATTTCTATGCCTTCCCACCATTTTCAGTCATACTGAAAACTCTTAGGAAAATAATAACAGATAGGGCACGGGGTATCATGATTGTACCATTTTGGCCAACACAGCCATGGTACCCCATGTTTAGATCTCTCCTTATTTCTGAAACTGTTAAAGGACAATGGGCAAAAATGTATGGAACTTGGTCCAAGATCCTCCGCTGATGACACTTATGGGAAATGAAAGAATATGGTTGGGACATCGTTCTGGCAAGAGATTATCAAAATCCGTCCGGGAGTTCTTTTTTTATGTCCATTTAAGTGACTACTAACCTAACCTAACCTTACCTATTCAAACATAACCTAACCTAACTTGTTTCGTTAAGCTGTAAATGATGCCCGACGCATATTGAACCATCTGGGAAGGCGGTTAGCTTAAGCGTGCCTTAGACCCACTAAAAATACCAACAAGACCTTAAATAGCTAACATAACCTAACTTTTTTCATTCAGCTAAAAATGATGCCCGACGCATACTGAACCATCTGGGAAGGCGGTTGGCTTATGTTTGACTTACACCGACTGAAAATACCAATGAGACCCTAAATAGCTAACCTAACCTAATTTTTTTTGTTCAGCTAAAAATGATGCCCGACGCACAGTGAACCATCTGGGAAGACGGTTGGCTTATGTGTGACTTGGACCCACTAAAAATACCAACCAGACCTTAATTACTTAATCTAACCTAACTTTTTCTGTTCAGCTAAAAATGATGCCCGACGTATATTGAACCATCTGGGAAGGCGGTTGGCTTATGTGTGATTTCGACCCACTAAATATACCAACCAGACCTTAGATAGCTAACCTAACCTAACTTTTTTCATTCAGCTAAAAATGATGCCCGACGCATACTGAACCATCTGGGAAGGCGGTTGGCTTATGTTTGACTTACACCGACTGAAAATACCAATGAGACCTTAAATAGCTAACCTAACCTAACTTTTTTTGTTCAGCTAAAAATGATGCCCGACGCACAGTGAACCATCTGGGAAGACGGTTGGCTTATGTGTGACTTGGACCCACTAAAAATACCAACCAGACCTTAATTACCTAATCTAACCTAACTTTTTCTATTCAGCTAAAAATTATGCCCGACGTATATTGAACCATCTGGGAAGGCGGTTGACTCATGTGTGATTTCGACCCACTAAAAATACCAACCAGACCTTAAATAGCTAACCTAACCTAACTTTTTTCATTCAGCTAAAAATGATGCCCGACGCATACTGAACCATCGGGGAAGGCGGTTGGCTTATGTATGATTTCGACCCACTAAAAATACCAACCAGACCTTAAATAGCTAACCTAACCTAACTTTTTTTGACAGCTAAAAATGATGCCCGACGTATACTGAACCATCTGGGAAGGCGGTTGGCTTATGTGCGATTTCGACCCACTAAAAATACCAACAAAACCTTAAATAGCTAACCTAACCTAACTTTTTTTGTTCAGCTAAAAATGATGCCAGACGTATACTGAACCATCTTGGAAAACGATTAGCTTATGTGTGACTTGGACCCACTAAAAATACCAACGAGACCTTAAATAGCTAACCTAACCTAACTTTTTTTGTTCAGCTAAAAATGATGCCCGACGCACAGTGAACCATCTTGGAAGAGGGTTGGCTTATGTGTGACTTGGACCCACTAAAAATAAAATGCCAACGAGACCTTAAGGTCTGCTGAAGCTGAACAAAAAAGTGAGGTTAGGTTAGCTTTTTAAATAGCTAATTAAAGTCTCGTTGGCATTGTTATTGGGTGTAAATGAAACATAAGCCAATCGCATTCCCAGATAGTTTAGTGTACGTCGGGCATCATTTTTAGTTGAACAAAAGAAGTTAGGTTAGGTTAGCTATTTAAGGTCTCATTGGTATTTTTAGTGGGTCGAAGTCACACATAAGCCAACCGCCTTCTCAGATGGTTTAGAATACGTCGTGCATCATTTTAGCTGAACAAAAAAAGTTAGGATAGGTTAGCTATTTAAGGTCTGGTTGGTATTTTTAGTGGGTCCAAGTCACACATAAGCCAACCGCCTTCCCAGATGGCTCAGTATGCGTCGGGCATCATTTTTAGCTGAACAAAAAAAGTTAGATTAGGTTAGTTATTGAAGGTCTCATTGCGGTATTTTTTGTCGGTGTAAGTCAAATATAAGCCAACCACCTTCCCAGATGGTTCAGTATGCGTCGGGCATCATTTACAGCTGAACAAAAAAAGTTAGGTTAGGTTAGCTATTTAAGGTCTCGTTGGTATTTTTAGTGGGTCCAAGTCACACATAAGCCAACCGTCTTCCCAGATGGTTCGCTGTGCTTAAGGCATCATTTGTAGCTGAACAAAAAAAGTTAGGTTAGGTTAGCTATTTAAGGTCTCATTGGTATTTTTAGTGGGTCCAAGTCACTCATAAGCCAACCCTCTTCCCAGATGGTTCACTGTGCATCGGGCATCATTTTTAGCTGAACAAAAAAAGTTAGGTTAGGTTAGCTATTTAAGGTCTCATTGGTATTTTCAGTCGGTGTAAGTCAAACATAAGCGAACCGCCTTCCCAGATGGTTCAGTATGCGTCGGGCATCATTTACAGCTGAATGAAAAAAGTTGGGTTAGGTTAGATTAGGAAGTCACTTTTAAACGGAAATAAAAAAAGAACTCCAGGACAGATTTCGATAATCTTTTGCCAGAATGATGTCACAACTATGTTCTTTCATTTCCCATAAGTGTCATAAGTGGAGGATCTTGGACCGCTTTTGCCCATTGTCATTTCCACCTCAAAGCCATGCTTTACTGTCTCATTCCAGCACCCGACGGATACACGAGTCGATTACCCTGGTGGCAGGTGTATTATCCGGGACGCATTTTCAAGGCGAAGCATACCAGAATCATCACTTGATATAATGTTAGCTTCATTAGCACCTAATACCATGAAACAATACGACGTTTATTTGAAGAAATGGTGGGATTTCTGTAAAATTAATTTGTTAAATGTTTATGATGCCTCTGTACCCACAGTAATTTCCTTTTTCACCCAATTGTTTAATGACGGTTGCCAGTATGGTACACTAAATTCATGCAGATCTGCTCTTTCCCTGGTGCTGAGCCCGGTACTTATTAGTGACGATAGAATAAAAAGATTCCTCAAAGGAGTTTTTAGACTAAAGCCACCAAGACCTAAATATGAAGTTACTTGGGATACCAACCTAGTACTGGATAAATTGAGTACATGGTATCCTAATGAGGATTTAACATTAGAAAAGCTCACAAACAAAACCATTACCTTACTGGCTTTGTCAACCGCACACAGAGTTCAAACTCTCTCAAAGATTAAAATGAACAACATTCATAACCTTCCTCAGCGTATCACAATTAAAGTTCCAGATATCATAAAAACTACTAGACCAGGATTTCAACAACCAATTATTCATTTACCCTTCTTTACTGAAAAAACAGCCATTTGCCCAGCCACTACATTACTGTGTTACATAGAACGAACCTCATTATTAAGAACATGTGACGATTTATTTGTTGGTATTAGGAAACCCCATAAACCAGTTGGAACGCAAACACTGAGCCGCTGGATAAAACAAACTCTCAGCGAGTGTGGAGTGGACACGAGTGTGTTCAGTGCACACAGCACGAGACACGCTGCATCGTCGCGTGCGCACTCACTGGGCGTTAGTTTAGATACTATCCGTAAAACGGCAGGCTGGAGTAGGAATTCTACAACTTTTGCAAAATTCTATCAGAGAATTATTATTGGGGATGATAGTACTGCCTTAGCAGAATCAATAATCAATCAATGATTACGAAAAGTTAAGTCTCACACAAAACAGATATTAATAAGATTTCAATTATACGTAATTAATAATCTACAACTAACTATGATAGCTATTATAAGAATAATTATTCCTTAGTTAGTACCTAATTACAAATATTCTTGTCTGAAATTAATATTATTGTTGTTAATCCTAAGAGTTTTAAGTTATTATTTCTGTTTATTGATTGTACCAAAATAAAAATTATTTTGTTAAATTTTATAAATGTTATTATTCATTGATAATATTCCCAAAATACTCTCAAAGTCTACATGTGTAAATTACTAATCTCGAAGGACGAGGCGCGAGTATAATTTATGATTAAACGAACTTACGGTCAGCTCAGACCGAGACGTGACGCTGCGCGCACTTTTCAATAGAGTTATTCAAAATGTAACTCTATTTTAAAAAACAAAAGATACACCTTTCGCAACGCAGCTCGACGCCGCGCTGCGCAGCGCGGCGCCGCGCACGTCGTTCAAAATCTGACTTTGTTTACTACAAGAAAAGATACAAATTTGAAGTATCGTTGCGTCACGTCGCTTCGCGTCGCGTCTCGGTGTGAACTGACGCTTACCTGTACGTGAAGTTCTATCATAATTATACGAGCGCCGAGTCCGAAGAGATTAGTAATCCCACCCTCCCAGAGCTGTACAAGTACATACATATCCCAAAATTACCTAAATGTCTTGGAAATTTATCAATGAATCAAAGGAGTTTTTTCTCTGAACTAAATGATTAGCGGCATCGTATAAGAGCGGAACTGGACGAGGTACCCACAGGTTCATAAAAATAAAATTAAATAAGAGCTTTGTGGGTATGTCAAATTAAATTGCCATAGATTAAAGAAAATATTTTTTTTCTCAACTAAGTGCATGAGTGGTGACACCTAGCGTAACTACATGTGTAAATTACTAATCTCTTCGGACTCGGCGCTCGTATAATTATGATAGAACTTCACGTACAGGTAAGTTCGTTTAATCATAAAAAATATTAAATAGTTAAGTATTGTCAATGGTGACCTTTGAACAATCGCCATCTTGTACGAAAAATGTTCTAGAAGGCTTTTTGACTTAGCCCATTCATTTTTAAGGGTCAAGGAATGTGAATATTTGGCGTATAATTTAATACATTATTTGCATTGCTCAGTATTTTCATTCAGTCCTTTTCGAATAGTGATAAAGTTTATAGTAACGGAGATCTGTAATGTGGGCAAAGTTACCAAATGTATAAGATTTTTTGCCCAGCACCTATAATTGTTATTTTCACTAATAAATATTACTTTTTTTACTATTTTGAGCAGTGGTGGCCCAGTGGTATCAGCCCCGACTTAGGTCGTGGGTTCGAACCCCGCCAGGCGCATTACTTTGTGTAATTTACTTCATCACCACTGCTTTCAAAACGGTGAAGAAAAACATCGTGAGGAAACCGGCATGTCTTAGAACCAAAACTTCGAAGACATGTGACATCTACCAACCCGCACTGGGCCCGCGTGGTGGATTATGGCCCACTCCCTCTCACAGAGAGGAGGCCTGTGTCCCAGCAGTGGGAACATTATAGGCTGATGAAGAAGCATTTGTTTTTGAAATTTTTGGGCAAAGTTGCCATGTTTTACGGTACGCAATTACTCCGCCAATATTGTGGACTGATTTTTAAAATCCTTTTTTTATTCGAAAGGATGAAGAAGTGAAGGAAGTGGTCCCATAGTCACCAAGTCAGGAATTCAGGATCTGATGATTGGATCCTGGAGAAATCGAGGGCAACCCTCATATACAGGGTGAATTTTTTTAATTGGGCGTGGATGGCTATATCCGAAACTATGAGGAATATCAAAAAACGTCGAAAGGATACTCGAGGCCGATTTTGACGAAAACTAAAACTGCATCATTGGATTTTAGAAAAATCAATAATCCTGGCCAGGAATCGAACCCACTGATTTTGGAAAAAAATCACACCCTGTATTATTACACCATTCGATAGTCTTGCTAATAAGGATCAAATTCTGGAAAGTGATGATATACGGCAAACTTAAGGAAATAGCCGATTTTTATGAAATTACTATTTTTGTATGTTACTTTACTTCTACTGAGCCATAATTTATTCGAAATCATAAAATTTTATTGTTTTCAATGATTCACTGGATTTGACGTCTCAACAATCCCACTGTAACCACCAATACGAAATTATTGTATTGAACAAAAAATAGCATTATTTCAACGAAGAAACGGTTAACCTATGTTTCGAATACAGTCATTGCATTGAAAATATATCAGTTTTTTTGAAATCATACGTTTTCCTTAAGTTTGCCGTATATGATTACTTCCCAGAATTTAATCCTTATTAGCAACACTATCGAATGGTGTAATAATATAGGGTATGATTTTTTTTCCAAAATTTGCGGGTTCGATTCCTGGCCAGGATTATTGATTTTTCTAAAATCCGATGATGCAGTTTTAGTTTTCGTCAAAATCGGCCTCGAGACTCCTTTCAACATTTTTTGATATTCCTCATAGTTTCGGATATAGCCATCCACACCCAGTTGAAAAAATCACCCTGTATATAGGCTTACATTATGATGGTACAACTCCTTAAGTAAGGAGTAGGCATCGACTGATTTAGTTGTGTTCGCAATTCGCATATCTCCGGAACTACAAGTCCGATTAAAGTAATTATTTTTATGTTGTACTAGGTATCGTTCAACTTAAGGAATACTGCAAGTTTCATCAAAATCAATGAGTGACGTTATTACCGGTGCAGGTGCTACAGATTACAAAATTCTAGTGCACATGATTGTAAGAAAATAATGTATTTGGTAAGCATTTGGGTTGAATATTTAAACTAAAATGATTAAAATAAAAAACTTTTTTCAAAAAAAAGGTGACCGGCTTCAAAAACAACCAAAAAAAACCCGGCTAAGTGCGAGTCGGACTCGCCCATAAGGGGTTCCGTAGCAGCAAGTAACAATAATTATAAAAGTTCTTGTAGTTGGTTGTAACTTTATTTTCATCATTCTCCTATTTTAGAAGTTACAGGGGGGGGGGCACATTTTACACCTTTGGAAGTGTCTCTCGCGCAAACTGTTCAGTTAAAAAAAAAGACATTATTAACCTCAACATCATTTTTAAAGACCTATCCGTATACAGGGTGATTTTTTAGTCACCATCCAAATTTTAATATATTAATCTTTGGCAAAAATCATTGAATACGTGTTTTTTCTTTTTGTATCTCTCAATACAAAAATATCGAGATATCACGTCTCAATGTTATCTACAGGGTGTATTTGAACAGATCACAAAGCCGTTAACTACGCATACTGTACATCTAACTAAGTAGCTTTACGCTAAAATTATCGCTGGGAACCGACTTTTATTTTTAGGTATCAAAAAAAATAATAATTTTATTGCGCGCAATGTAAAGCAAACAGGTTTCTGTCGTTGTGTGCGTAGGCGGGCTTCACGCACACAAGCGCGCCTGCTTACGCTGGCTGGAACGCGCTGTGATAAGAACGTATCGGCGACGCGACGTTTAGTTCTACGTTCTTTCGATTATTTGCGGGGATGAATGAAATGAATAAAGTTTCCGTGAAAACAAATAATAAAAATCCTACTGAGATGCACGATGTTCTTAATTTTTTTTTAAGATCGTAAAATCATGGAAAGAGACCTCTCGCCCAGGTTGGGGCGGGAGGTACTGTCAGACTTCACCGACTAAAATCGACGTGCTCTTTCGTGTGCCCTTTACGTTCCAGGCCCGTGGTACATCTTTCAAACAATCTCACGACCCCAAGATGTTCTTAAATTAAAAACTCATAAAACACTTACCTACTGTCCATCGCTGATATCATCAATCGGTGGTCTCTCAACACTCACTAACTGCGGTTCAAACTGCCGACCTCCCACGCGGAGACAGACGCGAGCTCTAGTCAGCGTCTCTTGATGAACCAGTTCCAGGATTCCTTCTCGCTCTGACCGCTGCTTGAGTTCATCAAAAACATCAATGATTTTTTGACGCATCTCCGCAGCAGTCTGGCAGGTACGGTCAAACACCCTATCTTTGACGTATCCCCACAGAAAGAAATCCAAAGGCGTTAGGTCCGGTGAGCGTGCAGGCCAATCATGGGGCCCATATCGCCCAATCCAATTGTCGCCGAACAGCTGCGTCAGCTGATCGCGAACCGGTCTCACGATGTGTGGTGGTGCACCGTCATGCTGATACCACACGTCTCGCCGCTGGATCAGTGGCATGTCATCTAACGTGTCGGTTAGGTAACCATTAATGAGGTTGAGGTAGGCAGGTCCGTTCATACTTGGTGGCAAGAAAACGGGGCCCAGTATCTGATTTCCCATGATGCCAGCCCACACATTATGTTTCCACCGTACCTGGAAGCCCGTTTCCTGGGTTTGATGTGGATTCACGGAGCACCAATAGTGTGAATTTCGACGGTTCCACATTCCATTATTTGTGAAAGTGCATTCATCCGTGAAAATAACTTTATTCACAAATCCTCGGTCCTGCCTTAGCAGCCACCTGCAGTACTGCATACGGCGTGTTGTGTCACCCGGCATGAGTGCATGCACGCGATGAATTTTATAAGGTCGTTGCCTATCCCTTTTTAGAACTTTGTGCACGGTGGAATGAGACACCATGTACCTAGCCCGATGGCCATGCCGCCTTCGCAATACTTTAGCCGCTGTACGCACTCCCAAACGAGGGTTTTCTCGCATCACAGATAAGATGGCCGTTTCGGCCGCTGGCGTTATTTGCCTGCCACCCCCCTGTGAAATCGGCACGATAGGCTGATTATCCAACAAACGTTGCACTGCCCGCGTGAAAATACGTGAATCACTAGGCTGGAACGCTTCAGGGTATTGTCTTCCATAAATTCGTAGGGCTTCGGCAGCATTTCCATGCGCCATACCATAGCAGTATACCATATTAACATACTCGCGCGCAGAATAATCATGAAACGGCATTTTCGTATCTAAAACTTAAAAAAAAAACAAACGCACTAACTAGCAAAAACAAACACAAAAGTACTCAAAAACACACAGAATCTTTGTGTGTTAGCGAGTACACAGTCACAGAACACTCAATAGTAATGTTTTTCGGAAACAAAGACACAAGAAGTAAATTCGATCGTGTCAGAAACCGAACTAAATAAAAATTCTTTGTTTTGTCGGCACGTGGCTGCTGGCAGAGGGGCCAGCGGGTGTCGCGTAGGGCGGCGGGGGCGGGGACGCGCCCGCGCCGCCTGCTCGCTCCGCCCTAGCGGGCGGAGCGCGGGCGCGTCGGCTCGTTTTAACATGCGTTTGAACTACCGTGGAGGGCGGGTTCTCATTGACCACAAATGGCGGCCGTCTGCGCACGTACACTCATGAAGAAAAGACTTAAGACAAAATAATAATGTTAGTTAAATAATTTGTGTAATGTTGTAAATGCTGGTTATGCAAATAAATCAAAGGTAAGTAATTTAAAATGTTTATTAAAATAAATTGAACTTGAATTGATTTACTCTTTTGTAATTCTTTGTACTGTCGATACACACGTCTTTGTTGCCGCGGCCGTTTTTTTTGTAAGCTTCGAGTATTTTCGGAGTGGGAAGCGGTCTGCTCCTTCTGCGAGGCAGTTATGCTCGTGAAGGAGGAGGCGGGCCGCGAGCGAGAGAGGACAGCGTCCTCCCTCCGCCCCAACCGCTGTGGTAGGCGCCCGCGGCGTCGGACGTCAGCAGATGATCTCCGGCCACCGTAGGCGCGGGCATGCGGGCAGCGAGTAAAGGGCAACTCGCTGCCCGACCATGGACCATGCCCGGGTCGACGGCGCGTTGTGTCCCACGCGCGCCTCAAAGAGCGTCAGCACACTGACGGGGCCTCTCAGAGGGCCAAAGCCTGCCGGGGTCGCGGGATTATTTCCTTACCGTGACCCCGGAACATAACAGGCTATTGAAGGACACCGTGGATTTTAGTCAGTAAAAGTCTGACAGTCCCTCCCGCCCTGCCCGGGGCCGGAGGACTCATTTGATGATTTTACCACGCTAAAAAAAAAAAAGCTTCGAGTATTTGAAAATCTTGTGAAAAATTGTAAAACATTGTACACCAAACTTCTCGAATGTCTATTCAAAGCATTGCCTTTTCCTCGCGGTATTGTGGTGGCTTAAAATAGCAAATAAGTTCAACACAATATCAAATCTCAACAAAAAACCTAACAAACAACGAAACTAAAGAAATAAAAAACAATTTAAAACAAAGAAACACTTCTTTTCGACTGTACTTAGTGTACTAGACAGCAGTGTGAGAGCCACGATAGACGAATAGCGACTGAGCGGCCTATCACGAGACGCGCGCGCACCAATGGCGTCGCTCCGGTCTTGACGCATTCTTCCCGCGCCTCACCCCGCACCTCCAAAGGGACCTAAGTCTAGAGAAGAGAGTCATTGACCGTCGGAAGTAATCAGCTGTGCGTTTCCAACGTACATTACTGTTCGTAACTTCAAATGCGTAATTTATTTAGAAAAATCGAAAATACAGGTAATGTTTGTTTGTAAAAAAGTTTTGTATTAATACTTAGAATTGGATTTCGTAAAAAAAAGTTTTAAAAAAATGCAACTTTGACCTTCAATATCTCGAGAACCCGTGGAGTCCCAGGTATGGTCTAAAAGAAAAAAATGATCCAAATAATGGGTAGAATACGTGGCTTTCGGCTTCGTTAAAGGTCTTTTTCCACCCTGTATAAAAAGTTGATGAATCTGGACACCGCGCTGTGACGTGTCTCTCAGGTGTAGCGGGGCGGGGCGGGGGGTGAGCGGGGTGCGCTCTACCCGTTTCATGCGTCGGAAAGTGTAAATTATTAACGTTTAGCTTAGTGACCACATAGAGCGGATGAGAAAATTATTTAATATGACAATTTGAAGTATCGATTTTTTTTCAAAAATGGGGTTAGTGATTGATACCTAAAGCCTAGAAAAATTTTGGACGGTGCTAAAAAAGTCACCCTGTATACCCCACACGTATGAAGAAAAGTGGCTGTGACATACGCACGGACAGACATGACGAATCTATAGGGGTACCGTTTATTGCCATATTTTGGGTAAGGAACCATAAAAAGGGTAAAATAACCTACAAAATTATTTTTCTTTCGAAAGTCGGTGGCAAAAAAGACAATGAAATGAAAAAAAACAAAGTCTCCGACTTCCGAAAAAAAAGTTATGATTTATGTTATTTTATCCTATTTTTTGGTTGCTTTTGAAATAGGTTTATTTTTTTGAAAAAGTTTTTATTTTACCCTTGCTAGCTTAAATATACAACCCAAATTCTTGTCAAATACATAATTAATTTCTTATAAGTGTACTAGAATTTTGTAATCCGTAGCACCGGTAATAACATCGCCCATGTACAGAATTAGCTGAAAATTACCCTATCTCAAAAACTTCTAAACCGATTTTGATGAAACCACTCTGAAACATAACTCCGACAAACGTTTTTCCGCTTAACGATTCGCCGACACAGCGATTCATTCCTGGACGGTTCGACGACAAAAACTTTCACCGCAGAACGATTCGTCGACAAAGACATGGTATGACATTATATTACTAGTAACTAAATCCGACATCGAGGTTCAGTTAGTTAGGTTCCTTTAAACTCTGAACACAGAAATAGAAGCCCCGCGCAGCGGGGCTTTGTCTAAATGGCTTCATGTATACAGTATCTTCATGAAACACAATACTTGCATGACTTACCTAATCGTTCTGTCGGCGAAACGTTCGTCGAGGAAATGTTCTGTCGTCGAACCGTCCAGGAATGAATCATTGTGTCGGCGAATCGTTAAGCGGAGAAACGTTTGTCGGAGTTATGTTTCAGAATCATTTCCTAAGTTGAACAATATCTAGTACAACAAAAAAGAATTACTTAAATCGGTAAACTTAGCTAATAATATCCACATAACAGTAATTCTCACAAAATAAAGAGTACTAAATAGCAAGTATACTGTATCGAACAAAAAATGAAATCACACTAATCGGACTAGAAACGTCGGAGTAATCGGTGTACAAACATAAATAAAAAAAACGGCCAAGTGCGCTTTCAAATAAAAAAAGAATCATGAAAATCGGTTCACCCAGTCGCAAGTTATGAGGTAACGAACATAAAAAGTAAAATACAGTCGAATTGATAACCTCCTCCTTTTTTTGAAGTCAGTTAAAAATAATAGCCGGCAAACTTAGCAGAAGTTTCGATGGGAGGATGAGCTGCACGTTGCAGTGAGTTTTGTCGAAGGCGTCGCACGACTGAGGCCGAATTCAGGTAACATTTTGTCGAGGTGTTAAAATGTAATTTTAAATGTCAAAATAACTTAGGCTCGCTAGCACGAACCCGAGTTATCTTTTAACTCAGAGTTAGTTGCTAACACAAGGTTAAATTGACAGTTTATCATACAATATTGTCAATTTAACCTCGTGTTACCAACTAACTCTGAGTTTAAAAGATAACTCGGGTTCGTGCAAGTGGGCCTTAATGTTGTATTTCTATTTCATTAGAATGAAACTTTGCAAAAATCAACATAGTAACTTTTCTTTCGGAAGGCGGTGGCAAAAAAGTCAACATTGAAATAAATAAAAAAACAAAGCCACCGACTTCCGAAAGAAAAGTTATAGGTATTATTTTATGCATTTTTGTGGTTGCTTTTGAAGTCGGTTACTTTTTTTTTTAATGAAGCTCGGAAAGATTCGATTCGATCCTAGAATCCTTTCCTTCGATTGCTTCGTTTTCAATTCAAGCACTCGCGCCAGGAAACGTCGCAATTGCGGCAGTAAGACTCCTCTTTGAGGAGTGGCTGGAGAGGCGTCATGGCGTCCTCACCTTCCGCTTGACGCAGGTCCTCACCGGGCACGGATGTTTCGGGAGGTTTCTATGTCGCATTGGAAAGGAAGAAACGCCTGGGTGTCACCATTGCGAGGATCTCCCGGAAGACACGGTGGAGCATACGGTGCAGGACTGCCTCGCTTGGGCAAAGCGCCGCCCCGTGTTCTCACGGATGCGATAGGCGGCGACTTCCGCGCCCGGCACTGGTCGAGGCCATGCTGCGGGGCGAGACGGAATGGGAAGTGATAGCCTCCTTCTGCGAAGCAGTCAAGCCAGAGAAGGGGGAGGCGGACGCCGTGAGGGAGAGGACAGCCCACAGCGGGAGACGCCCACGACATCGGGCATGCGGACGGTGAAATAATCGGTGACTCGCCGTACTGAAGGATCACCGTGGATAATAGTGAGTACAAGTCTGAAAGTCCTTCCCGTCCTATCCTGGGTCCTAGGACTCATTTGACGATTAAACCACGATAAAAAAAAGTAAGTACTCGCGCCAAAAAACAACTTTGCAGCCTTGCACAATAACTATTGTGTGCTATTGTTGTTGTTGTCGAGCGTCAGTAGCGCGATCTAGCTTCGAATAGAGAAAAATAAATACATATTCAAATAATTCATGAAACATTTTACAACTAGATACATGTTTACGCGGTAGATGGCGTCAATTGAAATCTTTTAATAGAGGTGTTACAGGAAGGATATTGATAACATAATTAATATCAACAAGTTTATAAAACTGTTCGAGCGACAGTCTCGACATCTAAATCTTATCCTCAGAATACAACAATTCCGGCATTCTGAAAAAAAATGTATAAGAAAGCTCCAAACACAAAAAATTCAATCTATTAATTTTATTAGAATTACGATACTACTCGTATCAATAGATAATCATCAAAACAAAATAAGTGCGAAAATAAGTATTACTCGGATTAACTTGGCGTAACTTTACATCTCGTTTTATTATTATGGGGGATTGATTATATTGTCTACTGTACATAATAAAAAGTAAGTACATATCTTACTGTGGTTTCTTTCATGTAGGTAGGTAGGTACCTACCAATATTGTTTCTACTGATAATTGGAAATTCATAACGTTTTTTTACCTTAGATATTTCAGATTACTTAGAATTAACGGTTAGGTGTTTTTTTTTTTTTAATTTTCAAACTTTTAACGGATCTTCGACTTATACAGCAAGCAGGTTATAACGATTTCTCAATCTCATAATGCCATGTATTGTATAATATGTATTCTGAGACATATGGAAGCAAAAACAACCACTTGGGGTGCTACCTTAATCCAGGGGGGCCTTGACCAGAAAAAGTAGGTTTAATGGTGGAATATTCCCAAAGAGAGGGGTTCAAAATGTTTGAAACTTGCATCAAGAGACGGTTAATATCATCAGACGCCGTGATCCAGGAAGAAAGTAAAATTAAGTTGGTAAGTAAAGCCCAAGAAGACCATCCAGTTTGTTGGTTTTTGTTGAAAGAATACAGATTAAAAGTAAGAAATAGACAAAAACGCGACAGACGATGAGTTGACGCCCCCTCTTACTGACCGACCAGCGAGTTGTTACAGCGGCTCGATAGGTGGCGTTAGGTGTAGTGTAGTGAACAATATACATCATCAAAAACCTGAACTTGATTTGTTTTAACATGAAAATACTGTTCAGTGTTCTCGTGTTAAAATCGTGCAAAATTATTTAAAAAATACAACACAGCAAAAACGGACCATAATTACAAATCCAATACGCTCAGTGGTATTTGGCTCGTTAAAAATGAATGAAAGATCGCTATTTGTGCAATGATTTCAAAAGGAATGATAATAAATTATGCCCTTCAGAACATTTTGTCGAAACCTTCTTCATACAAGCAAAAAGTAGCGCCATCTATGAAAACTCATAAGAACTACGTTGGAGTAGCTACGTAGTTCGTATGAGTTTTCATAGATGGTGTTGCATAAATGGACGACGTGATCTTGTAAGAGCGTACATGATTTTTAATCGGAACTAAGAATGTTGTAAAAAACGTAAGAGCAAAATAAATGAATTTCAACAACTTATTGGTAAGTATAATTATCTTTTGAAACGACAAAGATAAAAATAAATCGAAAATACTTGATTTACACTTTTTATTTGGGCAGAGCTTTCCCTTACAATTATCGTTATAAACAGACACACCAAAATCACTGCTCCTCGCTTTTATATAGCTCGCCGGCTGGCGGCTATTTCACCCCCTCCGCTCAGAATATGGCGGGGATGGCTCACGTGGTAGGGCAGTGACGTAGCGGCTTGGCGTGGCGAGCTAGACAGTTGGCTGGCTGGCTGGCTGGCTGGCTGGCTGGCTTGGCAGGCTTGCCTGGCTTTGGCTGGCATGGCTGGCGACATCTGGCGTTACAATCGGCCATCCTGGAACAATTGCTCCCGCAATGGGAACAACAAAACAGCGATTACAAGTCAGCTCAGAACAAATGGCATATCGATAACATGGACTATAATTTAGCTGTCAAGGAGATCTACGAGATCTTCGTTTTCCTACTGTTGATTCACACTACTGGCGCTATCGGGTATAAAAGCAATGCTACGATATGGTCGTAATAAATCAGCGCATATTGGGCCTGTAAACTTCTTGTATCCTCTAAGACATTTATATATTACAGCTATTATATATTACCTAAATCCTTAGGCAATAACACATGGGCCAGAATATAGATCATCTAACTTAGAATTAACCACAGACTGGAATTAACCTTATTGCAGCAAGGAGTTTGAGCCTGGCAACAAAGTACGTACTTACTAACTGTACCTAATCGCTTTTTTTTTAAATGGTACTATTTTTACGCCTTTAGCTGTTCTAATTCGATTATAATATAGCCCTATTGCGTCTAGATCGCACTGACTCATAAACCAACCAGGGATGGAAACATCACATTCAAATCTACCTACACGAGCAAACATTAACTCGTATAAATTATAGCCTGCTAAATCATTGACAGTATTATTAATACTCCATATGACTTTGGTAAACTATTGTCCCAAATAAGAGAGGCCTCGCTAGGTTCCGTGGCTCTCAACGCATCGAGAATTGTGCAATTAGAGCGTTCTACCTGCCCATTACACCTAGGCCACGCAACAGCTGTTAACATGTATTTAACTGTTTTTCTGTTGCGAACTTCTTAAAGTATCTACTGGTAAAGGCCTTACCATGAACAGAAACTACGTGATCTGGGAAACTAAGTAAACTAGAAATGCGTTTAAACTCTAATAATCACAAAAACTGAATAAACCTTAGTTTAAACCTGGACTACCAAGTTCAGGCTTATCTGCGGAACCGTGGTTTAAATTTCTCCGTATTACAAAACATAGATTAAACCTTGACCTGACCTAGTGCCGTTTTTTTTTTTGAACCATTGTCTAAACAATTAAATCTACAATTTTTAAATACATTTTGGCTGAAATTAACATAAAAACAACAACACAATGAAAAAGTTACTATCAGAAACTTTCACACACATTTGACAGCTACTACTGTTAGACCATGGTTTATCACAAAACCACGACATGTAATAACGTTTGTGCAAACCGTTTTACGAGATTCAATCCTGGGTTTTTAGTTAAACCCTTTTTTACGCGCTTTTATTTTGTAATAAGACGGTAATTGTCTTTACAGAATTGACAATACGTGTAGGCTCAGAAACAACGAATTTAGAGAAAGAATTTGTCAAAACTAACACTTATTGGCACCCCTTTTTAATTTTGCTCAAAAGGTCTCAAATTATCGATGTCTACCATTTTCATTGGTTCATTAGGTTTAGGGATTCGATGTAATTTGCCTTCTTTTCAACCGTATTCTCTTTTATCGTACGCACAATGTAAACACGACGTCACATATTTCCTATATGTAATGGCCATCGTTATGATGCATTTGAAATATTTTCTACGCGCGAAATTTGGCACAACTGATCAGTTATCGTAAAGCGTTTTACGAGACAGCCCATAATTATTTACAGTATCACTATCTGTGCACCCACTTTACAATAGATCAATATACGTTGCACTTTTCGAAACCAACAGTTTACTTTTAAACGGAACACATTAACGGCATCTATCGGATTCCTGCTCAAGGCGTTGATATGCTCTAAGCGCTTACCTGGTCTATAAAATAGTCAACGGCAATTTCAAAGTCTCGAATTAAAAGTCACCAGTAGGCAATGCGTGCAATAAGATCACGTTAGTCATTGTATCGCGAACTGCACTACAATCTGTAATTACACGGATATTTTTACACAACACAGATTCTAAAACTTCGTAATAACGCTGTGAAAAACACTTTTTTTTTCGACTTGTAACGATACTAAAATACAAGACAGAGCTCAAACTACCGCCTATCCGTATTTGTAAAAGAATACCTGCTATGGGTAACTTGCATGCATCCGTGTGAATTTCTATTGGCAAAACTAAGATTTTATACCATACCCACATCTCATATTTTTTTTTTTTATGGTTCCGTAAGTGGACGAGCCATTATTGCAAAATTATGGATGAACTTCCTAAAGTAGCTACATAGTCCAATGAACTGACGCACTTTGTGTATGTTACTCAGAACGGGAAATTGAGACACAGCTGCAAACTTAAATTCACCCGGTTCAATGCCATGAACATAATAATTCGTCACTAAATAACACAGCTAACTAAGAAATCTTGTTTTGTAAAAATGAACATTTACCCACATGTACCTATTTAAATAAAAAAAATCTGCGTTTGACCCCGACCATTTGACGACATCATTAGAGTTACTTTTATTTGAGAATTTACTTCGAAATTACTAAACTATCTACGAACTTGTTAATTAAGCATAAAAACTGAGGGGGCGCTAAATGTATGTTTAGGATGGATGATGAGTTTATGGGTACCCTTGGACTAAATTCAGACTGGTGAAGTAGGTACTTCTTACTAGATAATTTAGTTTGCTTATCAATATTATATAATGGATATCTATCACGGATAATTAATGCATTTAAGGCTCTGTTATCGACACATAGGCAACCATCTCCGTTCTTCCTCATAACTAAACAATAGGAGAGGCATACTTCAATTCGGGTTCTTTTATAATATCTGCTGGCTCAATGGCTCATTAATTTTGACTCTAACAATCTCTTGTTTGTGATATGCTTATCTATTCCTAAGGCCTAAGTGTACTTAATGCGCATTTGGACTAAATCTGTATATTCCAACTTCCCAGCTCCCTAGTATAGCTAGCAAAGCAGTTTTATACTGAGATAATCTATACTATATACCATATTACTATTTACTATAGGTACATTATAAAGCTGAAGAGTTTGTTTGTTTGAACGCGCTAATCTCAGGACCTACTGGTCCGATTTGAAAAATTCTTTTAGTGTGAGATAGCTCATTTATCGAGGGAGGCTATAGGCTATACGGTACCGGGATATTCCCACGGGAACGGGAATAAAACGGGATATGCGCGTACAATGTCGCGGGCAACAGCTAGTTAACTAATAAATTGATTACAATCAGATTTGCTTATCAGGCTTACCCTAGTTTTGTCAAGGTCACCAATGGCATTTTATGATTATTTATCGACACACGAGGCACTCAAATATAAAACACATTTGGCTAATGGCATTTTGCAAACATTGGCATGGCATGACTGACCTGGTTATTTAAGCATGATTCCTGGCAGCTCTCGGCGCGAAGTATGACGAATCCCTCCTTCCTGCGATGTCCTTGGATCCGCTATTGACGACTTTGAGGTAGCTTTCATTTCCACAGAGAAGCGTTGCTGGTAGCGAGAAGAGTACTTCTTGAAACTCGATCATTAACGGAATAAACGATGCGGCATGGTGTTCTTTCCGACGAAAAAGGGTAGACACTTCGTGATCCAGATCATTGTTGATGATTTTTCAACTTCTCTTGCAAGGAGACTTCAATATTTTCCTTGCGGGTGGTGTGCATCGCCTTTCTTCGTTTTTATTTTCAGAAATCTGGCTTACCAAAGCAGAATCTTCGTCCTCCAGATAAGACGACCGTCGAGATTATTGTGTAGCAGAGCGTCGTTTTATCGTAGGTTTTTTATCACACTTCTGAGTGAAACGACAAAGATAAAAATAAATCGAAAATACTTGATTTACACTTTTTATTTGGGCAGAGCTTTCCCTTACAATTATCGTTATAAACAGACACACCAAAATCACTGCTCCTCGCTTTTATATAGCTCGCCGGCTGGCGGCTATTTCACCCCCTCCGCTCAGAATATGGCGGGGATGGCTCACGTGGTAGGGCAGTGACGTAGCGGCTTGGCGTGGCGAGCTAGACAGTTGGCTGGCTGGCTGGCTGGCTGGCTGGCTGGCTTGGCAGGCTTGCCTGGCTTTGGCTGGCATGGCTGGCGACATCTGGCGTTACACTTTATTATAATCAATAGTTATAATGTAATAATTGTTTGGAAACACATAATTTAAGTAATTAAAATTGGTAAAATTTCCAAAATATAACTTATTTGACCAAATCTTTGTGGGAGCGAATCATTCTTATAATTATTTAAAGTTATACTTGTTATTGTCGCGAACCATATTTTCATCAAGTTACAACTTGTTACTAATAATTATGCAAATTGCAAAAAAACACATGAAAATTTGAATTTCGCGGGCTACTACGGAGGAATCGCCCTAACACAGCAAGCTTATAACTTTGTGATTTTTGATGATAGGTACAGTTTTGAAATTTTGTGCATAGATTCTGTACACAAAAATCCTAGATACTAGATGTAACGGGTTTATATTGCCGGGGCTAAAATTGTTGTAAATTAGGTCTAGTGTCATCCATTTCAAGGAATGTACTCAATTACCAAACACTCTCACCCTTATATTAAAGAATTATATTCAAAATGACTTGCAGTAAGTCTGTTCTCTGTCTCTTTTTAACCGACTTCCAAAAGGAGGAGGTTCTCAATTAGGATGTTTGTATTTTTTTTATGTTTGTTCGGGCATAACTCCGTCGGCGTCGTTTAACAATCGATTTGAAAAAATCTTTTTTTGTTGGATAGGGTACTTTCGGAATGGTCCCATTAAAATTCTATCGAAATCGGACTAGCACTTTTTGAAAAATCAACAAAAACCTAAAAAGTTTTCAACTTTGTCTACACCGATTACTCCGAGGTTTCTGGTCCGATTTCGATGATTCTTTTTTTGTTCGATACAGTATATCTGCCATTTGGTCCCATAAAATTTTCATTTAGTTTGGTGCAGTAGTTTTTATTTTTAGCTCATTGTGTACATACATAGGCGTTGTTATATTACCGGTGCTACGGATTACAAAATTTTAGTGCACATGTAAGAAAATTATGTATTTGACAATAATTTGGGTTGAATAGTGAAACTAAAAAGGATAAAATAAAAAAAGTCAATGAAATAAAAAATAAAGTCACCGACTTTCGAAATAAAAGTTCTTTTGTAGGTTATTTTGAACTTTTTTTGTGGTTGTTTTGAAGTCGGTTACATTTTTTTTTGAAAAAGTTTTTTATTTACAAACTAAAAATGACGTTCGTGCAAAGTTACGTCTTAACACTGAGTTGCTTCAGCCCGGAACGCGGCTTCGTGATTTGCTGCGGGCCGCTTACAGTCTGTCTATAAAGTCATGTAGGTTTTTTTTTTTTTTTTTTAGCTTGGTAAAATCATCAAATGAGTCCTCCAACCCCGGGCAGGGCGGGAGGGACTGTCAGACTTCTACTGACTAAAATCCACGGTGTCCTTCAATAGCCTGTTACGTTCCGGGGTCACGGTAAGGAAATAATCCCGCGACCCCGGCAGGCTTTGGCCCTCTGAGAGGGGGCCCCGTCATTATGCTGACGCTCTTTGAGGCGCGCGTGGGACACAACGCGCCGTCGACCCGGGCTTGGTCCATGGTCGGGCAGCGAGTTGCCCTTTACTCGCTGCCCGCATGCCCGCGCCTACGGTGGCCGGAGATCGTCTGCTGACGTCCGACGCCGCGGGGGCCTACCACTGCGGTTGGGGCGGAGGGAGGACGCTGTCCTCTCTCTCTCGCGGCCCGCCTCCTCCTTCACGAGCATTACTGCTTCGCAGAAGGAGGCGACCGCTTCCCACTCCGTCTCGCCCCGCAGCATGGCTGCGACCAATGCCGGGCGCGAGAGGTCTCCGCCTATCGCCGCCGTGAGGACACGTCGGTGCTCTGCCCAAGCTGGGCAGTCTTGCACCGTATGCTCTACTGTGTCCTCCGGGCGATCTTCGCAGTGGTGGCACCCGGGCGCTTCCTCCTTCCCTATCAGACACAGGAACCTCCCGAAACTTCCGTGTCCGGTGAGGACCTGCGTCATCCGATAGGTCAGGACGCCGTGACGTCTCTCCAGCCACTCCTCAAAGAGGGGTCTTACCGCCGCGATTGCGGCGTGCCCGAAGTCATGTAGGTACGAAAACATTCCGCAGCGCCCTCGCCGATTGTCATGATTTTATAGACAGACTGTACACAGCGGGCCAACAAACTGGTGCCATTTTCGTTGTTCGGCAGGGCCTGTCCTTGTATTTGTGGCTGAACCGCGAATGAAACATTTTTGGTGAAATAAGATGATAATATAATGACGTTCAGAAAAAAGGGGTTTGACGCAGATTGTGCACTTCGCAAATTGTGCACTTGACGCAAAATGTGCACTTCGCAAATTGTGCAATTCGCAAATTGTGCAGTTCTCAAAATAGTAATTCGCAAACTGTGCATTTCGCAAATTGTGCACTTCTCAAATTGAGCACTCCTCAAAATGAATGTGAATATTATTATAATGATTTTAAATAAAAACCGTTTACACACAATTATTTTTTTTATTATTTTGCACAATTATTAGCACTCTAACAGTAGTTTCGTGTGAAAAATAATCACGTTCAGGAAATATTTTGATTATGTATTTTCAGTTCATGTGACCTATACACATAATATGAGCACTCCAGCCTTTTATTATACATATTATTATTTTTTTCTAAATAATATTTATTTCTTCTAAATAATATATTTTAATTAATTTTAATATTTTAATTAATCGCTTTATTACACTTTCAAAACACATAGTTCTCTTATTCTGTATAATTATGTCTTTTATTTCCTCAGTAGCGTAACTCAGTAGGTAAGTACTCATATTAAGTACTCAATTTAGTCAAAAGTAGGAAATAGAATAATATGTATACATACAACCAGCGCAAAACCTCTCGTGGGGTAACTCAGCCCATGTTACTAAACAATGTTCCAAGTCTTTTGGAAATTCGCAAAAAAGCAAAAATTTGCTTTTTCATACAAAATTAGAAATTGATCGGGCCCATCAGTATGAAAAATAATTTGTTTTTGCGAATTTCCAAAAGTCTTAGAACAAACATTGTCCAGTAACATGGGCTGAGTTACCCCACGAGACGTTTTGTGCTATAAACGTTACACGTTGTATATTTATTGCTTCATTTATTTTTATACTGTATTAAGATTTTGATTAATTAATTATAATAAAAATATGAATACAAAATTTCACTCTCTATTTTCAAGAAAGCCATAAATAAATATGGCATTAAGTATACCTAAGTATATTATTTTATTTTCTACTTTTGACTAAATTGAGCAGGTACTTACCTACTCACAAAATAATAGACATGTTTTTAATATGTATTTTTGTATTTTTTGTAAAAGCGTGATAAAAGCAATTAATTAAAAGTTAATATTTATTTAAAAATGTAATATTAAATGGCTGTAGTGCTCATCGTACTCGTGTGTGTATGGCTGACATGTACTAAAAACATAATTCAAAACGTTTCCTGAACGTGATTATTAATACATGAAACTACTGTTATCGTACGTATACTAAACTTGTGCAAAATAATTAAAAAATAATGTAAGTAAATGATTTTAAATCATTTTGAACCATTATAGTAATATTCACATTCATTTTGAGGAGTGCTCAATTTAAGAAGTGCACAATTTGCGAAATGCACAGTTTGCGAATTACTATTTTGAGAAGTGCACAATTTGCGAATTGCACAATTTGCGAAGTGCACATTTTGCGTCAAGTGCACAATTTGCGAAGTGCACCATCTGCGTCAAACCCGTTCAACTCAGGGAATACTGCAAGTTTCATCAAAATCGCTTGAGTTGTTTTTGAGATAGGAAATTTTTTGCCTACTTGGAGCGTAGATTTTCAAAGTCGATTGTATGTTTGTTCACGATTATCTCGCGTTTGTCTGAACCGATTTTCATGTGGTTTTCGGAAAAATGTTTGTTACATTCTAAGGGAAGGTTTTAATACATAACAATAATATCTCGATATCTCGTGACGTTGCCCGCATAGATCCGTTTTTGTTGCTCGCTTGGATATACATTTCTAATAAGGACGCCGATTATACGAAGATTTTTGTTGAATATCTGAACTAAAAAGGATAGAATAAAAACTTTAAAAAAAAAGTACCGACTTCAAAAACAAATACCTACTTACAAAAAAGTTTAAAATAACTTTTCTTTCGGAAGTCGGTGGCAATAGTCAATGAAAAACTGGCCAAGTGCGTGTCGGGCCACGCACAGTGTAGGGTTCCGTAGTTGCACATCAAAATACTTATGCGAACTTACTAAACTGATTCGCTGAATTTAATTTTTAAAAGAAGAATTTTCAAAATCGGACCAGGCGTCTTTGAGAAATCGGGGAAAATACATTAAAAAAAAAGATTACGACGAATTGAGAACCTCCTCCTTTTTTTGAAGTTAGTTAAAAATAATTGACAATAAAAACCTACATATCCCCAAAACATATTATATTACACATATAATTATTACCTATATATATTACCTATTATAGCTGTAAAAATATAGTTAACAAACTTACATTTGCAGTTGAAGAACATGTTCTCCGATATATTTTGTTTAGGAAAATATGTTATACAAGTATGTTTTATAAGTTGGTCGACTATTACTCGTAAACTTGTAAAACCTTCTTAGTCATGATAATTTTCTTTTAAATTTCGTTATTATATACTACTATTGTGAATTTTTTCACACCCCCAAACATAACCGTTTAGCTGGTAGAGGGGGGGACACTCGAGTCGAGCAAAAGTTAGCACTTTAAAGCTTAATATTTCACAAACGAAACTTTTTATCAAAAAAATTTTAATGGAAACTATCAATATTTTTAAAGGCCTATTTAATGATACCCCACAATAAGGGGTACCCGAGAAAAAAAAACATTCCCACTTTACGTGTACAGGAGGTACCCTAAAAAAAAATATTTTACGAGATTTTATTTTACCACTTTTTCGGCGCAACGAATCCAAATATTTACACCAAATTACAGCTTTCTAGTACTGGGCGTCTCTGAGCTAAGCTGCGGACAGACGGACGGACGGACGGACGGACGGACATAGCGAAACTATAAGGGTTCCTTGTTGACTACGGAACCCTAAAAATCAAAGCCACCGACTTCCGAAAGAAAAGTTATTTTAAACTTTTTTTAAAAAATAAAAAAAATACAAAAAATATTTATTTCATCTAAAACATTGTGTCATACATAAATAGAGGCAGCTCCAGTAAGTTACAGAAGTACTTGTGTCGGAGCTGTCTCGCTCTTCCCTAATGTGCTATCTTAAAAATGAAAGTAATGAAGCTAAAGTTTTTTTTTTTTGTTTGTAAATATTAATAATAATAAGAATTAAGCAGCTCTAGATGTGTGAGGAGTGCATGTGTTGTGTGAGGAGTGTATGTGTTTGTGTGTGTGTGTGTGTGTGTGGGTATCCAGCATGTTAATTGTTAGCTCACCCTAATCAGAATGTTTTCTGTATCTTCATATGTTAGGGATCTCAACCAATCAGTTATCGTTTTTTTACAGTCGTATAACAACAACGAATATATATCACAATTTAGATTGAGTTTATTATAGATATAGGTGGATTGTGTAACATACTGACGTCTGGCAAATGCTGATCGTACCCCTGGAGAGTAGGCAACAATAATTTTACGCCTTCTGGTTTGGGTTGCTGGGTCAAAGGGAAGACATTTATGCAGGGTTAAGGTCACATTTAAAATGTAAAGTTTTCTAATTGATAACAGATTACTGACTTTATAGAGGTCTGTTGTAGGGAACCTAAATGGTTTAAAATACATCACCTTTAAAAGTGATCGCTGCGCTCTTTCCAAATCAAGGAATTTAATTTTGGAAGCTTCACCCCATATCGGAATACAATAAGTCATTACGGATTGCGCCAGAGCGATATATACCTTGTTTATAAGTTGGGCGGACATAACATGACGTAAAGTTTTGAACACCCAAATGAGCTTCCTGATCCTTTTCATGAGCACTTCAATGTGAGGGTGCCATGCAAGCCGCTGGTCAATAATTATTAAGCCTAAATATTTTGTGGATCTGACTTGTTGAATATTCTGGCAGCCACAGTTATAATCATTGGGGGTTGAATTTTGACAAACATGTACGGTAATGCTTCAGTTCCAGGCTGTGATCTTTGGCTTGGGGAAAAGGAAATAAAATTAGTTTTACTGGTATTGAGGGTTAAGACTAACTCTCTAACTAACTAACAACTACCCGGGCTACTCTCTTGAACACAAATTCAAGAAGCAGGCTGGGGTCTGTGTGTACGTCCGCGATGACATTTGTTGTCGTCGTCTCCGTTGCTTTGAGAAATCGGGTTTTTCTGCCATTTGGATACTGGTGGACACTGGCGTGGAGAAATTTCTTTACATCGGCGTTTACCGATCACATAGCGGTGACCAGGAGACATCAGCGCTTTTCAACTTCCTCGTGGAGACGACTGATGTGGCCCACCAACGGTATCCAACCGCGAAGCTTATTTTTCTGGGGGACTTCAACGCCCACCATAAAGATTGGTTGTTCCCGTACCAGAAAACTGACCATGCTGGGTTAGAAGTGCGCAAATTTGCTTTAACGCTAGATCTAACCCAGCTGGTGAATGTGGCAACGCGGGTACCGGATGTTGATGGTCATACACCCAATTGCTTGGACCTTCTGCTGACTAATGATCCGGACAGTCTGTCGGTATCGGTCTCAGCCCCGCTGGGTTCGTCTGACCACTGTCTGGTGAAGTCCGTATCGACCTGCTCTCCTCCAGATGAGAGCCCTAGAGGTACGAGACGAGTATGGCGATACGTGTCAGCAGAGTGGGATGAGATGCGGCACTTTTTTGCGTCTTATCCTTGGCGGCAAGTGTGCTTCTCCTCCGGTGATCCCTCGTGCTGTGCTGACGGGGTTGCGGACGTGATTCGGCAGGGGATGGAGTATTTTATTCCATTCTCGGACATCCAGCTCGGTCACAAATCCCAGCCATGGTACAATGCAGAATGCGCGCTCGCTGAAGCCCTTAAAGAGTCTGCCTACCAAGCTTGGGTCAAACTTCGCGACCGGAAAGCTAAGGCACGTAGGGTTCGCGCGAGGAAGAGAGCCTTTAATTCTGCCGCCAAGTTCTGCAAGAGGGTTCTGCGTAGGGCTCGTTTCGACCATGTCGGGCGTATTGGGGCAAAACTAGTATCGCACCCCCCAGGTAGCAAACAGTTTTGGTCCCTGTCGAAAGCGGTCGAAACGAATTTCTGTCGCCCCACATTGCCTCCAATGCTAAAACCTGATGGGTCGCTGGCTCATTCTGCATATGAGAAAGCAAATTTATTTGCAACTCTCTTTGCAGGCAACTCACGTCTAGAAACTGGGTCCAAGCAACCACCGACTATACCTCGTTGTGACTCTTCGATGCCGGAGGTCACAGTTCATATTAAAGAGGTACGAAGAGTGTTGCGCAATCTAGACGTGAACAAGGCCAGCGGGCCGGACTGCATATCAGCAAGAGTGTTGAGGCAGTGTGCGCCTGAACTGTCTCCTGTGTTGACACGCCTGTACCGCCTCTCTCTTGAGAAAAAAATGGTGCCAAAATCCTGGAAGCTTGCGAATGTACAACCTGTGCCGAAAAAGGGCGACCGTGCTGACCCTGCTAATTACCGACCGATCGCCATTACCTCCATTCTCTGTAAGGTTATGGAAAGGGTACTGAACAATAAGCTGCTGACCTACCTTGAAGACAATGATCTCCTGAGTGACCGTCAATATGGCTTTCGTCGGAGACGGTCAACTGGTGATCTTCTTGTGTATGTCACGCACTGTTGGGGCGAAGCCATCGAGAAACATGGTGAGGCACTTGCGGTTTCGCTTGATATCTCGAAGGCATTTGATAGGGTCTGGCACGCTGGTCTACTTAGCAAGCTTCCTGCTTATGGCATCCCAGGTGATTTTTGTAGCTGGATATCAGACTTCCTTAGTGAGCGGTCGATCCGAGTTGTCGTTGATGGCTGCTCCTCTGACCTCATGGCTATTGATGCCGGTGTCCCTCAGGGGTCTGTTCTCTCTGCAACTCTTTTCCTGCTGCACATCAATGACCTACTTCAATCTGGTATTGTTGGGTACGCAGATGACAGTACGGTTTCAGAGAGATACTTGTCCAGCGCAAAAACCACCGGGGGTGAAGTTTGTACCTTGAGAGAGGCCATGGTTGAGCGGACAAATTATGCCTTAAACCTTGTTTCCCAGTGGGGTGACGATAATTTGGTCTCTTTTAACGCCACCAAAACACAGGCTTGTCTTTTTACGGCTAAAAAGAGTCATTTGGACCTAACTCCTACTTTTCGGGGTGCATCTGTACCTGTGAATGACCGACTCGAGCTCCTGGGCATGGAGTTGACCTCTAGTCTCAATTTTGGCGCCACCATTGAGTTCAAAGCCCAACTTGCGGCCAAAAAGCTAGGCATCCTAAATAGAGTGAAGCGGTACTTCACGCCTGGACAGCTATTAACTCTTTACAAAGCACAAGTCCGATCCTGCATGGAGTACTGTAGCCACCTTTGGGATGGCTCAGCTAAATATCAACTTGCCGCCCTTGACTCAGTGGAACGCAGAGCTAAGAGGCTCGTTGGCGACATAAAATTGGTGAGTGCCAAGCTCCATAGCTTGACTCATCGCCGCAAAGTTGCCTGCCTGTCGGTTTTCTACAGATTGTACTTCGGAGAGTGTGCCCAGGAACTCCACGATCTCATTCCACCAGCCCCTTTCTATCATCGAACATCTAGGCGCACGGCAAATTACCATCCTTACCTTATTGCTATACCGCCAATTCGCACTAAGCGTTTCCAGACGTCTTTTATAATGCGGACAGCGAAGGAGTGGAACTCTCTGCCTGCGTCTGTGTTTCCGAACGCATACAACCCTAATCTCTTCAAAGTTAGAGTGAACAGGCTTCTTCTGGGTAAGCTCGCTCCACCGTCGACCTTGTCTTAGTCATTCCTGACCTAGAACTAAGGTCAAGAGCAAACCCATCACAAATAAAAAAAAAAAAAAAAAAAAAAGAGGTTTACTCTAAGCCACTCAGCCAACCTAATAAGTCCCTGTTCAGTTATAGTTTTCACAATCATGTTTCCATGACTTTCCCGTAAAAACAACCGCAGTGTCGTCAGCGTATGAGAAAATTCTCCATCCATTGATCTGCATATTGCAAAGGCTATTTATATAAATTAAAAACATTGTCGGACCCAAAACGCTCCCCTGTGGAACTCCGTAGTTGACATTCCCTTTAACACTACACAAGTTACTGACCTTAACAACTTGCTGTCTATCTTTGAGATAGCTCTCAAAAAGAGAGAGAGATGTGCCCCTTATACCTATGTTTTCTAACCTGCGCAGAAGGATCGGGACGGAAACGGTGTCAAAAGCTTTTTTAAGATCTAAGAAAACTGTTAAGCATTTATGACCCCTATCCACTCCGTCAACAATTTCAGATGTCAAAGCTGAAATAGCGTCTTGAGTTGAACGACCTTGTCTAAACCCGTATTGAGCATTTGATAGGATATTGTATTTCTGTAAAAAATTAATTAGTCTCTTGTAAATTAATTTTTCTAAAATTATTGAAATTGCTGACAGAACAGATATGGGGCGATAGTTGTTGACATCGTTTACGTCCCCACCCTTGTACACAGGAGTGACCACTGATCTTTTTAATTCTTTCGGGAAAACACCAGTTTTGAAACAAAGGTTAGCTAGCTGGCTAATGAGTGGAACCACAAAATCTCTGGATTGTTTTAAATATTTTGTTGGAATACCGTCCCATCCTGGTGCACTGTCGGAGTCAAGACTCATTAGAATACAGTCCACTTCCTGTGGGTCAGTGTCTAATAACACAAACGAGGAAGCCCTAGAATCAGTGCAGTAGTTGGTCACAACCGGCATGCTGGCTTGTACTGCGATGTTTTCTGCTAAGGATTTGCCTATAGTGATGAAGAATAAATTGACTCTATTTAGTGACTTCAGAGGATGTGTAGTAATATTAAGGAGATGTGTATTCGAAGTTTTGGGTGGTTTAAAATGCGTGATTTCATTAATTTTAGACCAAAGATGTCTCGGACTTTTTGCTGAATCTTCTATTTGTTTTTTGTAATACTGTCTCTTTGTCTTTTTTATCAAGTTGGAACAAAAGTTGCGGAAACGTTTAAAAAATATTATTACAATTAGATTGAAAGGGTCCAGTCTAGTTTGGTGCTGCATTTTGTTGCTAAGTCGTATGCAACGCAGTGCCCCCACAGTGATCCAGGGCTTCCGCGTTCTTTTCCCACAGGAGATGGTTTTGATATTTGAGTTATTTTGGAGAGACGATCTAATCACCTCCACCAGTTTAGTATCCTATATTTATAAGGCCTTTATGTGCTTTTTCGAAATCTATAAAGGTAATGGTTTTTGAACAGGTGTTTTGTCTTTTACTGAAGCTAGTCAGATTTAAGAGAACCATAGCATGATCCGTGATTGTTGTATTAAGCACTGCCACAAATGCTGAGGTTTTAGTTTTATCAAGTTTCAGGATATGTTGGTCAAGGCAGTTCTGTTCTCTGGTAGGAAGGCAGTGTCCCGGAAGAAGGCCGTGCACAGATAGCATGTTCAGGTAGTTTAGCCCATTTGATCTTTGTTGTGATATTTCTGTGGGTTTTTCGATTATATTTATATTTATGTCACCCATTACAACAATATTTTTGTGCGTACTGCAAGATTCAAGATGGAAGTTTAGAGAGTTAATGAAATTGTCAGCACAAGTATTGGCTGGGGAACGGTATATACCTAGAATAGTAAAATTAGACACGATGATTTGGAGAGCAGACGCATGAGTTAGGGTTAGTTCTGTAACGAGAGGCATATGTTTGTTATTTACATAGGCAACAACTCCATCGTTTTGGTTTAGCTGAATTGAAGTAGAATATTGAATATTTGCTTACTATTATTTAATCTACACTCAGAAAGAATAAGAATATCCACGTCAAACTTTATCAGAGCTAAATTCATCTGCAAATCATCAAAATTACTGTAAATACTCCTCATGTTCTGAGTTATTATTGTCAGGCAAGTATTTTCGAACTTCAACGACGTGGATATTTCTTCGATGTTTATTAAAGCAGAGTTGGCAATTTCAGTGTCATCCAATTCATCAAGTGTATTTAAGTTACTATCCATTTTCGTTTGCGAAGTCTACTTTACATATCTCACGATTTACTCTTATAGTTAAAAATAAATGCGAAGGAAAATCAATATTGATCAGAATAACTACATAAATACGAAGAAGTTTTGGTCCAAAGAGTATGAGTGTGAGTATTCTAAGTATGAATGGGCATAGATGTTAGTAAGAGATAATTGTGTTATGAATCTTTGTTGATAAGTGTTTGGTAGACAGACTGAATGAAGTGTTGTGTGTGTGTGATAGTTTATGAGCGTGCTGTACAGTACAAATGTTACTTAACAAATTAAATCTAAATTTTTTTAGCAAACTATAAGAACTATTGCATAATTCAAACCTATTAAAAGCTAGAAAGAAATACAATAAAAATATACAAACAGATAAACTAACTAGAATTAGTCATGCACTTTGAAGCAGGCTATGCACCTGTGACTCACTCTTCACAAGGACTACCTTAGCATTTTCATCCTTTTTCAGAAAAACTCGGCCAAATGTAGTCCAGCAGAATTTATACTGCTTAGATTTAGCTAAGTCCCGGGCTAGATAAAATAGGCGGGCGTTCCGTGGAGTGAGTTGTTCTGAAATAAATACAGGAACGTCCCCGTTGCTAGTGATAGCAAGATGCTTAGCTTGAAGTTTCGTGTGTTTGTTTTTTATGTTGAAGGACTTAGTACTTTTCAACAAATCCTGTTTTAGAATGGCCGAGTCCAGTTCTACTATAATGGGGGGGCTAATTAACCCTTCCTTCTTCCCCTGCGTTCTAAAAATGTCCTTGATGTCCCTTTTACTCATATCGAGATTTATATTTTTAGCCAAACTCTGTACCATGTTTATTTTTGAAGTCGGTACTTTTTTTAAAAAGCTTTTTAGTTTAAATATTCAACCACAATTCTTGTCAAAAAAATACAAAAATACATATTAAAAACATGTCTATTATTTTGTGAGTAGGTAAGTACCTGCTCAATTTAGTCAAAAGTAGAAAATAAAATAATATACTTAGGTATACTTAATGCCATATTTATTTATGGCTTTCTTGAAAATAGAGAGTGAAATTTTGTATTCATATTTTTATTATAATTAATTAATCAAAATCTTAATACAGTATAAAAATAAATGAAGCAATAAATATACAACGTGTAACGTTTATAGCACAAAACGTCTCGTGGGGTAACTCAGCCCATGTTACTGGACAATGTTTGTTCTAAGACTTTTGGAAATTCGCAAAAACAAATTATTTTTCATACTGATAGGCCCGATCAATTTCTCATTTTGTATGAAAAAACAAATTTTTGCTTTTTTGCGAATTTCCAAAAGACTTGGAACATTGTTTAGTAACATGGGCTGAGTTACCCCACGAGAGGTTTTGCGCTGGTTGTATGTATACATATTATTCTATTTCCTACTTTTGACTAAATTGAGTACTTAATATGAGTACTTACCTACTGAGTTACGCTACTGAGGAAATAAAAGACATAATTATACAGAATAAGAGAACTATGTGTTTTGAAAGTGTAATAAAGCGATTAATTAAAATATTAAAATTAATTAAAATATATTATTTAGAAGAAATAAATATTATTTAGAAAAAAATAATAATATGCATAATAAAAGGCTGGAGTGCTCATATTATGTGTATAAGTCACATGAACTGAAAAAACATAATCAAAATATTTCCTGAACGTGATTATTTTTCACACGAAACTACTGTTAGAGTGCTAATAATTGTGCAAAATAATAAAAAAAATTAATTGTGTGTAAACGGTTTTTATTTAAAATCATTATAATAATTTTCACATTCATTTTGAGGAGTGCTCAATTTGAGAAGTGCACAATTTGCGAAATGCACAGTTTGCGAATTACTATTTTGAGAACTGCACAATTTGCGAATTGCACAATTTGCGAAGTGCACATTTTGCGTCAAGTGCACAATTTGCGAAGTGCACAATCTGCGTCAAACCCCTTTTTTCTGAACGTCATATATTATCATCTTATTTTCACCAAAAATGTTTCAATCGCGGTTCAGCCACAAATACAAGGACAGGCCCTGCCGAACAACGAAAATGGCACCAGTTTGTTGGCCCGCTGTGTACAGTCTGTCTATAAAATCATGACAATCGGCGAGGGCGCTGCGGAATGTTTTCGTACCTACATGACTTTATAGACAGACTGTAAGCGGCCCGCAGCAAATCACGAAGCCGCGTTCCGGGCTAAAGCAACTCAGTGTTAAGACGTAACTTTGCACGAACGTCATTTTTAGTTTGTAAATAAAAAACTTTTTCAAAAAAAAATGTAACCGACTTCAAAACAACCACAAAAAAAGTTCAAAATAACCTACAAAAGAACTTTTATTTCGAAAGTCGGTGACTTTATTTTTTATTTCATTGACTTTTTTTATTTTATCCTTTTTAGTTTCACTATTCAACCCAAATTATTGTCAAATACATAATTTTCTTACATGTGCACTAAAATTTTGTAATCCGTAGCACCGGTAATAACAACGCCTATGTATTACATGAGCATATATTGTCTTACATGAGCACTAGAATGTTGTAATCCGTAACACCGGTAAATCGTTAATAAAATCTCTTACATTTATTCCCTATCTCCAAAAACTACTGAACCGATTTTGATGAAACTTTCAGTATTCCCTAAGTTGAACGATACGTAGTACAACAAAAAAAAGAATTGCTTAAATCGGACTTGTAGTTCCGGAGATATGCGAACACAAACATAATTTACTAAATCAGTCGATGCCAAGTCCTTACTATAGAGGAGTTGTACCTTCCATTATCATCTCAGCTACATGAGATGATGATTACCATACGCAAATACTTAAATTACTTCATAAAAGCGAAAAACTATGTGTAGGCCTATAAAATTTGAGGGTTGCCCTCGATTTCTCCAGGATCCAATCATCAGGTCCTGACATGGCGACAATGGGACCACTCCTGAAGTATCTCGCGTAATGTACACACAAAAAAAAAAAAACATACCGTCGAATTGATAACCTCCTTCTTTTTGAAGTCAGTTAAAAAAAGGCACGTAAGATAAATACCTACGTAATAATATAGACTTCAATAAAAAACTTTTTCAAAAAAAAATGAAACCGACTTCAAAACAACCACAAAAAAAGTTCAAAATAACCTACAAAAAAACTTTTCTTTCGAAAGTCGGTGACTTTCTTTTTTATTTCATTGACTTTTTGTCACCGACTTTCGAAAGAAAAGTTTTTTTGTAGGTTATTTTGAACTTTTTTTGTGGTTGTTTTGAAGTCGGTTTCATTTTTTTTTGAAAAAGTTTTTTATTTTGTCCTTTTTAGTTTCACTATTCAACCCAAATTATTGTCAAATACATAATTTTCTTACATGTGCACTAAAATTTTGTAATCCGTAGCACCGGAAAATAACAACGCCCATGTATAAAAACTAAAAATAAAAACTACTGCACCAAACTTAATGAAAATTTTGTGGGACCAAATGGCAGATATACTGTATCGAACAAAAAAAGAATCATCGAAATCGGACCAGAAACCTCGGAGTAATCGGTGTAGACAAAGTTGAAAACTTTTTAGGTTTTTGTTGATTTATGTTGATTTTTCAAAAAGTGCTAGTCCGATTTCGATAAAATTTTAATGGGACCATTCCAGAAGTATATCCTATCCAACAAAAAAAGAATTTTTCAAATCGGTTGTTAAACGACGGAGTTATGCCCGAACAAACATAAAAAAAAAAAAAAAAAAAAATACAAACATCCGAATTGAGAACCTCCTCCTTTTGGAAGTCGGTTAAAAAGAAATATTAAGTGTGCAATGACAGTGGCAGCGGGGCGGGCAGCGGAATCCGCTGGCGGGTAACGCAAACACATAGTTTTTCACTAAGGTGCACCAGGTGCGGGCGGGGCGGATGAGCGGAAATCTAGTCTGTATCCGCCACCCGCTCCCGCTGCCCGCCCCGCGCCACTATAGTGCACTTACATTAGTTTATATAAAAAAACCACTATAATAGCACCAGGAAACGTTATTTTAATCGATAATCCACCGAACGGGTCAGTATAATGTTAGAGAAATAATAACTTTTATTGCGTCGTTTCAGTGGCGTAGCTAGGCCAGAAGGGGCCCCTTAACAAAACTTTTTTGGGGCCCTTTAAATCTAAGTGTATAGTTTTTCAGAATAAATACAACAGCATCCTGACTCGTGTTACTAATGCTATTACTGACGTTATTAAGAGTATTTTGACGGGAGCTAGAAAATTGAGAATGCTGATCGACTGATCTTAGCTCAGACAACTACATAATTAGCCTTTTTTTTAAATTGGGCTATGTTAAGAGTTCGATAGTTGGAGCTTTTATTTAAGAACAACATTGTCCGTCGTACTACATAAACTTTTAAACGTCTGTTGAACACTTGTCTAAAAAAATGTCAGGTTATGACGTTGTTTAAGTTTTTGTAGTAAGGCTGTTCATGTTTTGGAACGAAGTTCCTTATCGCGCGTTGTGAAAGGGGGCTGGACGGAAAAAATTGTTACGAAAAGTTGGCACGACACTTTTATCCGACTGCGCGACGCAAAGGAGGGTAATGTGTTTATTACCATGGAATGGAATGGATTGGAGTGGAGTGGAGTGGAGTGGAGTGGAGTGGAGTGGAGTGGAGTGGAGTGGAGTGGAGTGGAGTGGAGTGGAGTGGAGTGGAGTGGAGTGGAGTGGAGTGGAGTGGAGTGGAGTGGAGTGGAGTGGAGTGGAGTGGAGTGGAGTGGAGTGGAGTGGAGTGGAGTGGAGTGGAGTGGAGTGGAGTGGAGTGGAGTGGAGTGGAGTGGAGTGGAGTGGAGTGGAGTGGAGTGGAGTGGAGTGGAGTGGAGTGGAGTGGAGTGGAGTGGAGTGGAGTGGAGTGGAGTGGAGTGGAGTGGAGTGGAGTGGAGTGGAGTGGAGTGGAGTGGAGTGGAGTGGAGTGGAGTGGAGTGGAGTGGAGTGGAGTGGAGTGGAGTGGAGTGGAGTGGAGTGGAGTGGAGTGGAGTGGAGTGGAGTGGAGTGGAGTGGAGTGGAGTGGAGTGGAGTGGAGTGGAGTGGAGTGGAGTGGAGTGGAGTGGAGTGGAGTGGAGTGGAGTGGAGTGGAGTGGAGTGGAGTGGAGTGGAGTGGAGTGGAGTGGAGTGGAGTGGAGTGGAGTGGAGTGGAGTGGAGTGGAGTGGAGTGGAGTGGAGTGGAGTGGAGTGGAGTGGAGTGGAGTGGAGTGGAGTGGAGTGGAGTGGAGTGGAGTGGAGTGGAGTGGAGTGGAGTGGAGTGGAGTGGAGTGGAGTGGAGTGGAGTGGAGTGGAGTGGAGTGGAGTGGAGTGGAGTGGAGTGGAGTGGAGTGGAGTGGAGTGGAGTGGAGTGGAGTGGAGTGGAGTGGAGTGGAGTGGAGTGGAGTGGAGTGGAGTGGAGTGGAGTGGAGTGGAGTGGAGTGGAGTGGAGTGGAGTGGAGTGGAGTGGAGTGGAGTGGAGTGGAGTGGAGTGGAGTGGAGTGGAGTGGAGTGGAGTGGAGTGGAGTGGAGTGGAGTGGAGTGGAGTGGAGTGGAGTGGAGTGGAGTGGAGTGGAGTGGAGTGGAGTGGAGTGGAGTGGAGTGGAGTGGAGTGGAGTGGAGTGGAGTGGAGTGGAGTGGAGTGGAGTGGAGTGGAGTGGAGTGGAGTGGAGTGGAGTGGAGTGGAGTGGAGTGGAGTGGAGTGGAGTGGAGTGGAGTGGAGTGGAGTGGAGTGGAGTGGAGTGGAGTGGAGTGGAGTGGATTGGAGTGGAGTGGAGTGGAGGAGAGGAGTGGAGCGGAGCGGAGCGGAGCGGAGTGGAGTGGAGTGGAGTGGAGTCGCGACGATTATTTTTGTTGAGTGTATACAGTAACTTCGTTCCATCCGGGTGTCCCTTGACACCTCTCAAGTTTTTTTATTTCCATCGGGGGGGGGGCCTCGACACTTGGGGGCCCCGTATAATTGATACGGCATATACGGCGGTAGCTACGCCTCTGCGTCGTTTATTTTGACAGTTGAGCGTTTCAGTCGAGTAAGTTGAGTTGCTCTAAAATGGTACCAAACAACTAGGTACAAAATTCAATGAATGAAACCAAAACTTACGACTCGGTTCGGCACAATCGCTGTCAGATGGCATGGCTTAAATTGAATTGTTAAACTGACGTCATGGTACGAATTTTAGAAGAACAGTCAGTTTATGTCTAAACTGGATCGCGTTAGGAGCTCGTGGTAGGCCGCCTGGTCTTACATTTACTTCCTAAAAGTTAGAGAAGGAAAAGTTAGTATAGTTTACACAGGCCCTTTAAACGTACATTTATTTGGTTCCATATCTGTTGAGTCCAGTCAGTGACATTAGTTGAGCGTGCACAACACTCGGCGTGCAGTGTGTCACTATACCGCGCGCCGCGTGCTCAGCGGTGCCGGGCGGTGCGCGGCGGGCGCAGCGCTATTCTGCACCGCAAACACTTTACGTAACCACTGCTGCACGGTGGCCTGACAATTGTCTTTCATGGAGACTTGAATTTTGCAGGCTCGGATCCCCCTCTCACCATTTCACCCGCCGGAAATACTTGATTTCATAAGAAAAAAAATAAAAAAACACAAAATAGGCGTATTCAAAAAACTTGGTCGGTATCGTTAAGCATAAGGAGAAAGGTGCCCCCTGTGTCCTGACACTACTCTCATGTAAACAACGCCCAGACCCCGCCATCCGCTCCGAATCTAACGTGTCCTTGTCGGGGTGCTCGCAAGTCCCGAGCTCGCTCGCTCTTGCCTCCTAGGTCAAATAACTGATTAGGTACTACCTACCAACGTGGCTCGTCGGAGCCCCGCTTCGCGGGGCGCCTACTTCTTCCTTCAAGGTTTAAAGTAACCTAACACGAAGGACCTAACCTGTCCGTATCGGGGTGCCCCAAACGAATAAAATCGGGACGGCGGAAATTGGTCAAATACAGCACAATATTTTGAAGTGAAAACTTCTTTAGCGGCGTTGTACACTTTTTCTGTAATGGGTAAAAAATTTAAAACTCGCGTCAGGGTCACGTGACCCTGATCGAAAATGAGTAAGACGTCATTCAAATTAGTTAATTTCATATCTGTACTACTCCAGTTTTAAAATAAAACATAGTAACAAAAAAGTTTTCACTTCTACCGGCACTCCTGGAGTGCAACCTTTTTGAAGTGAAAACTTCTTTAGCGGCGTTGTACACTTTTTCTGTAATGGGTAAAAAATTTAAAACTCGCGTCAGGGTCACGTGACCCTGATCGAAAATGAGTAAGACGTCATTCAAATTAGTTAATTTCATATCTGTACTACTCCAGTTTTAAAATAAAACATAGTAACAAAAAAGTTTTCACTTCTACCGGCACTCCTGGAGTGCAACCTTTTTTTTTTTTTTTTGAAGTGAAAACTTCTTTAGCGGCGTTGTACACTTTTTCTGTAATGGGTAAAAAATTTAAAACTCGCGTCAGGGTCACGTGACCGTCAGGGTCACGTGACCGTCAGGGTCACGTGACCCTGATCGAAAATGAGTAAGACGTCATTCAAATTAAAAATAAAACATAGTAACAAAAAAGTTTTCACTTCTACCGGCACTCCTGGAGTGCAACCTTTTTTTTTCATACATTTTGTATGAACAAATAACTACAAACTTTTCTTATGATTCTGTTTGACTTAAGTTTTATAAGAAAGTTTTTTTCTGTACCTATTCAGATAATATCCCTCTTGTTGGCCTATTTAAAAGGAAGACCTTGTAAGTATAGTATGTACTATAATTAATTTACACGAACAGACGGACAGACAGGCAAACAGGCAGACGGACAGAGTCTTAGTAATAGGGCCCTGTTTTACCCTTTGGCTAACGGAACCCTAAAGCGCATGCCGCATAATAAGTAAGTGAGGCTGACATTGATGCACCCAAATGCTTTGTTCATTTGTTTTTAGTGAAAGTGTATTAATTACTTACGGTTTTTACGGTTATTATATAAATTATTCATACAAATTAATAATGTCATTAGTGAATTTTTAATTTAAAATTGATAGGTATTTAATGTTTTGTGATAATGTGTATTCCTTATATTGAGCCGAATTCGTAAACATAAATTTTATTAATTTTTTGCTTTTTTACTATGACGATACTCTGATTTGCAAACAAAATCATTGGCTGTTAGATCACTTGTGGCAGATCGTAATAATTGTAATTGAGAAATAATAATATCTAGGCGGCCTAAGCATGTTCCCATGCGGTTCTCCATATTTAATATTCCTGTCCAGCAGGATCCGTTCTAGCCATGAAAGGAATTTTCAATATTCCAGTCTGAATGTCTACTTTTCTAGTGAAGGTGATATTCCGGCTACCATGTGCCGTCGCGCGTCGCTTGCGCTCAACGAGTGAGCGCAGTGTGCGCGCTGCGCAGTGCGCCTCGTGCGATCAGCTGCAGCACATTATCAGCTCTCAATTATACTGACATCAGGCGGATTGCATTAACAACTGTAACTTGTAAACGTGTTCATTACGGTAGTTAGAGCAGGCCTGGCTCACTCCGCAGTGTAGGTATAAAACTGCAAGCATTGGCGGGCGCCATTTCGAAGTGGACATTTAGTCGGCTGCCGCGCGCCACCCACTACGCACGCGCTTACTTAAATATTATTTAAGTTTGGTGTTTGGTTGTATTTACGCATAAGTTAAATATATATATATATATAATTATGATGAAGAAAAAAAATACTGCATAACGTTTGGTTGTTTAAATAATGACAGTGATAGGAGCCTCACATTTTTGTTATGTAAAATTAATACGATCAGTAGTATGCTTTTATTTCATATTTTTTACGCCAATCAGCCCGCTGAAATATGCATGAAAGAAGCAATAATGTATTAAATAATGAACTATAAAAAAGTAAGAATGTCTGTTTACACAGCACATGAAATTGAAAAAATAACCTTTGTTCTGAGACTATCAGAACATCAAAACAGTGCAGTGTTATTTTTTGGAAGTTATAAAGCAAAAGCTGTTCAGTTTGGAAGGGTTGAGTTGACAAATTAACTGAACATTACAATAGAATTGATGATCATTATATAACTTTACCTACCTACATCCTACATTTTTAAATATTATTCTTTTTTGTTTTTCTAAGATGAAATGTTTAAAATAGAACAATAATAGGTAGAAAAGATAATATTGGTATATATCATTTCTAACGTAAGGTGCCGTAAGTACTATTAACATTTTGTGCTACCTATCGATAATGTATGTAGTAATCGATGACGAAAACAAAACGATATAGGCTGATGATAAAAACAAAATTCCTTGAGGAACATTATTTTATTTTAATAATGTAATTTAACATACTATTATGCATAAAGACACCTACCTACCTAACTGTGCCTCGCAAGTTACAACCCTATTGAGCGCGGCGAGCGTTGACCTTGATGTGACGTTAGCGTCAGATAAACTAAAATAAACTCTCGCGCGTAACCATTAAGTACATTTTTGCTTGCGCACGGGAAGTTTAGGCTATTATAAGAGTAGGTGAGCGGTACGGCTGCAAGTAAAAATGTACTTTATTTTCTCGTGCATACATTTTACATTTGTTTGATTGTTTTTGGGAAGAGAATCATCTGTAGTACTATTATATAATCTGTGGTTAGAGTCATCGACACTAAAGCGACGGTTTAGTCAGGTGTAACAGCTAGTGTAACTAAATAAGTAGTGTAATGATCTCTCAGCTCGGCGACGGACAGTTAGTGCTTGCGCGGGAGGGGAGCGGAGTGACAGCGCGCGGGAGGAGTGAGTCAGCGAGGAGTGCGGTGCGCGTGATATCAGCAGCGTTATCAGTTCGCGATTAGATACTGCCGCGAGCACACCTCACCGGCTGCACCGAGCCGCAGCGAGGCGCCCGGCAGCACAGCGCCATGAGGAGCAAGGACCGCCTCGCCGAGCTGCGCCACGTAAGTGCGGAGGCGCGGCATGCCGGACGGAGTGTGCTCCCGCTGTGACGTCACCACTGTCAACAAACCAATGTCGCGTGAGGTGTACAGGAGTGTTGAGTGCTGTGATTGTGGTTGCAGCTGTCGCGCGGCGCGGCCGGCGTGTACTGCGACACGGTGGAGCCGCGCGTGCCCGAGCCCGCCCCGCAGCTCGACCACTGCATACAGGAGATCTTCCTAGAGGTAAGTACGTGTCCTGTGTCTCTACAGCTCCGGCCGCAGTGTTTGGAATAAGATCGTTCATTACGAGTGATGTGCGACATTAACGACCGCTCGTTGTGTTCATTAGAGGCCTGCTAATTAATAGCCTTGTCGCGCCGCACCCATGTGCCGCAGGACAAAATCATTATCATGACACACTTGCGGAGTACTTCCACACGAACCATCGGATGAACCTACTGCTTACGTAATATATTATTATAACTCGTTAGCACTTCTGAACACAGGCCACGCTCGACTACGGTCGTCACTGTAATCCGACACCAAAATTATGAATATTCCTATGTATGCAAATGATTTATTATTGAGAGACGCGTCCATTGCGCGCACTTGCTAGTAAGAATTCTATAATCTATTACATACGTACTGTTATGTACATAGGTGTTGTTTGTTTATTTACATAGCACGCGACATTATCGCAGATGCCAGCCTTGACCCGCGCCGGCGCGCGGCGGCTGGGAACTGCAACCGTCGGTACTGACACTCACTGATCTTGAGTTATTTACTTGTCTGTCGCTACATCAGTAAGATGTTGTCCAATGCTCATGACTGTGGGGGCGGGGGTGTTGCAGGTGGAGCGCATGCGCGGCTGGATCCACGAGCTGGACGACAACACGCAGCTGGTGCGCCGCCTGCACGCCGACCCCACCTTCCATAACAACAAGAGTGAGTGTGTCGCTTCTGCGTTGTCATTTATTGTTTTCTATCCAAAGTAGACAGAGACCTTGGCCTTATCATGAGTTTTCAATTATTCTGACGTAAAGTAAACTGGAACTTTGACATTTTCAAATTGACAAATTTTAAGGAAAAAATTAGTTCTTTCTTCGCACACCAGAGGCGCTGTTCCATTTTTCCATACAAGAAACGCTATAAATACTGGAAAGACGCTGTAAAGTAAAATAGTGAAAACTCGTGATAAGGGTACAGGACCTCAATCTTATTTGCCCATTGCGCTACCTTGACAAGAAAACAGAGCTGCTCATCGAATACATGTTTCATGCAGAGTTACCTACAGTGCAGTGAAAAATGTGAACAAACGGATCGGTTAGATTAGTTCCTATTTAATTAAACTCGTACAAACTGTAAGATGTCGTAGATGACTATTCCGCACGATTACAGTACCTATACAGATCGGTGTTGGGCAGATTTGCAGGAGCAGCTGGATGCGGCGGTGACGGCGTCGAACGCGACGGGCCTGAAGCTGGGCGGCGCGCTGCGACAGTTCGAGGCGCGACTGAGCGCGCGCAACGACGCGGGCGCGCGCATCGCGCGGCTGCAGTACGCCGCTACGCGCCGGCTCTACGCCGACGCGCTGCAGCGGCACCACGCCGCGCTCGACGCCGTGCGCGCGCAGCAGCTCAGCCTGCTGCAGCACCAGATACAACTCAGTGAGTAACCTCACCATCTCACCCGCTACACCTCGTTCTCCACCTTCACTACTCTAACACTACCTAACGATCCATTGTCACAATATATCCAAAATCCTTAACTACCTACTGCAAGCTGACTATGCTTTCCACAACACAAAAGTCAATTTAAAGCTAGGGTAAGGCATGACATGGGCCGCGGGACTTATTCCACTACCGTGACCCTGGAACGTAAAGGGCTAATGAAGGACACCGTGGATTTTAGTCAGTACAAGTCTGACAGTCCCTCCCGCCCTGCCCTAGGTGGGAGGACTCATTTCATGATTTTACCACGCTAAAAAAAAAGGTAATGCATGACATGGCATTGTGTTTAAATGGACGCGGGACAGAAATCACCTGTGTTTTACGTTTATGTTTCTTGCTAAACAACCGAATTATCTGGCGAAATTGCATTATTAACCCCTGACGGAAAAAGAGGGCTGTTATAAGTTTGACGTGTCTGTCTGTTTGTCTGTCTGTGGCACCATAGAGCTCGAACGGATGAAGCGATTTCAATTAAGTTTTTTTTTCGTATCAAAGGTAACTTACGGGCGAGTGTTCTTAGACATTTTTGATGAAAATCGGTTTCATGAGCCGTTTAAAAGTTGTGGGGGTGAAAGTGGGGAAGGGTAACCGAAGGTTTGGGCACGGTAATAATAGATAATAAAATTATACTGTGTTTGGGTTTGCAAATAAACTCGAGTGGGGTCATAAATGAAAGCGCAGTGAAAGGGAATATTGATGACTTAATCGAGTGTTCTTAGCATCGTTTGATGTCACGGGACTAACGAATATCGTGACCCTGGAACGTAAAGGGCTATTAATGGACATCGTGGATTTTAGTCAGTACATTAAACCCCGACGGAAAAAGAGGGGTGTTATAAGTTTGATGTGTCTGTCTGTCAGCGATTTCAATTTAGTTTTTTTTTTTTTTTTTTGTAATAAAGGTGACTTACCTGACGGACAGAGCCGTCATCTACCCCGGTCACCAGGGAGAATGGAACCGGCGAGAGATGTCGTGCGGTGTTCCACAGGGATCGGTCTTGGGACCGCCCCTGTGGAACATCGGATACGACTGGGTGCTGCGCAGCGACCTCCCTGATGGCGTCAGCGTAATATGTTACGCTGACGACACGCTCGTCCTGGCACAGGGAGAGTCGCACCAGGCGGCGGCCGACGCGACGTGGCGACGGAAGCGGTTGCGGCAGTCGTTGATAGGATCCGGCAGTTGGGACTCGAAGTGGCGTTGCACAAGTCAGAGGCCATGTGTTTTCATGGCCGTCTGAATGCGCCGCGGTCAGAGTCCCACATAACGGTAGGAGGGGTTCGCATCGGCGTCCGGAGGACGATGAAGTACTTGGGACTCGTTCTCGACAGCCGATGGAACTTCAGGGAGCATTTCCTGAGTTTGGCCCCAAGGCTGAACCGGGCAGCAGGCGCCCTCAGGCGACTCCTGCCCAATATCGGCGGGCCAAACACCTCCTGCCGGAGGTTGTACGCCGGTATCGTGCGGTCCATGGACCTCTACGGGGTCCCCGTGTGGGCCCTGAGCATCCGGACGCGACCACTAAAGCTGGTCGCATGCCAGAGGGTCATGGCTATCCGGATGATCCGGGGATACCGCACGATCGCCGGCGAATCGGCCAACCTCCTTGCCGGATTGCTACCCTGGGATCTGGAGGCAACTGCCCTCCAGCGCGTCTATGAGTGGCGCGTGGAGGCGCAGCGTCGGGGAGAATTCCCGCTGCCCCGACAAGTCGAGGCGCGGCGGGAAGAGGTCCGGCGCGATCTCAGGGCAGTATGGAGACAACGACTGTCGCAACCGAGGTTCGGGCACGACGCAATCGCGGCGGTAAGACCCCTCTTTGAGGAGTGGTTGGAGAGACGTCACGGCGTCCTGACCTATCGGATGACGCAGGTCCTCACCGGAAACGCCCGGGTGCCACCACTGCGAAGATCGCCTGGAGGACACAGTAGAGCATACGGTGCAAGACTGCCCCGCATGGGCAGAGCACCGACGTGTCCTCACGGCGGCGATAGGCGGAGACCTCTCGCGCCCGGCATTGGTTGCGGCCATGCTGCGGGGCGAGACGGAGTGGGAAGCGGTCGCCTCCTTCTGCGAAGCAGTAATGCTCGCGAAGGAGGAGGCGGGCCGCGAGAGAGAGAGGACAGCGTCCTCCCTCCGCCCCAACCGCAGTGGTAGGCGCCCGCGGCGTCGGACGTCGGCAGACGATCTCCAGCCACCGTAGGCGCGGGCATGCGGGCAGCGAGTAAAGGGCAACTCGCTGCCCGACCATGGATCATGCCCGGGTCGACGGCGCGTTGTGTCCCACGCGCGCCTCAAAGAGCGTCAGCATAATGACGGGGCCCCCTCTCAGAGGGCCAAAGCCTGCCGGGGTCGCGGGATTATTTCCTTACCGTGACCCCGGAACATAACAGGCTACTGAAGGACACCGTGGATTTTAGTCAGTAGAAGACTGACAGTCCCTCCAACCCTGCCCGGGGTGAGAGGACTCAATTAAGGATTTTACCACGCTAAAAAAAAAAAAAAGGTGACTTACGTGCGATTGTTCTTAGAAGTGTTTGATGAAAATCGGTTGATCCAAGTTGTGGGGGTATAAACAACTTAAAAAAAAATTAACCGCCTTCAAAAACAACCACAAAAAAATAAATATTTAAAAAAACAAAGAACCCGACTGCGTAAAAAAACTAAAAAGAAAGAAACAAGCCCAGTAGTTTAGAATTCACTCATTCGCACTCACAGTCGGGGTCCATTCAAATTATACCAATCAAATCTTCCCAAGGGGCCCCGACTGTGAGTGTGAATCAGTGAATTCTAAACTACTGGGCTTGTTTCTTTCTTTTTAGTTTGTTTTACGCAGTCGGGTTTTTTGTTTTTTTTTAAATTTTATTTTACTTGTTTTAGTTTTTGTTAGCATTTATCAGTCCAAATTAAATTGAAACACATAAGTTATATATATTTTGGTAAACCATTTTTAAAATCCTTTGATACCCCACTTGATAGAATGTGAGAGATTTTAAAAAAATATTTTTAGTTCGGAACCCGTTCCACACGAGTTCGACTCGCACTTGGCCAGTTTTATGTACCCAGAGACACTCTCACTTTTAAGACGAATCTAACGTCACCTCTCAAGTTAAAATCCATCAAGCCGTTTAGGCTGCAGAGCAACACACAGAAACATACATACATACATAATATACATACACTCGAAAAACATAACCTCCTGGCGCAGTCGGGTAAAAGGGGTGAAATAACCTACAAAATAACTTTTCTTTCGGAAGTCGGTGGCTTTGTTTTTTTTTTATTTCGTTGTCTTTTTTGCCACCGACTTCCAAAAGAAAAGTTATTTTGTAGGTTATTTTACCCTTTTTGTGGTTGTTTTTGAAGGCGGTTAATTTTTTTTTTTTTAAGTTTTTTATTTTAGTCTTTTTAGTATAAATATTCAACCCAAATTCTTGTCAAAGACATCATTTTCTTACACGTGCACTAGAATTTTGTAATCCGTGGCACCGGTATTAACATCGTTCATGTAAGTACACAATAAGCTAATAAATTTCCTTATCTCAAAAACTGCGGAACAGATTTTGATGAAACTTGCAGTACTCCTTATGGTGAACGATCCCCAGTACAACAAAAAAAGAATTTTGAAAATCGGTCCACAATTGGCGGAGTAATCGCGTAACAAACACTCAAAAAATAAAGATCATCCAAGTAGCCGAAATTAATAAAATGCTCACAAAATAAAAAGTACTGAACCAAATCGGATGAATTTTTTATGGGACCCAAACTGCAAGTATACTGCATCGAACAAAAAAAGAATCACACTAATCGGACTAGAAACCTCGGAGTAATCAATGTACATACATAAAAAAAAACATACCGACCGTATTGAGAACCTCCTCATTTTTTTGAAGTTGGTTAAAAATTGGAAAAAAATAACCGAATTTCTGCAAATATACACGAGTGAGGTCTCAAATGAAAGCGCACTGAAAGGGAATATTGATGACTCAATCAAGAGTGTTCTTAGCTTCGTTTGATGACAAAATTGGTGGAGGGTTAATTGGGACATGGAAATCCGATTGTCAAGTGAGAGTGTCAATTAATACATCTCAGTCTTTGCAATTCTGCTAAAGATGATTTGTCATGTGGGTTATTAAATAATTTGTACTGTAACCGCCAAACATAAAATGATATTTAATAAGTATGTACCTATAAAAAGTATCATATAAAAATTAAATTAAAAAAAAAAAACCGACACAAGAACCAAGATCCGTCCCTTTATAAAGTAATCTATCTATCTAGACACGGTGAGCGTGGCCAGCCAAGTCTATTCTTTACTTATAATAAGTTCCAGGCTCTAAGAATTCGACATCAGGCGTTTCAAATCTTCGATTTTGACGACCCCGTTGTCGCTGGCATAAGCAACAGGATCCGCGTAAGAAGTCGCTGGCAGAAGCTAGTAAATAATAAAAAAAAGGGAACCGACTTCAAAACCAAACACAAAAAAACAATAAAATAACTTTTCTTTCGGAAGTCGGTGGCTTTATTTTTTTTTTAATTCATTGACATTTTATGGCCACCGACTTCCGAAAGAAAAGTTATTTTTTTGTTTTTTTGTGTTTGGTTTTGAAGTCGGTTCCCTTTTTTTCAAAAAGTTTTTTATTTTTCCCTTTTTAGTTGTGATAATCTTCAAAAATCTTCATAAAATCTGTGTCTTTGAAAATCTACAATCCTATTAAGAAAAACGGATCTATGTGAGCAACTTCACGAGATATCCATTATTATTATATATTAAAACCTTCCCCAGAGTGTAACAAACACTTTTCTGAAAACTGCATCAAAATCGGTTCAGCCAAACGCGAGATAATTGCGGACAAACATGCAATCGTCCCTGAAAATCTACGATCCAAGTAAGCAAAACGGATCCACGCGGGCAACGTCACGGGATATCTATTAGTGTTATATACTAAAACCTTCTCCAGAATGTAATGAACACTTTCCTGAAAACTGCATCAAAATCGGTTCAGCCAAACGCGAGATAATCGCGGACAAACATGCAACCGTCCCTGAAAATCTACGATCCAAGTAAGCAAAACGGATCCACGCGGGCAACGTCACGGGATATCTATTAGTGTTATATACTAAAACCTTCTCCAGAATGTAATGAACACTTTCTTGAAAACTGCATCAAAATCCGTTCAGCCAAACGCGAGATAATCGCGGACAAACATACATACATACATACATACATACATACATACATACATACATACATACATACATACATACATACATACATACATACATACATACATACATACATACATACATACATACATACATACATACAGGTCGAACTGAGAACCTACTTTTTTTTTTGAAGTCGGTTAAAAACAAGTCAATCTTAAAGTACCTTATTATGTATTAATAATTATAAAAAAATACGTCACGTTGAGGGACCAAAAAAAAATCGTAGATAATAAATAATTTGGAGCGGTCCCCCAACGTGACGTATTTTTCAAAAAGAGGAATTGATTTGACCATTTGTTTGTATTGAATAGGCTTCGAAACTATGTACTAGACCATTTTCAGATTTTTAAAAGTATCCTATAAGGAGGGTAACCGGGCATTATATAAATTTCCTAAATTCGAAGTTAGAAACACGCGCAGACGAAGTTGCAGGCGGAGTGCTAGTTATTACATTATTTTAGGATTTTATTAAAATATAAGTATATCACTAGCTTCTGCCCGCGACTTCGTACGCGGATCCTGTTGCTTATGCCAGCGACAACGGGGTCGTCAAAGTCGAAGATCTGAAACGTCCGATGCCTAATTCCAAGAGCCCGGGTAAAAATTAAATGGGAGTTTTGGCCAGTAGAGTCAAATTTTTATGAATAAAAATTTGACTCTACTGGCCAAAACTCCCATCCATCGACGCTGGAAAGCGATTTTATCGTATCTCGCAAAATGGGATTTTTTTATTGCATATTAAAATTTGAATTCAGAAAAAAATACTGCGTCGGACAGTCTGATCCATGTTTTCCTAGGCGGTTTTTTTATGATACGACGTGGACTTTTTCTTAACCTTTTTTAAGAAAACATACTTCAAAATGCTGTAAGTGCCATAAAATCAGCTATTTTACAAAAAACAAATAGATACAACAAAATCAACATCGTAATCGTTGTCTAAAATTTTAATACTATTTTGTAACTACCAAGATACAGCAATATTGAAGATTCAAATTGAAATACCAATTGCTGTAACTCGCAAAAACTCATGTTATACGGTTATACCAACTTTAGAACACTATCTTTAGTGTTATCTAATAAATTTAATTATAAGAAATATGTGTTTCAAAAATTACCTCTCGGTTTCAGCTAGTTTACGAGTTATGAATTTTTTAAACAGTTTTTTGGCTCTGGTGTAAAGTTCCACTTTTTGAAATACTACAAGATTGCTTTCTTGCGTCGATATGTACCTATGTAAGTATGTATACCTTGATAGTAGGCAATCATCAAATATTGTTTTAGATTGTGACTTTATGACCAACTTTTCTTGCGATGTGTTTTAACAATAACATCTGCAACACAATCAGCCTAACGCTTTAATCAAAGCCAAAGAAACCAGTCGAAGGCGTGTGTTTTATTATACTAATTTTCTCACAAGTTCCACACAAAGCCTACCTGCTCCTGAGCAATTTATAGTCTTGGCTAGTTTTCGTTTGTTTTTTCTATTAGATGAAACTACGTGTAGGTATTATATTATGTATTCTGTGGTGTAGGTAAGAAGCAGTAGCTACTGTCCCTATTGTTACTAGGTCACATTTCCTTGGCGTTTTGAATAGCTGAGCTTGATTCAATATTTCCGTTAAATGAGATGATGAGTGAGCCGGCCGGTGTCGTGTCGCTTCTCGCGCACTAACTAATTGAGCACAAGCGGAAGCTGAGCGAGCGCAGGCGCTACCGAGACTGTGACTGAAATTCTATTTATTTATATTTTTTATTAGCAAAAGGAGATATTAGTGCATCATAAACACTTTAAACTAATAAATACCTATAACAATACTTGCATTTATTTCGATAATAACGTAGGCCACAAAGCTGACTGTGGTTGAAAAAAATTTTAATCGCCGCTGTAACTGTATAATTAATCTGAGAAAAAAAAAACAAGTTTTAAAAGAAAGATACCTGATAAAAAAAGTTAACAACCAACACAAATAAAACGATATTTTTTATTAATCTTATATAGGTATTACACCATAATTAAATAACAATCGTAATCTCGCGGTGCTCCGTCGACTTTTCTGACATTTTTCTAGATTTACTTTAGTTTTTAAATACCACAGAAAAGTATTTTTTGTCATTTCACTGAACCAATTTAGTGATTAATGATCATTAGATTTGTTCAGGGAAATGATAAAATCGTGTTGTAATTTTAACATCTCCGGGACTTGATCATATCCCTTAGGGATTTGATCAAATCCCACGTTTTATCATTTCCTTGCGACATATACATAACAGACTACCTACATTATATATTTTTTAAGGATAGGTTCGCGTTTGACCACTATCTCGCCTTATGGTAAGCGAAGATGTGGTCGACGGTAAAGCACACTTGCCTAAACATTCAAAGGGCGTCAAAGAATACGTCCACATCGCTGTCATCGGGAACAGTGCCTAGAACGCTGGCAGCATTGCCACGTTATAAAGCAATGCTGATTCTTTGGCCTAGCAATAAGCCAGCTCGCTAGTGACGTGAAGAGTCGAGTATTCGCCTAGCGATATTATCTTCAAAAACTTTGTGAGCATTCGGACCCCCATGTGTTTCAACCCCAAACGGCACAAACCACTGGCTCAAACACGTTTACTTTTTTTTTAAACATTGCCCCACACTAGGAACTTCACAAAAAAATAAACACAATGTCAATTTTTTAGAGTGTTCAACGGGTGTTTAATTTTTTTTGTGGTAAGACGGATAAAGTCACTTATACAAACGCCCAGACCCGAAACAACTACTTGAAAATCATAAAAATATTTTCTCCATGCGGGAATCGAACCCGCGACCACTCAGCGCAGCAGTCCGGTCAGCCACTGCGCCAACCGTGCCGTCAAAGTCAACTTACTACCTCATCGGGCGTGGGCACGGCACGGGCGCCGGCGCCGGTGCCGGTGCCGGTGCTGGGAAGCGAAAATGTATGAAAGCCGTGCCGGTGCCGGCGCCGGTAAGTGCAAAAGCGAGCCGTACATTTTCATACATTTTTGCTACCCCGGCACCGGTACGGCACCGGCGCCGTCGCCGGTGCCGGTGCCGTGCCGGCTAATAGAAAAACGCCCATTCAATGTATTTGCGCCGCATGTATTTCTCAGTACCTAGCCAGTTTCTAAGTTGTGGACAAAGGCATTATTTTAATGCCTTGCCAAGTTGAGGAGGATTGCTACTAGCTCCATGTTATTTACTGATCAAAAAGTAGCAGGTTATCAATTCAACGGTGTTTTTTTGGGTCCACCCTTTATAGCAGAACTTTTTACGTCATAATTTTATTTTGCATAGCAACGGATAGCATAAACCTCTTTTCGCAGAAAATCGTTTGGCATACACTCATTTACCATACACCGAAACCCATAATTTTGTAAGTCAGAATCATCTTTAGGCATAAATTTCATTTCCATAATAATCAATAAGTATAACCATCATATCGTAGAAAGTTTACAACCAGAATCATCTTTTGGCATATATCTTATATCCATAATAATCAAAAGTAGAACCATCATATCGCAGAAAATTCACTGCCAGAATCATCTTTTGGCATGCATTTCATATCCATAATAAATTTAAAGCACACTATTTTTATTCGCCACATTACGATGGAAAGGTTAATTGCTATATTTTTATGGAAATGTTAATTGTGTGGTTTTTATTTCGCTGCTAGTAAGATAATGCAGTAAGCATGCAGCAAGCATTCAGCATACAAGCATGCAACATGCAGCAAGCATGTAGCAAGCATGCAGCAAACATGCAGCAAGCATGCAGCGAGCATGCAGCATGCAAGCATGCAACATGCAGCAGGCATGCAGCAGGCATGGCTTCTGTCACGGCTCCGGCGCTGCGGGGCTCCGGCGGTCCCACGCGAGCTAATCGTCGCAGATGGTTTTACGCCCACCACCGCAGCATCGGCATCAGCCGCGGCGGCGTGCGTTAAAACCACCCGCTCCTCAGCTCGCGGGCCGCCTCGCCCCTCCGCGCCTTCGCGGGTTTAAATTACACTCTAGGGGTAGGGCAGACAAGACTACGTGAAGTCGGTTTTGCAGCGATTCATTTCTGTCACTAACTTTTGTAGCACACCATAGTGATTTTTTAAAACAATATTTTTTTTTCGATATGACTAATAAAATTATTTCTATTGAAATTCTGTGATCTTCGTAGTATGCTGAGCCAAATTATGCCAAACAATCGGCGCTCTAAATAAACGTTTTGCTAAATCAAATTATGCGAAATTGTAACTCTGACAAAGGTAATTATGCCCAATACAATTCTGCCATCTTAAAAGTATCCCATTTTAAATTCGGACATAAAAATATTAGGCCAAAAAACAATTATATTAAATATTTTTTATACCTTAACAATGTTCGTTTAAAAAAGTTTCTGCCAAGTGAGTTATGCCAAATAGGTTTCGGAGCAACAAGTTATGCCAGATAGAGGGCACCCGTTTTTTTTTGTGTGTGTTTGTTACGCGATAACTCCGCCAATTGTAGATCGATTTTCAAAATTCTTTTTTTGTTGGAAAGGAGAACTTCTGAAGTGGTCCATTAATCACCAAGTCAAGATTTGATAATGGGATCTTTGAGAAATCAAAGGCAACCCTCAAATTTTATGGGCCCACATACACGTACTTGCGTATGATAATCATCATCTCATGTAGCTGTAATGTTTTAATGAATATAGTATTAACCCATATCCAAAAACATGCGCTAGACATTACAAGCATTTAATTTTGAACAAAATTGTCCTTGACATCATTTGATATCAATGAATATCTGACGAGATATCGTAGTTACTTCAACGGCAGGTGTTGGGGCGCAGTCGGAATACGACGGCTCTGTCTCAGAGAACATTCAGCTCTGTCGTCTGTACGTAATTTTTTATAATCGCATTATTCCGCTGGAAAAAAATTGTTGTTGTGTTGTAAACTGCAAGAATACTAGCAGAAATAGTAAATTTAAGTTTTATTGATCCCCAATCGGTTTTTGGAAAGATGAACACTGCAGGAGATGGTTATCTGCCGTGACGGTGCGTACAGACTATGTAACATAACATGTTATATAACATTGTTATATAAAATTTTTCATAGTGTCGTCATGTTATATAACATTTTACATACATTTGTAGTGTTATATAACATTGTTACATGGTCTGTACGCACCCTGAACAGAAAAAGTGAATAACATCATAACCCTCATTTTAATCCCGTAATTGATATTTTTCTTATAGAATACAGTTTGCCTATGTTTATTTAATTTTGTTCAGTGCCAATGGATCGCCATGGAATCAAAATCAAAATCAAAATCCGATTTAAGTAATTCTTTTTTGCTGTACTAGGGTATCGTTTAACTTATGGATTACTGCAAGTTTTATCAAAATCGCTTCAGTAGTTTTTGAGATAGGGAATTTTATTAGCTTATTGTGTAAATGAGCGCTGTTATTACATGTGCTACGGATTAAAAAATTATAGTGCACATGTAATAAAATGATGTATTTGATAAGAATTTAGATTGAATATTTAAACTTAAAAGAGTATAATAATCATTTATTGAAACGAGTAACCATGACTCATATTTGTTAGTAAACAGAAAAAACTTATACTATATGTTAGGAAATATCACATTAAAATTATTAAAATATAACAAAAACAATACAATAAAACCATACAATCAAATACAATTAAATTATACCATTAAATACAATTAATAAAAACTTTTTCAAAAAAATGTAACCGCCTTCAAAAACAATCACAAAAAAGGGTAAAATAACTACAAAATAACTTTTCTTTCGGAAATCGGTGGCAAAAAAAAGACAAAGAAATAAAAAAATAAAGCCACCGACTTCTGAAGGAATACTTAGTTATATGTTATGCAAGGCTGCAAAGTTGATTTTTTGCGCGAGTACTTGTAATGAGAACTGAGCGAGCGAAGGATTCTAAGATTGAACCGCGAGATAAACGAGCGGTTCAAATATAGAATCCTGAGCGATGCGAAGTTTTCAAAAGTACGAGACGCAGAAAAACTTTGCTGCCGAGTGCAACACACAACTTTTCACCTCACACAGCGAGGAAATGCAGTGGGGGCGGCTCGCCTGCCAGTGTAGAAAACAATTGAATAAGTACAAGACGTGTTCGAATTTTGAACAACACTTTGTGCTCTAGAGCACAAAATGGAGTTTTGCGCTCAGATTTTGAATGAGAAATAGAATCTTTCCGAGCGTGTGAGGTGAAATAGTTATTTGTTATGCAAGGCTGCAAAGTTGATTTTTGGCGCGAGTACTTGAATTGAAAACTGAGCGAGCGAAGGATTCTAAGATTGAACCGCGAGAGAAACAAGCGGTTCAAATATAGAATCCTCAGCGATGCGAAGTTTTCAAAGGTACGAGACGCAGAAAAACTTTGCTGCCGAGTGCAACACACAACTTTTCACCTCACACAGCGAGGAAATGTAGTGGGGGCGGCTTGCCTGTCAGTGTAGAAAAGTAGAAAACAATTGAATACAAGACGTGTTCGAATTTTAAACAACACTTTGTGCTCTAGAGCACAAAATGGAGTTTTGCGCTCAGATTTTGAATGAGAAATAGAATCTTTCCGAGCGGGTGAGGTGAAATAGTTATTTTCATCCCACCTATTCGAAAAGAACGACTTGGTTCGCTTTTAAGTGCGCCCAAAACTAGTGTTTTCTATTGGGAACTTTTAGCGGGCAGGAATGAGTTTTTAATCCTCTTTAGAAGTGCGCCGCAAAGAACTTTACCGCGCACTTTTTGAATTTGGAACATCTTAGTGCTCGGCACCAAAGAAATCGAACGCAAATAGTGTTTGAATAAAGACTGGCTGGAATGACGGCCCATAGTCACGCCGGGTCGCTGGCTGAATAAAAATTGTAGATTTTATGACAAGGGACAATATAATTATTTATATAAATACTTTTTTTTTCGGACAGTGGCATGGATGCATTAACTGTAGGTTGTAATTTAATGTTTTTCACGATGCGTTCACATGTTTTCGTCGCGTTCTCAATGGAATCTTGTATATAATTTTCATAATTGCGAAAATGTCTCAAATGTACCTAAATATAAGTTTTTAGTTGTTTTATTATTAGATAATTTTGATTTAGTTGTTACTATATGTTTTATTTAATAATAATATTACAATAAAATATGAGGCGCTTTTTATTTTCTCATAGTGGGTGATGAAAAGTAGAGTGTATCACTCGGGCGCAAAATATTTTTTGGCTCGGGCGACGTACTTTGAATCCCTCGCTACGTTCAGGATTCTACTAAAGAATCCCTCACTTCGCTCTGGATTCAAAAAAGCGCCCTCGCCGTAAAAATATCATTTTGCTCCCTTGTCATACAATCTACTATTGTTATGCAAGGCTGCAAAGTTGATTTTTGGCGCGAGTACTTGAATTGAAAACTGAGCGAGCGAAGGACTCTAAGATTGAACCGCGAGAGAAACGAGCGGTTCAAATATGGAATCCTGAGCGATGCGAAGTTTTCAAAGGTACGAGACGCAGAAAAACTTTGCTGCCGAGTGCAACACACAACTTTTCACCTCACACAGCGAGGAAATGCAGTGGGGGCGGCTTGCCTGTCAGTGTAGAAAACAATTGAATACAAGGCGTGTTCGAATTTTAAACAACACTTTGTGCTCTAGAGCACAAAATGGAGTTTTGCGCCAGATTTTGAATGAGAAATAGAATCTTTCCGAGCGTGTGAGGTGAAATAGTTATTTTGTAGGTTATTTTACTCTTTTTTTGTGGTTGTTTTTGAAGGTGGTTACATTTTTTTTTGAAAAAGTTTTTATGCGAAATATGTAAAAATAAGACTCGATGTCTGCAGTCCCTTTACCTGTACTGTATACATACACAGTATACTGTGAAACTAAGTAAAATAACCAAAAGGTAGGCACAGTACGACAGTCAAAGAGATTTAAAAGAACCTATAGAGCGGGCATTGGGAAAATTGTCATACAAAATTGTTGATGCCGTGCGTCAGTATACTAGCGCTATCTCAGGTTGCATAGCAACGCGACTACTAGACTGAGGGACTTTTTACCTATTTGTAAAAAGTTTTGGATCACAAATTTCTTCGTGATGTCCCGTCTATTGCTCGTATATAGTTTAATGTCTTTGATGACAGTTCAATTTATTGATTGTTTCTTTCAGCGTAAGTTAGTTGCTGTTCGAACTTAATCGCCCCATTGTTGTAACATGAATCAACCTTCATCTCCAAGAAATCGCAAAAGATAACTGAAGGAGCAGGGTTTAGTTAGAAAGAGTCGGACAGTTATTTTACCAATACAACCCAAAAACAAGTTAGGTAGGTACGACAATAATCTTAAACCAACAAAGAAAATTATACATCAGCAATACAGGTAGTTATGAAGCGGATCCTAATTGCAGTTGTTTTGGAACAGTTATTAGTGTACAAGTTGAACGACTGCAGCGCTTTAATTCGCGCCTTGCGCGGGGTCGTCGGCCCGCGACCTCTGAATCACTCGCCACTGACTCGTGCTCTGTTGCAGCGAACCTGTCCGTGTCGGACGAGGAGTGCGAGGCGCTTCTGGACACCAAGAACATCTCGCTGTTCGTGGACAACGTGCGCGCCGAGACGGCGGAGGCGCGGCGCGCATTGCGCGATGTGGAGGCGCGCCACGAGGAGCTGACGCGCATCGAGGCGGCGCTGCGCGACGTGCGCGACCTGTTCGCGCAGCTGGCGCATCTCGTCGCCGCACAAGTACGTATCACCGCGGGTCGCTGCCGACTCGAAAGGCCTTCCGACAGAGCCATATTCTGTGACAGAGCGCGATCCGTTCTGGCGATACGTACGAGAACAGATCACTGGATCGGATCGCAAGGACTTTCCATTAATAATTTAATTTAAATTATTTTCAGGAAGATTCAAGATAATAAAAGATAAAACCTTTTTAACAAAAAATTAAACCTACGAAACATCGAGTTGAAAAGCAAAAATAAAGGGGTTTGAACATTTTTGTATGGGGAGTGCGAGTGTACCAGGTGCCATCCGCCATTTAATTTTATTTCAAAATGGCGGCCACGCATGAAACATTCATAATATATATCGCCACCATAAATAACCTAGTAAAACCTCACGTTTAACACCTCGAGTAATTCATCATCATCATCATCATCTCAGCCGTAGGACGTCCACTGCTGAACATAGGCCTCCCCTTTTGATTTCCACTTATACCGGTTGGAAGCGACCTGCATCCAGCGTCTTCGGGCGACCTTTATAAGGTCGTCTGTCCACCTTGCTGGTGGACGTCCTACGCTGCGCTTGCTGGTCCGTGGTCTCCACTCTAGTACTTTTCGACCCCATCGGCCATCCGCTCTGCGAGCAATATGGCCTGCCCATTGCCACTTCAGCTTGCTAATCCGGTGGGCTATATCGGTGACTTTAGTTCGTCTACGGATCTCCTCATTTCGGATTCGATCACGTAGAGAAACACCGAGCATAGCCCTCTCCATAGCTCGTTGAGCGACTTTGAGCTTTGAGATGAGGCCGATAGTGAAAGACCACGTTTCGGTGCCGTAACTCATTACTGGTAACACACATTGGTTGAAGACTTTCGTCTTGAGGCACTGAGGTATGTCGGACGAAAAGACAAATTGCGCAGTTTCCCGAACGCTGCCCAACCGAGTTGGATTCGGCGGTTGACCTCTTTCTCGAAGTTGGACCTACCTAACTGGACTACTTGTCCTAAGTAGATATATGAGTCAACAACTTCGAGTACCGAGTTTCCAACAGAGACTGGGGTGGGCACAACATTGGCATTTGACATAATTTTCGTCTTGTCCATGTTCATTTTTAAGCCCACCCGTTGTCCTCCATCGACTTTGCCATGACTACGATGTCGTCGGCAAACCGAAGGTGAGTGATGTATTCGCTTTGAGGGCAAAACGCCTGAAACATGGAGTAGAGGTGAGGTGGTGCTGTTCTTCAAAAAAGGTGATAACAGCCTATTGAAGAACTACAGACCCATCACGCTTCTAAGTCATGTTTATAAGCTGTTTTCAAGGGTTATCACGAACCGTCTCGAACACAGACTTGATGACTTCCAGCCTCCCGAACAAGCCGGTTTATACGCTGCGGCAAGTTATACAGAAGACCGAAGAGTATAACTTGCCATTATGCTTAGCGTTTGTGGACTATGAGAAAGCCTTTGATTCGGTGGAAACATGGGCGGTACTTGAGTCACTCCAGCAATGCCGTATTGACTATCGGTACATCGAGGTGTTGAAGTGCTTGTATAATAACGCCACCATGTCGGTCCGAGTACAGGAGCAGAGCACGAAGGCGATTCCATTGAGAAGAGGCGTAAGACAGGGGGACGTTATCTCTCCGAAACTGTTTACTGCCGCAATGGAAGACGCCTTCAAGCTCCTGGAATGGCAAGGACTTGGCATCAACATCTCGAGTAATTATGAGCTGTGAAACATTTACAAGTAGCGAAATTTTTTTCTTTCTTTTTAGGGTTCGGTACCGTAGCCAAATGGCAATAAACGGAACCCTTATAGATTCGTCATGTCTGTCTGTCTGTCCGTCCGTATGTCACAGCCACTTTTCTTCGAAATTTTAAGAGCTATCATGTTGAAACTTGGTAAGTAGATGTATGACCAGGGTTGGAAAAAAAAAACAGTTTTTTTTAATTATATAAAACAAACAGTTCAAAATGTTTTAAACAAGTGTTTTTTTTTGTTTTTTTTTTAGTTTAGGGCTTTATTTCAAATTAATTCGACTAGGTATGTTTCTTTTCTAGTAACAATAATGTTTCAAAAATAGGTGCTATCTTGTCCCATACAAATCCTGGTATTCTTAGATATTTGTTTGATTGAATGAAATACCTACATAACATAAAAATAATGTTTGAGTTTAATGTTTGTAAACGCACCCACGACACAGTAGAAATTCCTAGTGAGGGGCAATGTTTCATAAAAAAAATGATTAAGTTAATTACAACGCCAATGAAAGTTCAAAAATATAACAGCAATGAGACTCGATTGGTTTTATGTTGAACTATACTTATATATATATTCAGTTATTATGCGACATGAAAAGTAGTTTTTTTTCGTATTGTTTTATACAATGTTTTAAACTTGTTTTAATCTTTGTTTTTAAACATGAAATAAAAAACACTGTTTAATTTCAAACTGTTTTAAACACTGTTTTAAACATGGTGTTTTAAAACAACTTGTTTTAATCATGCCAACCCTGTGTATGACACACAAAAATAAAACAAAAACAAATCATTTATCAACAATAGATCATTTTTAGCGTCTCCTCTCACTCGCACCCGTGCTCGCACTCTTTCTTTTACGACGCGATATTTATAGAGACGTAATGTTTTATTTGTGAAAATATTAAAGATAAATAGTATATTTACGAATGTTATGTGATCCCTTGACTTTTAGAAGTCTTGCATGTTTAATTTGTACAATATCTCATCACACACGACGGAATTTTCGGTAGTTTTGAGTCACTTTTACTTTTGATTCAGTCTGTGGTACGTGAAGTGCCGCTGGCAACGTCGCACTGAGATCAAGATGTGTGAATCAGCCTCATTTGAGCGCATACGTTATTGAGCGCGTATGACGTATCTACATCTTTTTTACTTATAATATCATTGAAATAGGCCATCAAAGAGGCACTTTTAAACGTCGAATATTAAAATTAAGGAAATAGGATGGGATGGGATTGATTCTACACCCATTCGCAAAGGTAGGTTGTATGAAGAAGAATGGGCAAGAAACTCCATACTTACTCTTTTAAAAAAAATGTTTTACAATATTTTTTAACAGCATTTGAAATAATTAATGTCAAGGCAATTTACATTGAAAATCTAGACTAAAAATATAAAAAATAATAAGAAATAAAAAAAGCAAAAAGGTACATGGCGTTCACATTTTAACAAAATATTGAAATTACACAATTTACAAATATAATATAAGTGTGTGAGCATTCAAATTTCAACCAGCTTGATTTTGTTTAAGCCCTACTTTGTACTATGGAGCAGGACCAGCATGTTTCCAAACATTTTTATCTTGAAAATAATCTTCTAATTTATAATATGCTTGTTTACTAAGTGTGTTTTTTATGTAACTTTTTTTTTTTTTCATTTAGATTTAAGATTTCACTCGGTATTTTATTGTAACATTTAACACAGAACCCCATAAAAGATTTTTGTACTTTAGACAATCTAAAATATGGTTGATCAATTTTATCTTTATTTCTCGTATTAAAATTATGTCTGTCGCTTATTTTATTAAAAAGATGAAGATTTTTCCTAACATGCATTATATTTTCATAAATAAATTGACAAGGCACTGTCATTATATTAACCTTTTTGAATAATTCCCTAAGAGATTCGCGACGACGTAGATTGTAAATTGCTCTGACAGCTCTTTTTTGCAAAATATAGATTCAATGTCAGCTGCCCGGCCCCACAATAGGATGCCTTATGACATAATGCTGTGAAAGTAGCTGAAGTAAACCAAACGCGCAGTTTCGACATCTGTTAACTGCCTTATCTTTCTAACAGCATAAGCGGCTGAGCTTAGTCGCCCTGACTCTATAGATGCTATATGGGGGCCCCATTGTAATTTGTCGTCTTACGTGATTCCTAGAAAAACTGTCTGATTAATAAATTCCAATTTTTTTCCGTTCAATAAGATGTCACATTCGCTACTTAAAGTGAATCTAATACATTTTGTTTTCTTTTCATTAAGAACTAAATTATTAACAGTAAACCAATTTTGAACCTTAAGCGCGCTAGTACACACTGAAAGAACACAGTTTCTGTCAATTTGACATCGTGATGCCCCCCGCATAAAAACAAAACACTAACGAAACAGCTATGCCTCGTATACCAGGAAGAAAACAACATGAGCTTTTGCCACTTTTCTTTCGAATAAACAAAGTAAGATCCCGAGCTTCTAGACACTACTTGTATTCTTAAACGAATGGATAATATGATAAATGTATACCTATCAAAATAAAATAAGGGCCATTCATTATATTACACTTTAAACCGCACATTGTGTCACACTACGAATTGGATATATTTGTAATTTACAAAGTGTGCATTATAAAGATTAATTAATTCCATTCTATAATACGAGTAAATTATCTTGTTATGATATCTTTCAAGTGCTAATTTTGTTTCTAGTGGCTAATTTGAATTCATAACTTATTTAATTAGATTTTTTAAATTATTTAGAATTTACGATTTGGTGTTTAAAATTTTTCAAACTTTTTCTTTGACTTATATTATACATCAAACAGTCATTTATGCCATCTATTCAGAGACATAATTATGGACGCAAAACCAGCCACTTGGGGTGATTACGGTGACATAGATAAGGAGATATAGCCAGAAGTGGTCGGTTTAATGCTCGAATATTTCCAACCAGTGGTACAAAATATTTATCAAAAGAGACGGGTAATATCACCAAACGCCGTGATCCAGGAAGAAAGTGAGTAAGGCCCAAGAAGACCATCAAGTTCGTTAAACCGCGCAAAGAGAGCGATAATCTACTGCGCGGATCATACAAACTCCATTGCGACCAGCCACAAGCTCCCCTATAATTGATAAGACAATTTCGAATCGGCACCATGAAGATTTCATTCATTCATTCATCATCAGCCTATAATGTTCCCACTGCTGGGACACAGGCCTCCTCTCTGTGAGAGGGAGTGGGCCATAATCCACCATGAAGATTAAAAATTAATATTCAAGAAGATTCTTGGTTCGCCTGCAGTTAACTGTGAGCGGATGGTGCAAATCGTTAAACATTTGCAAAGGAGAAAATTTATTGAACTGTTTTGACTGGGCTTCAGTGCTTCATATACTGGGTTACAGCTGGATTATTTTTTTAATAAAGACAGATCTATCAGAGTTCAACAGGTTTCGGATCATTTCACTCATGAAACAGAATGTTTTGGTGAGCTTTAAATTATAATCTCTATCTCGCAAAACTGAGCTTTCACTTCCTAACGAAGGTACGTAACTGCTAAAAATTGCGTAGAAAATGTGGTTTAACTCCACATTATTTCATTTGCACAGCAAGTAGTGCCTGATTTCATCTTCGATCAATCGCGACTAACAGTGCATAGATTCGTTTATGCTCGAATTACGATGCTACAATTGGTCACTCAGGCTTTTTAACTGATTTCTATTGAAATGGTATAGAAAATGTTCGTTATTTAATACAGAATATTTCACCTTCAGTAAAATAACACAGGGTTTAAGAGAAAAAAGAACTCTCTGGAACATTGAAAACATTATTTTTTCGATTTCATTATTTTATATAAGAAACTTGACACATTCCTGTAATTTCTCACTTTTCATTCAATTTCGCTTATTTTTACGATTTATTGGAATGCTAACTTATTTTTTGTATGTTTTGTTCTGAGTAGTATCTGTATTCATGAATAAAATTCACAAAATAATATCAGGCGAAAGAGCTATGGCCGGCTGAGTGCTTGAACTTCAATGCTGCTAAGACGTGAATTTTTCCGCAAAAAGGAGCCAATCCGACCCGGTTCTATCTTTCTGAGGTGTAACCGTAAAAATGACAGGCCATTGGGGTGCCGTTGACATCGACCCACAATATTAGTCCACTTATTGAGTTGGCTGCAAAAAAGTTAGGTACATGGAGTGGTACAGGTTTGCCAAATCCCAACTCAAACTGGAAGTAGTCCTTGAATCATTATGCAAAGCAGTCATGCTAGCGAAGTAGGAGGTGGAACACGTGAGGGAGTGGACAGCCGCGTGACCTACGCCGCCGAGAAGCGATTTCCAATCAGAGAGGTACGCCTTGGAGGGCCGGAGCTTGTCTTGGTCACTGGACTGTCTTATCAGGTAACGGTGACCCTGGAACGTAAAGGGCTACTGAAGGATCACCATGGATATTAGTCAGTACGAGTCTGGTAATAAATCCCGTCCCACTCGGGAGGACACATTTGATGATTTTACAAAAAAAAAAAAAAATACAATGCAGCTGCCAAAACGGAATACCGCAATTGACTGGATGCCGAACCTGATACAAGACTTCAACTCTCTTCGATCAAACTTAATAACAAGAAATCGACTGATAAAAAAAAACTTTTTGAAAAAAAGTACCGACTTCAAAAACGAATCCAAAAAAGTTTAAAATAACTTTTCTTTTGGAAGTCGGTGGCTTTGTTATTTATTTCATTGACTATTGCCATCGACTTCCAAAAGAAAAGTTATTTTAAACTTTTTTGTATTCAGAAAAGTTATTTTAAACGAAAAAGTTAAAATCAATTTTCTTTTGGAAGTCGGTGGCTTTGTTATTTATTTCATTGACTATTGCCACCGACTTCCAAAAGAAAAGTTATTTTAAACTTTTTTGTATTCGTTTTTGAAGTCGGTACTTTTTTCAATAAGTTTTTTTTTTTTTTTAAGTTACTTTTCTCTGGGTTAACCGCTACCTCAAAACGATCAGATCAATTTTTCACGGATTTTCGGGGCGCACGTTAGAGAGCCAAATCCTGCCGGCGTCGTGGGACTGTCTTATCAGGTATCCATGGCCCCGGATCGCAATGGGTTATTGAAGGACACCGTAGATTTTAGTCAGTAGTGTCAGTACAAGTTTGTATGTCCTTCCTGTAGTCCTGTCCTTCCCTGGGTGGAAGGGCTGATCTGACGATTTTACCACGTAATAAAAAGACATACCACCAGGGGCATGGTCGGTGGTATGTGGTTCCCGCAGCGAGCTATATTATCCAAACGAACTGGAATGTTTGGGAAGTTAGCAAGTCTAAAATTACATTTAATTACCAATTCAGAAAAAAAAGCTATCAGAATTATTTACATTATTTTATTATCTACAAATTATATCCACATTCGAATATACACACATCAAAAGTGTCTAGGGATCAAGCATTTTTATGCGGATTTCTTGAGATTGAGATGTGGCTTTGTAATAAATTTATGATTTTATAAATTTATATGGATCCTTTTTGGTGCATTTCATAATTTGAATCAGGAACTGTAAATCAAATTCGAGTAAAAGATGAAAATCAGCTGTCAATATTTTCCCTATAAAACATACAACGCATTGAAGACATTATTAGTGCTACTGTTTCCCTACTACTGATTAAAACCAACGTTATTATGGAGCGGCGACGTCATTTAAGCAGGGAAGAAATGCTCAGAGCCGTGGGAATGATAGAAGCTGGTTCCCGGCAACGTACTGTGGCTTTAGCTCTGAATACAAGTCAGAGTGTTATCAGTCGACTTTGGACACGTTACCGAAGCACTGGTACCGTGGCTGAGCGCCATGGAGGACGGTATCGCTGCACCACACGGAGACAAGACCGATACATTCAAATCTTAACTCGAAGAGCTCCAACAATAACCGCCATGATGTTAGCCGTGAGGCTTCATCACTCTTCAGGGAACTTAATTAGCGACCAAACAGTCAGAAACCGCTTGCATGAAGTGAACCTTCATTCCCGAAGACCGCTACGGGTACCACCTATAGCAATGCACAATCGTAGGATTCGATATCAATGGGCTCTTGAACACAGAAATTGGGCAGAAGAACAATGGCGTTTCGTGTGCTTTTCTGATGAGTCTCGTTTTGGTATGAGACCGGATACAAGACGTATACGACACTGGAGAACCCCTGGACGCCAACAGCGATTAAAATCCTGCCAGGAAGTCCATCCTTATAGTGGTGGAACCATCATGGTATGGGCGGGTATTTGGATCGGCGGAAGAACTGAGTTGATTTGGATCAGAGGCAACCTCAACGCTCAAATTTATGCTGAGACGATTGTATCAGACGTCATCGTTCCTCTACAAGTGCAAATCGGTCCCTTATTTCAGTTAATGCATGATAATGCACGACCGCACACCGCAACGAACATGGGCGGCCATTCCACAGCGTGATTTGGATGAACTCATTTTGAGTATGCCAAACCGATGTTCTTGTGTTGTTAGTGTTCGCGGTAGAAACACGGATTATTAATTGTTTATGTTTAAGTTACCCAATAAAATTTTAAAGAAAACTGTTATTTCAGTCTTTTTTTCGAACTTTAATGTTAGTGGTTCAAATGTCAAAAATCCCTTTATTAGGAAAATGGCAAATTTCTTTATGAATGCAAAGGTGACTTGGTTTATCGTTACTGTGACAAACGATAACACTTTATTTGATGAATCCTTAAAGAACATTTTAATTAATATCAATCAGGAGAAAAGTTATTGCAAAAATATATGTTGATCCCTAGACACTTTTGATGTGTGTACATTGCAAAATATTAGCTTGTATCAAGAAAGGTAGGTTATGCTGTATTCTTGGCGATTGGGAAAATTACTGGCCACCACTCATGACCTGCGGAAAATTCGAGGTACTACATTTTTCACATGGAATTTGATGTCATGACAAAGACACTAGCGCCGCGTATGAAGGTCATGAATGGTGGCGTGTATTTTAAAATTTAATAATTACGTGACTAATGTCAAAATGGTTGCGAGCGATACGTCCTCCCTCAAAAGGCGCCCCGCGCCGTCTAAATCAAAGAACAAACCGTTCTTGGTTTTATGTTGAATTTTGTCATTGCATATTATAATTGTTTAATACTATTATTTTACTTTTAAATGAGCTAATTATTTTTTTCATGCAAGCTAAGATAGTAAACTTAGTTATTCAATACTTTTTGATTGAATATTCAGTAAATATTGATAGATAAAAAATATAATTTCGGACGAAAAAATGTCAAATTCTTCCTGTTTTGAAAAATTATTTTTGGTGTATTTCTGAATGGAAAATAAAAAAGTGATTAATGCAGTCCAAATATAATCTTTCAGATGTACCATGGACATTTTCAAATATTATTTCACTATTGTACTATGTAATTCGGTACCAAAGTATGACAAAAAGTAGAATTTTATGAAACATCCTTTGCAGAGACAAGGTTTTTACTCATGTATGTAAACAAATCTAAAAATTTGTTTAAAGCACTCCACACAGAAATAATCAAACTTTCACGAGTATATATCTTTTTTTTATTTGTGGCAATGACATACCCAGAATCAGGTTCCAAAAGTCGCACAAAAACAACGAAACGTGTGAAAGCACTCTTAAGAATACAGTCATTAACAGTGTCTAGATTTTGTGCACGTCTGTCAATTTTAAAAATTAAAGATGTATCATCAGCAAATAGGTAAATCATTAATATAGACTAAGAAGAGGAATGGACCCAAAATAGAACCTTTACGTTACTTGCTGCTACGGAACCCTTTATGGGCGAGTCCGACTCGTAAGTACTTGGCCGGTTTTTAATATTTTGATGTTTATTGATCAAAAAGGGTACTTACAAAATAAAACTAATAAAAATTGAATATTAGTTTTTCCACGCATTTGAAATGCTGAAATTGCATTAAACGAAAGAAATAATCCTATCTAAAATCTCTCTCTCAAACTTTTTTTTTGGTAGTAAAATCATCTAATTAGTCTTCCCACCCAGGGCAGGACAGGAGGGACTGTCAGACTTGTGCTGACTAAAATCCACGGTGTCCTTCAATAGCCATAGGCAACCGACGCGAGATGGATGCAAGTGGCTAATAATTGTTGTTCGGCGCGCGTGGCGGTCTTGTTCAGCAGTGAACGTCTTCCGGCTGATGCGAAGACACTTTAGCTCTTGATGATGTTAATTTTGGCATATTTATCTTTTTGGTCAAATGTGAATTGTCAAAAAACTTCATATTTATAATTTTTTGTGGGCATTTTTGTGGGTACATGAGAATAATTAATTCTTGTTTAATTAAATTATAGTTACTGATTTTAATAAATATTCATTTGTTTAAATAAATAAAAAAAAATATAAAAGTATCAAGACGATAGGTTAAATTACGGTATTCGTTCACAGCGGGTTGCCATATTATGAACAGCAAAGTGGCGACCTGCGGAATTTCTATTCGTTTTTAACATGCTGTACTTGAAGACTACTACTTGTAGAAGTGGCAGGACTCAGAGCATAACAATTATCAATTACCTGAGTGGAGAGCTTCCTGCCACTTTTGGCGTTCCTCAGGGAAGTGTGGTTGGTCCCACACCTTTCTGGGTGAATGTTGACCAGATGTCCCCCTTCTGCTGATCCCGCTGGCCAGTAGTGACGCTCCTCACCGGATGAGGCCCGCTAACTGTATTTAGAGCGGTGCAGACGTAGGTCACGCACATTGAGCTCAGCCGGCGCCGCCCTGTTTAGTAATTAGCTCGCCGCTAATTGATTCGGCGTACATATTATAGTTCCCTGTAAAACAATAGCTAAACGGGATTTGGCCCCATGTAACCGAATTATGATTCATTTGTGATAAAATTTACGTATGATTCATCCACCGCACGTAAGAAATGAATGGTTGTGATGTGTTGCAGCAAGATCAGGTAGACAGCGTGGAGTACTACGCGCTGCAGGCCACCGAGCACGTGGGCACCGGCGGCACCGAGCTGCTCAAGGGCACCGTCAGCCGCACCAAGGCGCGCAAGGTAAAACTGTAGCTGCCTTTTGCACACAACCACTAAAAGACTACTTCCTATAATGCATTATTGTACATTATTAAGTTATTTGATGAGGTCGTTCCTCCCTCAACTAAGTGAAGGTACGTTGAGAAAACTGCATCATAAGATGATGAAAGCCAGCCGACCCCAACATAGTTGGGGAAAGACTACGTAGATGCCGAACCGGATGCAGCTAAATATCTGTAATTTACAAAGAGTGTTTGCTCAGAGATGCGCTGTGGAGGTCAGATACCTCCACAGCGCATCTACTGGCTGGGTAATACGATACCCCTTGGTAAGACTGGTTGTCAGACATTCGATATTCTGACTAACGACTGCGTTCCAAATGACAGCTGGGACTGATAGAAGGTCAGCCATCCGCAGACCAACCTCGGCAAGCGTGGGCTCCACGGTGACGAAACCTAACATTGCGAAATAAAGAGCTGCCAGAGAGTGCGCGTGCAGTGGTGTGCGTGCGGCTGTGTCCGCTGAGAACCATCCTCAGCTTGTTGTTCACAGAAGAAGGTGAGCCTCATGGTGTGCCTGGCGGCGGGCTTCGCGATCGTGCTGCTCGTGCTCGCGCTCACGTGACCGCGGCGGCGCGCACTAGCGACGCATCGACTAGTCATCATTATATAAACTGTGTTCCAGACTAACTTGTAATGTACGGACTTTTAATTTATTTTTTAATAAACTATACATTTAGCTAATTGAAACCTTTTGTCCTTCTTCTTATAACTTTGCCGGACGGCATTTTGGAGTTACATAATCTATATATACTACTCAAAACAAAATAAGGGCCACCTGATTTTTGTCGATTTATTAAACAATATTTAAATGTTATTAGTTATTACGACTTTATCTTATTATTATTAACGATTTTAGATGGAAATACACAAAAATCAAGTTTGTATCCTAATAAATCGTTAAAATAAACGAATTTGAATGAAAAGTGTGGAATTGCAGGAATGTATCAAGTTACATGAAACATAAAAAAGTCGAAGAAATAACGGCTTCTATGTTCCAAAGTGTTCTTTATAGCTTCTGTTTTTAATTCTGTATTATTTTATTGGAGGTGGAATGGTCTGGATTAGTTAATCCGGTGTTTAATTGGGTGTTTTTCGAACATTTTCCTTTGGGATCCTCTACCAACAAGTTTTCAGAAAATTTATGAGATCCAGCTGAGTTTTGATGGGAATTTTACTTTCTTTTTCACTCATCTTTAACTCATCTCATAAATGCTCACTAAAATTCAGGTAAAAATCATGAGTGACCACTGTAACATCGTAATTCGAGCATCAGCGAATGTGTGCACTGTCAGTCGCGTCGTGTTCGCTCAACCATTATCCTGCTTCAAGATGAACTCAGGTACTCCTTGTTGTGCAGATGGAATAATATGGAGTTGCAACACATTTTCTATGCAATTTTGAGTAGTTACAGCACCCTCACTAAGAAGAGCGAGCTCAGTTTTGCGTGATAGAGAAAACCGCCCCAGAGCATAATTCAGAGCTCCCCGAAACAGTCTGTTTCAAGAGTGCAAGGTTCTGAAACCTGTTGTTAAGATCTTCTCTAGGCTCTAATAAATCAGTCCTTATTAAAAAAAATAACCCAGCTGTCATCAATAAAAAGTACTGAAGCCCAGTAAAAACAGTTCAATAATTTTCTCCTTTGCCAATGTTTAACAATTTGCGCCATATGCTGCAGTTAACTGGAGGTGATCTAAGCATCTCCTTGAGTATTGCTAGTCTTCATGGAGTCGATTAAAAATAGTCTAGTTAATTATAGGGGTGTCTATAGATCGATGCAATGGAGTTTGTATGGTCTGGGCAGTAGATTTTTGCTCTATTTGCGCGGTTAGAAACTTGTCTGGTCTTTAAACTGGTCTTTTTGGGTTTTACTTACTTACTTTCTTGTTTGATCACGGCGTCTGGTGATATTACCCGTCTTTTGAGACCAGTTTCAAGCGTTTTGAACCAATCATTGGGAATATTCCACCATTAAACCTACCTCTTCTGGGTATGGGCCCCCTGGATTAAGGTGACACCCCAAGTGGCTGTTTTTGCGTCCATATGTCTCTGAATACATGACGTTATGAGATTGAAAGATCATTATATCCTGCTTGCCGTATTAGTCGAAGAAAACTCCGTTAGAAGTTTGAAAATTAAAAAACACCAAGCCGTAAATTCTAAGTAATCTCAAATATCTAATAAAAAAAAGTTATGAATTTCCTATTATGCAGTAGAAACAATATTAATGCTTGAAAGAAACCATAACAAGACATTTACTGTTTATTATGTACCCAGAATCAGTTTAAAGTGCAATTTATTAAGTGGCCCTTATTTTGTTTTGAGGAGTATATATAAAAGCAAAAGGTCACTCACTCATAGGACACGAAATCTCAGAAACTACCAGTGCTAGGGGTTTAAAATTTTGCATAGGGGTTCTTTTTAAGACGTAGGTACTCGCTAAGAACGGATTTTGCGATATTACGCCCCTAAGGGGTTCTTTTTGGGGTTGACAGTTTGTATGAAACTTTGTTACTACAAGTACTAGGAGTTTTAAATTTTGCATGCGGGTTCTTTTTAGGAAGTAGGTGCTACTTACGAAACGGGTTTTTCGAAATTCGACCCCTAAGGGGTTGTTTTTGGTGTTGATAGTTTGTATGAAACTTTCGTTACTACCAGTGCTAGGGGTCTCAAATTTTGCATGGGGGTTGTTTTTAGGACGTACACACTACCTAAGACGGGGTGTTTCGAAATTCAACCCCTAAGGGGTTGTTTTAGGTGTTGATAGATAGAGGTCTAAAATTTTGCATGGTGATTCTTTAGAGGACGTACGCGCTACCGAAGACGGAGTTTTGCAAAATTCGACCCCTAAGGGGTTGTTTTTGGGGTTAACAGTTTGTATGAAACTTCGTTACTACGAGTGCTAGAAGTCTCAAATTTTGCGTGGGGGTTGTTTTTAGGACTTAGATGCTCACTATGAAGGGGTGATTCGAAATTCAACCCCAACGGGTTGTTTTTGATGTTGATAGATACATATTTCAAATTTTGCATGGGGATTCTTTTAATGACGTAGGTGCTCAATAAGACGGGACTTTGTTAAATTTCACTTCTAAAGGGTTGTTTTTGGGGTTGATAGTTTGTATGAAACTTTGTTATTACAAGTACTAGGAGTTTCAAATTTAGCTTGGGGGTAGTTTTTAAGACGCACATACTACTTAAGATGGTATTTTGCTTAATTCAACCCCTAAGGGGTTGTTTTAGTGTTGGAAGTTAGGTGTCTCAAATTTTGAATAAGTAATGTTTTCCTTTTAGGAAGTAATTACGCTCTATGGCGAGATTTAACCCCTAAGGGGTTGTTTTTGGTGTTGATAGTTTGAATGAAACTTTCGTTACTATTATAAGTGCTAGGGGTTTTAAATTTTACACGGGATTTTTTTTAGGACGTTGGGGCTCACTTAGATGGGATTGTGCGAAATTCGAAACGTAAGGGGTTATTTTTGGGGTTGGTAGATAGGAGTCTTTAATTTTACAGGGGGATTTTTTTTAAGATGTAGGTACTAGCTATGACGGGATTTTCTGAAATTCTATCCCTAAGGGGATATTTTTGGGGTTGTTAGTTTGCATGAAACTTCGTTATTGCAAGTGTTGGGAGTGTCAAAATATGCATAGAGGTTTTTAGGGAGTAGATGCTCACTAAGACGGGACTTTGTTCTTGATAGAAGTTAAAAATTTTGCTTACGTGTTTTTAGGACGTTGGTTCCTCCTCAGACGAGTTTTGGATAAACCAACCCATAAAGGGAAGTTTTTGGTGTTGATAGTTTGTATGAAACTTCGTCACGACAAATTCTGGGAGTCTCAAATTTTACGCGGGAGCAATTTTTAGGATGTAGATGCTCATTAAGACGGGGTTTTGAAGTTGGTGAAGTTGGACCCCAAAGGGGATGTTTCTGGGATTAATAGTTTGTATGAAACTTAATTACTACAAGTACTAGGAGTTTTAAATGTTTCACAGGAGGGTTCTTTTACGACGTAGGTGCTACTTAAGACGGGATTATGACGGGAAATTCCCCCCCTAAGAAGGATAATTTTTAACTTCAGAGTTTGTATGAGACTTCGTAACTACAAGTGCTACGAGTCTCAAATTTTCCCTGGGGTATATCTTTAGAACGTAGATGCTTATTAAGATGGGATGTTGCGAAAACCGACAGCTAAAGGGTTGTTTTGTGATCGATAGAATTTTAGTCGCATATTGATTTTCTAAAAGTATTCCATAAAGAGGGTGGCGGGAGAAGAAATTCACAGAAGCAAAGTTCGAAATAAGCGCGGACGAAGTCGCGGGGCGAAGTGCTAGTATGTCAATAAGGTACAGTAGACGCTCAAAAGCGGTTAAGCGCACTTACAAAGCAATAGCTTAACGTTAAGTTTGACTTATGACCTTCTACTTTCGAGAGACACATGTATCATCAACTACTGATTGCATAGGATTCATAATTTCAACTTTTTGAATTGTGTTCAGTTGACTTTTTTTTTTTTTTTTTTAGCGTGGTAAAATCATCAAATGAGTCCTCCAACCCCGGGCAGGGCGGGAGGGACTGTCAGACTTCTACTGACTAAAATCCACGGTGTCCTTCATAGCCTGTTATGTTCCGGGGTTACGGTAAGGGAATAATCCCGCGACCCCGGCAGGCTTTGGCCCTCTGAGAGGGGGGCCCCGTCATTATGCTGACGCTCTTTGAGGCGCGCGTGGGACACAACGCGCCGTCGACCCGGGCATGGTCCGTGGTCGGGCAGCGAGTTGCCCTTTACTCGCTGCCCGCATGCCCGCGCCTACGGTGGCCGGAGATCATCAAGCGACGTCCGTCGCCGTGGGCGCCTACCACTGCGGGTGTTCAGTTGACTTGGTGGTTAAGCGTTAAGACTATTAAATTACGGCAGTCATAAAGACGCGAGTTCAAACCTCACGAAGTGATAATCTTTTTAACCGACGAAAAAAAAGGAGGAGGTTCTCAATTCGACATGTGTATTTTTTTTTTTTATGTATAACGACTATAATAATTTACGACGATAATTTACGCATAACTTTTCCAAACGTGGTCCGATTTCAAAAATTCTTTTTTTGTTGGAAAGAGTATATCTCAAAGTTGGTCCCATTTAAAGTTCAAAACTAAAATCGGCCTCCAAGGGTAGAAAAAAAGGAATTAATTGTCAATCTTCCTACAGAATTTTCAATTATGAACCGATTCTGTTGAAATAAAGTTAACAATTGTAGTTCTGAGGACATTATTATATAGCAGAGATGTGGAGAACATAACATGATGGCGCGTCACCATCATCAGATCAACTCCAGATCCCTGTTATTTTGTGAAGTCAGTCCCAAGAGTTCCTTAACAGTTAACAACAGCTATATCGTGTTTGGGCTCATTTCACTCAGCTTGATGAGAACTTTAGACCTAGCTGAGGTATCATTGCCATCGAGGGTCTGAGGATGGTGACGGATAGCAGGGGCAAGAGGTCCTCAACAGTTAACAGCACCTTTATCGTGTTTGGGCTCATTTCACTAGTCTTGATGAAAACTTTATACCTAGCCTGGGTATAATTGTCATCGAGGGTCTGAGGATGGTGACAGAGGGCAGTAGCAAGAGATCCTTAACAGTTAACAGCAACTATATCGTATTTGGGCTCATTTCACTCATCTTGATGAGAACTTTAGACGTAGCTGGGGTATGACAGTCGTTGACAGTTTGAGAATGAAGACAAAAAGCAGGTGTAGGAGGTCGTCAATAGTTAACAAAAAAATATATAAGTATTTTAAAAAAAACTTATATTTTTTTTAGTTACAGAAATTGACACGAGATAGGAAACTCAAAAGTAAAAAAATAAAACATCGCCGCCTCAAATTTTTTTTTTTTTGCTTTTCAGTTCGATGTTTCGTCGGTTTGTTTTTTTTTTTAAAAGGTTTTATTGTGAGTTTTACTCAATTGTTAAATATTGTAATGGGATAGAAAATAAGTCGCTTGTTCACAATTTATGTGAGTTAAACATAATAGTTTTAGGAATTTTTAACTTGATCGGAATCAACTTGTCATTCGGTTTGTTGTTTGTTAATGACGTAGATTTTTTATAAAACGGTATTGATTTAAGTATTCTCAAAATGCAGGAAAACATAATACAATAACTAATATAAATAATCTTTATTAACAAAATAAATTATAAACATAGATATTAATAAGGACGGGACCTAGACGACTTTTACAAAGATTGACACAAGACGGACTAATAGCAGCCATGATTAAGTCGATGCAAGATCAAATGTCACGGTCGCCATAAGGACGGGACTTAGACAAAATGATACATCTGTAATGCTGATTGAATATTGCGTATATTTGGTCCATTAAACATTATAAGCACGCACACAAGCATACGTACATCAAATACATACTACATCACAATATAAAATAAAAATAAATAACCAATATCTAAGTTATTTATTAAAATATTGTGATGATATCAAAGAAACAATAAAACCGGCCAAGTGCGAGTCGGACTCGCCCATGAAGGGTTCCGTAGCAGCAAGTAACATAGTAAACGTTCTTGTAGTTGGTTGTAACTTTGAAAAGTAAATTGCGGTTTACGATTTATGACGATTAAAAAAAACTAATTACTCGATCTCGTTCAAACCAATTCTCAATTGAAGTTTACATGGTACTGCTGTACATCATATATTTTTTTTAGTTTTATCATTCTCTTATTTTAGAAGTTACAGGGGGGGGGGGGGGACACATTTTACCACTTTGGAAGCGTTTTTCGCGCAAACCGTTCAGTTTGAAAAAAATGATGTTAGTAATCTCAATATAATTTTTCAAGACCTATTCATAGATACCCCACACGTATGGGTCAGGCGAAAAAAAATGTTTTGAGTTTCAATTCTAAGTACGGGGGGTACCCCCAAATTTGGTTTCTGTTTTATTTTTGTGTGAAAATCCTAATGCGGTTTACATAATACATCTACTTACCAAGTTTCAACAGGATAGCTCTTATACTTTCGTCAAAAAGGGCTGTGACATGGGACGGACAGACAGACAGATAGACAGACAGACATGACGAATCTATGAGGGTTCCGTTTTTTGCCATTTGGCTACGGAACCCTAAAAACCATGTATGATACTATCTGTTTTACCGAACATTGGTTAAAGGACTACCAAATGCTACTTAATTATGAAAACTACAATGTGGGGAGTTGGAGATGCCCCGTGAGGTTTCTGTGGTGGGCCCTTAAGGAGAAAAGTGTGCCTGGGAAGTATGTACAGTTGATCCGTGCAATGTATAGTCGATGCAGTACCCAAGTCCGGTCTACAGCGGGCACTACCGGCAGCTTCAATGTTGCGGTTGGCTTGCACCAGGGGTCGGCTCTCAGCCCGTACCTCTTCCTGGTGATAATGGATGCTCTGACGTCGGACATCCAGGAAGAGGCTCCCTGGTGCATGCTGTTTGCCGATGACATTGTGCTGATTGCCGAGAGCGGCCTAGAGGTCCAGAGCAGATTGGAGGTGTGGTGGCAAAGACTGGAGAATGTTGGCCTGAAATTAAGCAGAACCAAAACAGAATATTTGTTTTGCGATTTTGGCGGTCTCTCCAGTCCCGTGCCCATTACTCTTGCCGGAACGCCCATACCAGTCTGTTCCGACTTCCGGTACCTTGGCTCGCTTGTACAAGGAAATGGCGACGTAGACCGGGACATAACACACCGGATCAACGTGGGATGGATGAAATGGCGACAGGTCACCGGAACAACTTGCGACCCACGGATGCCCCTCAAGTTAAAGGGGAAAATATACAAATCCGTGATTAGACCTGTCGTATTGTATGGATCGGAATGCTGGCCTGTGAAAAAGATGGATGAGAAACGATTGCATGTAGCGGAGATGAGGATGTTGAGATGGATGTGTGGAGTGACAAGAATGGATAAAGTAAGGAATGAGTTTATAAGGGGAAGTTTGAAAGTGGCGCCTGTTACAGAAAAAATGAAAGGGAATCGTCTATCTTGGTATGGACATGTGATGAGGAGGGATGACACTCATGTGACTAAGAGAGTGATGAGTATGAATGTTAGTGGATGGAGAGGAAAAGGAAGGCCAAAGAAAAGATGGATGGATTGTATACGAAATGATATGAATGAAAAAGGAGTAAATAATACTATGACGTCTGATAGGGGAGAATGGAAGAAAAAAACGTGTTGCGGCGACCCCAAGTAAAAAGGGATAAGGGCAGGAAGATGAGATGACACTTGGATGACACTGTGGGGAGTTGTTTTAATCGTAAAAATTTGCTGCGTGGAGGTTCCCTAACATTAGTTAAAAAATCTTTAAAATTTAATCAACGTAATGACATAGTAGGTCTCTCGGTTGAACATTGCATCGAACTGTCTTATGTTGAGCTAGATAAGCATGTAATAGTGTGTGTATAAAGACCCCCAAACTATCAAAATTTTTCACTATTTGAATCTATAATGGAAGATGTTCTGGCAAAGCTTGTAGTCAGGAATAAATCTGTAATAATTTGTGGCGATTTTAATATCAATATTTTAGAAGAAAATTCAAATAGCAGTAGGTTATTAAATCTTTTAAATCATTTGATTTGACTAATATTTTTGCAGAACCAACAAGAGTAACTCGATCTTCTGCTACTTGTATTGATAATGTTTTTTGTAATTGTGATTATTTGGATAGGGCTATTGTTAATTGTCTGCCATCTGATCATAGCGGACAAATGGTAACTTTTAGATGTATTACAACTAAGCAACAACTTGAGATTAGACCAATAACGGCTACCAAATTAAATAGCTTTAATAATTGCCTACAAAACAGACTAAGTGTAATGAGTATGGACGCTATTAATGTTAATAAATTTTATGCTAATTTCTTTTCAATAGTTCATACTGAATTCAATAAAACTTTTGATAAGAAAACAAAAAACATTAACCCCAAATTTGTATTTAGTGACTGGGCGACTAGGGGTATTAGGAAAAGTAGGGAAAGACTTTGAACTATTTGACTATTTGGCCTTAAGCCAATCATAAACACTGAAACTTTTAATAAGTATGTTGGTGCCTATTCAATTTTTTTTAAAAATACTTGCAAAGCTGCCAAAGCCATGCATATTAGTAATAAGATCAAATCGTCAGAAAATAAAATAAAAACTGTTTGGAAAGTTATAAATAACGAGACTGGCCTGGAAAAAAAAGCCCAACACTAACTATGCTTTGCAGACATCTTGTGGTCCTATAAGCTCAAATCTGGAAGTAGCTGAAGAATTTGTTAAATTCGTTACTGCTATACCGGTTAGGACTACGGAGGCTCTAAATTCCTCACCTGATATTTCAATAGCTTTATTAAAGGCGAACGTTTCTGGCAGCCCGGCTGATTTTAAGTTTAAACATATATAAACCCTATGACAGTTATTAAAGCTTTCCGGGAAATCAAAATTAAAGTGACCGAAGATTTATGGGGATTGTCTATCAAAGTTTGCACAGGCATTGTGGAAACTGTAGCGCCATATTTGGCATTAATTTTTAATCTGTGTGTGGATCAAGGAATTTTTCCTGATTTGATGAAGTTCAGTAAAGTCGTGCCTCTTTTTAAATCTGGGGACTCCAAAGATACTAACAATTATAGACCAGTATCCGTGTTGCCAGTCTTTAGCAAGACATTTGAGAAAGTAATGCTAAATCAGATGCTTAACCACTTCAACACCTACAAAATCTAACACGATCAGCAGTATGGTTTCACCAAGGGACGTTGTACAACTGACGCCGGTGTCACCCTATTGAAGCACATATTTACTGCATGGGAAGAGGCACAAGACGCTATAGGAATATTCTGTGACCTCTCCAAAGCATTTGATTGCGTTAATCACGATACATTACTTTTGAAACTTGAACATTACGGATTAGGTAAACTTGCTCTTAGTTTAGTAAAATCTTATTTGTGTGATAGACAACAACAAGTTCAGATAAATGGTGTAATTTCACAGGGTTTAACAGTTAAAATGGGAGTTCCACTAGGCTCAATATTGGGTCCTTTCCTCTTTCTTGTATATATAAACGATCTACCCTATTTACTTAAAAATCAACTACACAATATTATGGTGTTATTTGCTGACGACACTTCCCTAATTTTTAAAATAAGTAGGCGAGCCCAGAATCTAGACGACGTCAATAATACCCTGCGTCAGATCCATAATTGGTTCACAGCAAACAATTTAGTATTAAATGGAAACAAGACTAAATGCATTAGGTTTGCCTTTTTTTTTTTTTTTTTTTAACGTGGTAAAATCATCAAATGAGTCCTCCAACCCCGGGCAGGGCGGGAGGGACTGTCAGACTTTTACTGATTAAAATCCACGGTGTCCTTCAATAGCCCTTTCTGTTCCAGGGTCACGGTAAGGAAATAATCCCGCGACCCCGGCAGGCTTTGGCCCTCTGAGAGGGGGGCCCCGTCATTATGCTGACGCTCTTTGAGGCGCGCGTGGGACACAACGCGCCGTCGACCCGGGCATGGTCCTTGGTCGGGCAGCGAGTTGCCCTTTACTCGCTGCCCGCATGCCCGCGCCTACGGTGGCCGGAGATCATCTAGCGACGTCCGTCGCCGTGGGCGTCTACTACCGCGGATGGGGCGGAGGGAGGACTCTGTCCTCTCTCGCTCGCGGCCCGCCTCCTCCTTCACGAGCATTACTGCTTCGCAGAAGGAGGCGACCGCTCCCCACTCCGTCTCGCCCCGCAGCATGGCCGCGACCAATGCTGGGCGCGAGAGGTCTCCGCCTATCGCAGCCGTGAGGACACGTCGGTGCTCTGCCCAAGCTGGGCAGTCTTGCACCGTATGCTCCACCGTGTCCTCCGGGCGATCTTCGCAGTGGTGACACCCAGGCGTCTCCTCCTTTCGCATCAGACACAGGTACCTCCCGAAACTTCCGTGTCCGGTGAGGACCTGCGTCAAGCGGTAGGTCAGGACGCCATGACTTCTCTCCAGCCACTCCTCAAAGAGGAGTCTTACCGCCGCAATTGCGGCGTGCCCGGCCTTCGGTCGCGACAGTCGTTCCTTCCATACTGCCCTGAGATCGCGCCGGAGCTCTTCCCGCCGCGCCTCGACTTCACGAGGCAGCGGGGTCACGCCCCGGCGCTGCGCCTCCACGCGCCACTCATAGACGCGCTGGAGGGCAGTCGCCTCCAGATCCCAGGGCAGCAATCCGGCAAGGGGGTTGGCCGATTCGCCGGCAATCGTGCGGTATCCCCGGATCATCCGGATAGCCATGACCCTCTGGCATGCGACCAGCTTCTGTGGTCGCGTCCGGATGCTCAGGGCCCACACAGGGGCCCCGTAGAGGCCATGGACCGCACGACGCCGGCGTACAGCCTACGGCAGGAAGCGTTTGGCCCGCTGAGATTGGGCAGGAGTCGCCTGAGGGCGCCCGCTGCACGGTTCAGCTTTGGGGCCAAA